>OY759202.1:1209143-1811214 GCA_963662085.1 Eupithecia inturbata | reverse complement strand
AATTTTTTTTAGAGTCAGTGCTATTTCTTAGTATTTATCGCATAAGAGATAACGGTAAACTAAACGGTAACACGGTACGGTAACGTGAGAGCCTCACTCACACATTGTAATGTAACGAGCTATTTGCAGCGTTAGCGAATTTGCAATTGTGTTTTGTTTGAGATTATGTACTCTACCTCGGCAACTTATATATTGTATTTGATGATATTTTATATGATGTTTGTTTTGATTTTCTTTTCAGGTTATTAGATGAAAATATAAAAAATAAATATTTTTGTTGATTTTATGTAAATTTATTATAGCAAAAAAAAGGTTTAATGTGTACTAAATTTTAATGTTAGGGAATCCAGAATATTTAAGTTTATATAATGTAATGATTTTTATGTTTACTTTCTTATTTACAGTTTATATTTTATTGTTCATTGTTTACAACTATTATTATTATTAAAAGATTAAATGTTAAAAATTTTTTTCAATAACATTGTACCTATGTAAAACAGGTTGACTGTACTTTTCGTGTTCATTCAAATAATCTTTGATATTATTGTACTACCTACTTAGGAGTGCGACTTAGAAACATGAGCGCATTGTTGTTGTCAGCAAATTTGTTCGTGTAGGCATGAACTTGTGTAACTTATTAGAGATTTTGAATTGTAAAGTTTTAAATTGAACCTTTAAGGATAAAAAATTTTTATTGTATAAAATTTTTGAAAAAAGGGGAGGATTGATGTAGTGACACAGTTTAGCATAAAGTACGCGGCGCAAACGCGTTTCGTGAAGTCAGCTTTTTCAGTAGCTAAGTCGAATTTAACCAGTCACTCCTCAACCCTCTGCTGTATCATACATATTCTAAAGTCACTTCAGCAACCTCCAATTGTTAGCACACATCCTAAAATAAGGATTAAAGATATCGTAAACGATAATTTTATGCACTCGTGTCTCGTATATTGAATAGACGCAGTAAAGTGAAACAAACTCTCTTTTATTACAATTAACCCACAATAGTATAAAGACAGTATTTTTGTAGTAAATACAAAATATTTATGGTCTACTTTTAATGAGACAATAATGCTGATATTATATTATGTAATTTATATTATGCGCACCAGAAATTGTTATTTAGTTATTTACTGGAATTGATAACGACTATGTTATGAGCAGCACAAATTTCACACTCACACAATAATTAGCAAAGATTTCAAAATATTCTATGAATATTCAAATTACGCATATATTTTTACAGTAAAGTGACGCTCACAACCATATCTATATTTATTATCACCGTGCATTAAAATTTCATTGGTATCAATATTACACTTAGGAAAAAAAATTACGAAATGCTTTTAGTTTACTATTGTAGAATTACGGCTAAAATTAGCTGGATACCACCAGCTGGGTATGAACAGTTTATGATATTAAACAAGTTGTTTGGTATTGGAACCGATGTATTTTTTGGGGGGTCCAGTGCTACATTTTCCTTAAGTGTCCTAAGTGTCAGGGTTGCCAAGACATGATTTATTAAAGTTTTTTTTTAATCACTTAAAATCTTGCCTATAAATAGTTAGACGTTGGGAAGGGTTTATCGAAAGAACTTATTAAATCTGAGTCAAATTCACGATGACTTTGTTTTTTTTTAATGAATTTTAAGTTGTCACGATTTAAAACTATTACACAGATTTTTGACTTTGAATTCTCAGAACTTTTAACACTAATTCAAGTTTATATTGTATCCGTAAACAATATATTTCTCATACATTTGTATTTTTTGAGCAATTTTTAGTGATACTAAAATACATTGATAATAATTATTTGCAGATAGCGGCTAGGGATTCCTATGAAGACCAACAAAAAAGTCTCCAAGACTTGTTTGATGCGGTTTCTACTCCTGAGTCAAGTGAAAACCCTTTTGCTGACGATTAGGAGTATGGAAATGACCAAGATTATGAGTCACCTGCCATCTGCCATATGCCTATAGACGTACTGTCGTGTTACCTATATATTTTACCACGCGTTGTGGTTGTGACACTACGTCTATAGGCAATGTATGAAAAAAGTAGTGACAAATCAGTAACAATCAATAAACTAGTAGTGACCATCAACGTGTTAAACGATGTAACGTTATTCGTGTAAGTTGTAGTCTCTACGTCCGCCGAGGGAGCTGGTACGCCATGCCGACTTCCAAGTCCCGACTTGAAACCCTAGAATCAATGTCCTAGTTATAATTTATGTTGAACTTCATGAGCTCTTGTTCTTGGCCACCACGGGGCGAAATGAAGTTCCTACTAGGGAAGCCGAAGTATTTGTGTGGTGGTGACCATGAGAAACAAGCAGAGCGGAGTTTACAAAGGTATATTTAAAGGTAAGTAAATAGAAACATTAATGCGCAATGAATACTAGCAAATGGAAAGATAGGTACCTAAGTACTTAGGTACGATTCTTATAAAAGCTACGGGTAAAAATAAATATGTACCTACTTAGGTAGGTATTACAGTAATGTAATCTGCGCGATTGCATGGCTAAGCTAGGTTTTTGCGAAATGGATGCACAGGCAAGATGTGAAACCTAGATGATTAAATAAACAAACATTATATGGAATAGGTAAGCAGGTATAGTTACATCCTAACAGCAATATATATGCACACTTACCCAATTTGGGGATAACTACACTTGTAGTAAGAATTGTGACTTATAACGTAGTTTATGACCACATCACATTACTTTTTAGAGATGAGTACGGTATACAATAACTAACTAAGCTAGCGTTAGCATTGTCCTAAAATAACTAGCGTTATTGAAATGTCCGCGTACCGCTAGAGAATACCTGGCGAGCTATCGTACAGTGCGGCTATCTTAGCAAACTTCGCAAAGTTGGTGGTTATTTCCAACCAAACACACGCAAGAACTTCTCTCCATCCATGGTTATTTTTAACCTAACGACACGAACAAACTTCACTAACTGCCCAATACCGTTGATATCCCTGTCTAACACTAGGATTCTCACGCGAGTAAACGAGATAGTTGGTTATTTCTAGCCAAACAAAACGAACGTACAGGTGGCTCGGAAATACAAAACTAGCCTTTGGTCTTATATAAAGCAAGATAAGGTTGGTTTTTGATTGACATATCGCTTATTTTAAGTAAACCTCTATAGTTAGGAAGGTAAAGTTCAATTTTCGCTAGGTTTGGTATCTAAACCTAATGCAATGATAGTGATCATTGTAGTTTGACCCTTATGGAAGAGTTTAAATTCGACCTTATATCTGCTGGCTAAGATTCATTTTAAACGAATTATTTGATGGTAATTGGTGACCAGCGCCAAGTCGGCGAATATTTATTGGTGCCTTTGGTCTTATACAAAGCAAGATAAGGTTGGTTTTTGATTGACATATCGCTTATTTTATGTAAACCTCTATAGTTAGGAAGGTAAAGTTCAATTTTCGCTAGGTTTGAGTAGGTATCTAAACCTAATGCAATGATAGTGATCATTGTAGTTTGACCCATAAGGAAGAGTTTAAATTCGACCTTATATCTGCTGGCTAAGATTAATTTTAAACGAATTGTTTGATGGTAATTTGTGACCAGCGCCAAGTCGGCGAATATTTATTGGTGACATGTTTACGAACTAGTTATTCATTGTTGTTAAATTTTTGGTCACTTATAAAGTTGTAAGGAAGGAGTTACTACAACGAGCAAGGAACATGTCGCGAAAAGGAGAAGTGTGGAATACCAGAACCGCGCTAGCGATAAAAAGTAATGTCTATGCTGGTAGACTTTAGGCATTGGTTCGGTAAGTATTTCCAACGGTATTGGGTACCAGTTGGTGCTAACGTTATTGGGACAAAATATCCAACCAATAACCGCCTGTAAAAATACCCAATAACTCTCACCCTTATTACTTTTAGGTTACCTAGTTAGGTAGGTAAATAATTGAGTGAGAACGTGCGACTCCTTGAAATGTAAGATGAGGAATGAATGCTGTTGCAGCGTTCTACGGCTATCTAACTGCGCGTGAAAACAATAGGGGTCGCGTGATCAGTTGACGGACTCACATAAGTAACTAAACAATAGCGCGGTCGCTCACGGCGACCAATAGCAGCGGATCTTGCTATTGTAAAGCAGTGGTGTGATCACGCGCAGTGCCTACAGCGCGTCGTATGATTTTAGGGTACTGTCAGTAGCAAAATTATCCACTAAAAATTATTACGGACAATAATGTAATCATTTACGTAACAACGATCAGGCCGCCATTCAATTGCCTTTCTATGTGATAAGTTTAGTGAAGTTATTACTTTTAGTTAAGTTTAGTTAAGTTGTTAGTTTAGTGAATGTCACTGCACTCTGTATCCGTCTAACTACTAAACATACAGATACGTTACTTGGTGAATATTATAATCTTATAAATTAACCTTAAATATCTTGATATTGAAGGTTATCTATTAGGATATTATTGTTTGAAAGAGACAGAAGCTGCTCTTTCGTTTTCGTTAGCTGCTTCTGTCTGTTTCAAACAGCTTCTTTCTTATACACGATTTATGTACGGTACAAAACGCTCCCTGCTACTACTAGGTACCAAATACAAAGGGATACCCAGCGAGTTGGCAGTCCAACCCAAAGTAAATCAATCAATGTTGTCATAAACTGGCAGAGTCGTAGCGAAAACCAAGCGGCGCCATTAAGAAAGAAGTTGAAATTGAAGGAAATTGTTAAATTTTTTGGTTGTCAAAAAATGTCGGCAAATTTTTTAACCAAACAATTTTTAGTTTTTTGTGGCGTAGATGTATGAAAAAAACAATGTTCCAAACCGTGATAAAGCGTTATCTAACACACACTAATTTAAAAATATTACGGGCTGGATTACCAGCTCAAATACGAACATTTCGAACAACTACTCGTAAGACTTTAGATACATATTTATTTTGTAAATTATTTGTTTTTGTAATAAATCGTGCTATTTTCGACAGCTCTAAAACATGGGGAATACGAATGGCAAGATCCGAAGTCCGAGGATGAAGTGTAAGCCTTATTTATAATGTATTTCTCTGATACTCCTCCGTCATTCTCAGTTATAACATACCCTGATAAAAAGCAGTGTTTCACAAACTTATTTCTATTGGTTTCAGTGTTAATGTGGTGTACGTAGACAAAGATGGAAACAAAACAAAAGTTAGAGGCAAAGTTGGCGATAATATTTTGTATTTAGCTCACCGGTATGGGATTCATATGGAAGGTAAAACTACACATCTTCACATAAAAAAATACAAATTGTTTATTTTCATTGTCATCTTACATTATACATTATTCGAGACCGCCTTTTAAGTATATTAATAGTATTTTTTCCTTATATTTTCGCATTCACTATTTTATTTAATTTAAGAAAATACCAACAAAAATCATTGATTGTAAGTAATTAGGTTCAGATGTATGGACAGAGGGAAGGGAGGCTTTTGCCTTCTGTGGGATCCAGCGGCTTGATAAGATTAGAATTAAGTATGAAAGGCTGCCCTCTGTATTTTCAATTATTTCCGAACTGATTTCGTCTATCAATTTAAATGTGATTTACTTTGTACTGACAACAATCAACACAACTTTTATTTTCTTGTTTTCTCATTCATCACAGTTATTGGTTTAAACAGTATAGAATAAAAAAGGATGCTGTGTGAATTGCCCAGCAATATTTATTTTTATTATTCTATGGTTTTCAGGTGCCTGTGAAGCGTCCCTCGCTTGTACCACATGTCATTGTTACATACCGCACAACTATTTGGACCAGTTGCCACCTTCCGATGAAAAGGAGGATGATTTGTTAGATATGGCCCCATTTTTAAAAGAAAACTCTAGATTAGGTGGGTATTTTGTAAACTTTTTCGTGGAATAATTAAATTACCCCACATGAAGTTAAATGGCATCATAAACTCATAATGCAATGCAAACTACATTATCAGACCATGACATCATCATCATGATTTTTAACCAAAAAATTAAAGACACAACCTAAAATTATTACTTACTAGCTTCGCCCACGTTTTTTGGAATAAAAAGAAGCCTTTATGTTATTCCAGGTCCAGATCTTTATGTGTTATGCACACATAAAGCAAACATTTCAGCTTGGTCCATTCAGTAGTTTTTTTTGGTGTTGTGTTTGGCCAAACATTTTCACAGTACTAACTTTCGTCTTTTTAATATTAGTTGAAACATGTCTATTAACCCCCTTTCACTGTTGAGCCTCAGCGGTGCAACTCGCAGGGGCATGCTGCAAGGATGAGCTCCACCTGGGCATGTGCATTATGGACAATGAAAGTGTTATGTTGTGTCTGATTGTAATTTTTTCATCTTGGCTTTCTGGTCAAAAATAGAAACTTTTGATCCTAAAACCAAACATTTTTATCTCTAAATCTTTTATTGACTATAATTTTGTTTCAGGTTGTCAAATAGTCCTCACAAAGGATCTAGAAGGATTAGAAATTAAATTACCCAAAGCAACAAGAAACTTTTACGTGGATGGACACAAACCTACACCACATTGAGGCATATTTGTAGTTTTTGTGATTTTGATAGTTGCCTGAGTATCACAGTAGTTTGACTATTGGCCTAGCTAGATAAAGAAAGACACTTTAGACGCTTTAGATTTAAGGATGTTATAAAATGAAAACATTGCTGAAATTTGTAACATGGCCTATTGGACAAAATTTAGGCCACTTCACAGAAATGTAATAATATTGATATGAGTCATCAAAAATCTTAGTGAAGGCCCAAACTTTTCTGGTGCCAAGCGGCAGTGTATGCTTAAAAAGTTATTATATTAACTTATCTTCAAGGGAGCTGAAATATTTTTTAGACAAAATTAATGTTGATGATTTTCTTTTTTAAATTTTATGCAATGAATATGTCAATAAATAAATTACTAAGTAAAAGCCATCAAATTATTAAAGTATATAAAATATGAGTACATAAAGGAACAAGTTGTAAATAGTTTTATGTTTGTTAAGATTATGATAACGATGTACAAATCAGTATATTATTTTCATTTTCATCTGTGTTTCACTTTGATACCGAACTAATGAGCAAAGTCATCTAAAATAAAATAATGTTATTTATTTATTAAAACAAAGTACTAATTTGGTAAGCACTTAAAGCCCTGTTGGAATCTACCTATAAAATCAGTGATCTAGTCGGCGGGACCACGGGCAAGGAGCTAGGTAGGTAGGTACTGCATTTCGGAGTAAATATTCCAAGCCTACGCTATAGTGGCAGTAGAGTACCGGTACAGTAGAGCATTTTTAGGTAGAGAACCTAAAAATGGCCTATAGTAGTCATAAGATAAAAATGTTCCGAGCCAATCTTAACAGGGACACGATATTCCGTACCTACCTATAATTTCTTGCTTAGAAGTTAGGTTTATTCGTAAAACAAAATCTCAAAATGGCAACTCTTTACCATATTAGTAGATTTCAGCATCCCCTGCCTGGCAGCATTTTCCACGTCCCATTCATTCATTCATTCCACTCGATCGACAGCGTTTTTCATTCGTTCAACGATCATTACGATCAGTCAATTCGCGACCGCCAGAGGAGGTGGTAGTCGTATTGTTCCGATCTAAACGCGATTTGGTGTGATTAGTGTTTTGTTTTGTGGTGCACGATGGCTTATAACGGTAGTGGGGGCAAGAGACTGTGTACAGGCTCTGACCTGGACGTGGAAAGGGTAAGTTGCGCTTTCGTAAACGTTTGTCAAAACAATTTTATCTCAGTCCCTACGAAAATGGCCGTGTTTTATTCATTTCCCGTTGGATGTTCGAGCTAGGGCGACGATATAGCGTAGGTGCGCCTATTTATTCGTTGTTTTATAATGCCATGTCATTATTCCATGCCCAGTGCCTTTGTAAACCCATCTTGTTGCTATCACCACTTATCACGTTTGGTTTGTTTTGTTGATTGTCGTTTTGAGGTTACGCAGTGTTGACATTTGATTGCTTTTCTAACTCGATGGCTTTGGACGTAAACTCCATACAACCAACTAGTTTTAAAAGTCTGTTCGAAAATAACTTTGCCAGACAGTTGTCAATTATTGTGATTGACATCGCCAGGTCATTAGCAGAAGATGGTATGTTCCATTTTCGAATTTCTAAGCATGGCAATTTTAGGTCGCTCGGTAACATTAACAGAGTATTTTTATAATTAGAGATAATTACTTGTATTGGGTACTACAATTTTTTAATTTAGCTACACAATAGTGATTAAAAATTCCTAACCGTTGTGTCAATGTTGTAAAAATAGTCATAAATTGTATAAAAAGTACTACTAATTTTAAAGAATTAAACTATTTTCAAACTGTTCAAACCTATAATTCTGTCTTTGAAAACTAAAACATTTATATAGTTTTCATTTATTTTTTTTACGAATTCTATTATAAACAAAATAAACCTAAAATAAGGTTAATGGGTCATGGTGGGGTGGATTTAACGTCATGTGACGAATAAAATATCTACCTTGACGTGAATGTAGATAAGATAAAATCGATTATTTGCATTGTTATGAAACTTTCAGTAGGTACACTTAATTTTTTTTTATTAAGTTCTCACTGACAGCACGGCACGAATTTTTTGCTTACTAATCCCGATTATTGCCTAAAAGACATTCCTTTGTTTTACCCCTTCTATTGCCTGCGGGTTTATACTGCCTGATATAAAAAGTGGTTGTTATTCCATTATCATATATTTGTTCCAAATTGACATCATATTCGCCTTGTTTCATTCAATCAGGCGTGTAATTTTCGCTTTCAATAAACATAAGTAGGTATTTTCGCATAATTTTGCCTGTTTAATATTGTACTTATGCCAAAATATAAACTAAACATCACGACTTTTACGACATCAAGGTATATGTAATACCTACCAAACCTACACGGTGGAAATAAATGAAATAAAAAAATAAAACTTCAAAAAGATCTGCTATAATGAGTAGGTATGAAAATATAATGATTGCATTATAATCATTTCGCGCATTCACGATACCAAATTATAAAACACGATTATAAGCCTTATCGTTAACTTCCCCAATAGGTTTAACTTATTTATGAATCGTTGAAATAACTAACTTATTAGGGTTAAGTACCTTTAGTTAAAACACGGGTTTTTGCACTTGGGTAAATTCATGTCGATGTTTCACCGTGTAACATAGCGCTTAAATCTATTTTATCCTCACGTTTCGATATTTTTAATAAATTTTAATTACTTATCAAGATAAAAAAATATTTCGAATCGAAACACTTGATTAAATACTTACCCTATTTTAGTTTCGAATGCACAAAATACGCACGCAGAAAAATGCATAATCTGACTTAGGCGGTTTTATTCCTACACCCGTAACATGGTACTTACTTCATTACCAGGTCAACGTGGCCCTCAAAATCATTAAAAGTATTTTTTTCAATCCCACCTGTCCCTTTTAGATGGTATTACGACAGGAAAGGGCTCCGTGGTCCCTTTTGATCAGGGCAAGGGTTGGTGCTTCCGCTTTTATCGATATTATATACCTACTTCTCTTGTCATTGGTTTGTACTTGAAATGACCCTTGAGGTCATTGAAATTACAAAAAACTAGCGAAATTTTGTTCTTTAGCCATGTTTCCACTGCGAAAGGGAAATGAGAGATGAGTGAGCGGAGTTCATTTCAAAGCTGTCTGCTCGCTCAGTCCTTTCCGCTCGACTATTTGTTGGTGGAAATACAAAAGCATGCAGTTCACTTCATGAATGGGTCCGCTCCGCTCGCGGTGGGAACCCGGCTTTAGTGTGATAGTATCGTATCACTCGAACTAGGTGTATTAATGAAGTTAGATCGATTTGCATTGCGATGTTTTTGTTTGCCGTTTGGTATTAATTTTCCCTGCGTTCTACAAAGAATAAAGATAGCGTAAAAGTAATTTGACGTAAATCGTAAACAGCTTAACGTCAAAAGACTAAGAACGGGCCTTCTTTTCAAAAGATTTTAAGTGCACGCGAGGTGCAAATATTTCTTGAAAATTGTCAATATAGAGCAATTTTTGTTATTGATTTGACTAGTGCATCGGCACTACGAGTTTATTTGATTAGTAATACGTAATTCTTTATTGACAAAGTAAATTACAATTCCAAAACCAAAACAAATTGGAACTACTTAGTATTTACAATTGAAACAATTAAGCTAACTGCAGACTGTTGCAAGCAATCTACGGGAAGCTCAAGTGATCCATATCAATACCAGTCGGAAGCGTCCCCAAAACGCCGGCTGCATTGCCCCGCTGTATGGCAATGCTGATGCGCTGCGCCAGATACCCGCCCGCTCTCGGGTCACGCGTCGCGTCAACCAGACGCTCAGATAACTTTTTGAAAACCCGGAGAGCCTCGGTATCCCACGGACCCAGGGTAATTAATTAATTCTTAGTTGTATGAATTACTACACAAAAATAAGCTGTGACTTGAATCTACTGCACCCATTAGTGTGTAAGAATAAATCATACGTTTATGACTCGTATATTTTTTTTAATCATAAATGTCAACCTGACAAAGCTGGTCGTTAAGTTTTTATATCTGAGATTCGACTTTTTGGAACGGAATTAATATAATCATTCTAGTGTTATAAATAATGTAAAGACTTGATAATAGATCGATATAATTTGTCATAAAATATGTATATTTGACTTGTCGCCTCTAATTCCATAAATAAAACTAAAATATACAATTTTATTAATATTGCCATAACAATACGTTAGGTCCTATACTACTAGTAGGTAATAATTGAAATAATTATATGGCATTAATAATAAAATGTATTAATTATGCTCCTTATGTATTATAGTACCCATAAGTACAATAAACCGCTAAGTGCGAGTCGACTCGCACACGAGGGGTTACGTACCGTAAAAATCAGGCAACTTGTTCAAAGAACATCAATTTTTCACTTGTTCGGAGACCTCATTAAATTTTTTACTTTATTAGGTATATTTTTAGTTGAGGTGTTATTTATAGAAAGTTTCATGTGTCTACCTATTGTGGTTCAAAGGATACAGCCTTGGCAAACGAAGAGCAAAAATAGGCAAAAAAAACACGAACATAGAACCTTCTCCTTTTTCCGAAGTCGGTTAAGGATGCGAAATTTGGATATTTCTTATCTCTTCACGCTAAAACTACTGAACGGGAAGTTTTGCATAGGTTTAATAATTCTAGGCCGCTCAAACAACAAACACACACAGGACAAAGGCTCCCATCTTTTTACGGGAGATGATCCACTTTAAGAGAATGGTACAGGTACAGATGCTGGGCTCGCCCTTTCCTTGTAAGCATTCGTCTCTGGCACTAAAATGATAAAATATAGCAGTAGGTAAATTTAAGTTTACTTATCTCTCATAACATGACAAAGCATCTGTTGCCAAGCCAAGTATCACTGTGGCATGCTGATAAAAATATTAAAATTAAAGGAATTTAACAAATTCGTGTAGTTTAGGAAAACCTTGTTGTACATGCAAAGATATATTTGGTCTGTGCTGTACCGATTTTTCTAACTTTTTACCCGCAAGGCTCTGGTTATATTTTTCGAATGTTTCTAAGCGGTTTGCGGACTCCTTATAAACTCGAAGCATCAAAACGGCTAAAGCGATTTTGATGAATCGATGAATTTATCAAAACAATTGACTAAATTCCGGGATTGTTCTTAGCTACATTTTGAAGACCTTTTCTCGCTCATTTGCGAAAAAAACGTGAAATAGCAGGGATTTTTTATATAACTTTTCAATAAATGACTTCAATGTGTCCCCTGTAGGTGGAGCTAACGGCGCTAAAGTCCGATGGCAGTCCCAGTGTTTTTCGACTCCTACGTCATTGACCTCGTTGTGTAGTTGGTTAGCACGTTCCCGTACTGAGGGAAATACGCAGGTTCAAGTCCTGTCAAAGTCGAAACATTTTTGGGATAATATTTGATTTCTTATAAATTAACTAAGTGTGAGGCTTACGCACTATAATAATAAAAACCTTAATGAATGACTTGTTTGCAAAAATATTATTTATAATTCCGCTAAAAGCAGTATCCCTTCAAACAAAAGTAAACTCAAATCCCTTCATGAGATAGGCAACTACGATGCCACCGACCGAGCGAAGGAACCATTTTATTCGTAAAACAATATTAGCAAGTAACAAGATGAACACATCAAACACACACCAATGACAAAACATCCTCTTTTTGGGTCAAACATAAAAAAACAAACAGAAACCTTTGCATTCTTGACAAGGTCCACCAATTTGTCTCAAAGGAGTTTCCCATACATATTAATCAGCGCCGTCCAATAGGCTGCCGGCTGGTCGATGACAGACAGGCAGACACGCCCTTTTGGCAGCGATGCTGCGCGTGATTCACAAACGTCGTGTCATCGGTAGGAATAAGAGTTAGAAATTTAGAAGCTTTGAGCTTTTGTTTGACATTTTTAGATTGTTTGTGTCGGTTGAGATTATTATAACAATCAGTGAAATTCTATGTTTGCTTCCAAAGATCTAAGTAAAATCTGTAGATAGAATGTGTAAGCGCGGGGAGAACGTACCATACGTTCTCCCAGCGCTTACTCAATAAATGGCCTGTGTTACAACTACACGCAAACACTCGCTCACAGTTACATATCCAATCTTGTGCAATAATTATAATTAACAAAGACGAGGGCATTGCTGTAGTCTTATATTTAGTCAATGAATGTACGTCGTAGCAAGCACGCGTAACACGAACGCCGGTCCAACTATGACTGAGGTGGGTGGACCTTATTGCACCTAATTTGGGCTTTCCACTTTCGGGAAGATAGTACCTCATCTTCCCGTTTTTACTTGGGTCGATTTTTGCTTCAGTGTTTGCGCACACCTTTGTACACTATAAATGTCTTGCGTACATGGGTAGTCTCTGTTGAGACTGGCCGCCTTGGCCGAAATTCGGCTAGATGGACGTTATTTTATAATCAAAGTTCTATGTATACCTAAGTAACTTATAAACTCACAACAGACTGAAGAATCAAGTGCTTCCTAATATTAAACACCAAAATAGCAATGAACGTACGAAAAAAATATGAATACATCGGAATAACTACGCCACCAAGAAACCTGTGGATGGATCAATCTTGCCTGGTAAGTACTCAAAATACAACAAGTGATAATAATGAAGATAATAGAAAACTAAATTAAACCCGACTAAGTCCTCGCTTTTTCACTTCCTTTGCCAAATGAAAGGCCAAAGGCCTACAATACGTAGTTAAGAACGATATAGGAGACCAGACGAGTATTTACACTGGCCTACAAAAATAAGTATAACACTTTTAAAATTAAGTAAAATAACTTTTTAAGTACACAAGATATACATACTTTCGATATAAAAAGGAATCGAAAAAGAGTTGAATTTTGTATATAAAAAATATTTATTATATTTTGTATATAGAAGAATGGGAGAATATTCCCCGAAATCGGCTCCGTAACCTCGTGTTCAGTACCTACGCCATACCGGCTCGAAGCTGTAATCAGAGCCCGAGGAGGCAATACCAGTTATTAAAATTAAATAACATGTAAAACATATTACTTATAAAATGTTACTAATACTACTTACTACTACTACTACTATACTGTTTACTATAGTTTCAAAGAAAGCTGATAAAATTTGTTATAAAACGTTTTTTATTATGTATCTCTAACTTCTACAGATGAGAAAAAATTTAAATTTGAATAGTGTGATACTTAGTTTTGCAGGCCGGTGTAGAGACTTCATTTATTTATAACTCTTTTATTTCAGATTTACACTCCATAAAACATATAAATAATGTAAATGCCACAATAAAATATTAGATAAAACATATTAATGGATAAGACATACTAAAATAATTAGAATTTACCTACTATCCTAACGACGTCTTAAACTAAAATATAATAGAAATCTCACAGTGAAATCAGATTAAAATAGAATATAAGAAACATGATGACAAAATTGGAAAAAACAAGATAAAATACCTAAATACCTACTCACCTAATGACACTTTAGATGGACTTAAACCATTTTTGAAAGAATTTATGAAAATAGCTTTAGCCGTTTTATGCTGAAAGGTAACAAAGAGTGTCAACGCCTCGAGGGTAAACATTTTAGACGTTGTTAAATAATAGATTCTGGCATTACTTGGCGGAAATCCGTTACCAAATATTTTACTGAAATATTCAGTAAAATATTTGGTAAATATTTTATTCGTATTTTAATTTTCGCGGAATTGTTAAGTAAATATTTTTTCATCCTAATATTAGACGATGTGGTAGTAACATAGTAAACAGTACTTATAAAATTGCATCCTTGTGGGTGGTTCTTTGACGGAAAATCGACGGACATACATAGGTACAAAAAAAACACATTACTTAATACAATACAAAAATTTATTTATTTACTTGAAAAACACATTACATTTAGGCACACTTAAATATTACACAAAAATGATACTTAAAACTAATTAAATACTTAATAGGTATGTTCACATTGGCTACGGCCCCACCCCACAGCCCATACAGCCGAATATAGAACCTCCTCCTTAATTCGAAGTCGGTTAAAAATGCTCAGTCAGTTACCAAGCTTATACACAATAAGTATTTCTTACGCAATAACACCATGTGTTAGGTAACGTACAGTTCATTGACCTGAGTGTTAAACATGCAAGAGATTAAGAACTGGTTTTACACGTTGTTGGAGAGGATGTTGATTTTCAAGAAGTGATAACATTTGTTGGGGACTTGTGCATTTGCATTTTTCACGTAGTTTTACTGTAATGGCGTAGTGGTGCATTATGTACGTTTGTCGATTTCTCCGTCACTTGAGGGCCGATTTGGATGATTTTCTTGCAATTATATGATGTTCATGAACCTTGCTAGGGCACTGCAATTAATTTGTACCAGAGGCGAATTACCAGAAGAGATTGTTACCTCTTCTGGTAAGTTATTCGCTTGAAATGAGTGGATCGGCATAAAAAAATAGTGACCCATTAGACTTGCTTAGCTTAGATTCAATAGGCGCTACTCACGCTTAACCAAAAGAGCTGATGTTCCTTAGAAAGGTATGCTATGGTAATGGGTAATGGGTGCCAGCCATGCCCTCATGGTACTGTGAAAATAAAATACAATGTTTTTATCGTTTACTAATAAGCACCTACCAACCAAACCAATATTCAGAAAAATCTGCACCGAACAAAATGCCACGGGATACCCCTATCCAGTCACCCATAAAATATTCAACGTAAACAAAATAAGTAAGTAATCTATTTGAAGTTCTGTCGGTTTGGCTGCAGTCCAAGCTTAGGTTTAGAACGAAAGTGCCGTTTGTTTAGACCGGCGTGGAAGACGTAAAGTTAATTGAAAATAAATAATACTGGACATTTCACATGGCGTCGTGTAGTTCTGAAGCTGCTAAATGATCTAAGGAACACACAATCCTTTTTAGGAAACCACGGGATATTTACCCAAGGACCGTTAGGAACGCAGATATAATTGTTTTATCTAGAACGCCCAGAACTGCTCTTTACCAAAAAAGTTGTCATGCGATAAGCATAAATCGATGACTGAGCACGCTTTGATAATGCGGGGGTTAGTGCGTATCCCGTAGGCCCTATGGCCAAGTGGGATGCCGATCATCGAAAGACTGCTGGCAGATGCTGGATGCAACTGAAGACAGGGTGCTATGGACCCATTAGGGGAGGGATATGTCCAGCTGTGGACTAGCATGGCATAGGATGACGATGATGACATGTAATTTGATAGCTCTTGCGTGACTAATCCTTAATCCAAGCGCAGCGTTGATTCGTCATAATGACACGCATCTAAGAATTGCATGACATGTTTGTAAAGGAGTAGCCATATTGGATTAAACAAAGAGCCAAATATAACGATGACTTGGAACTTGGAACCTATCAGGGGAGTTAGGCTCTCTCACATGCATACGGCCGCGACACCGTCGGTCGGTCGCCGTCGTGCCGTGTAATGTAGAAATGTATGGGACGGGCGACACACGGTCACGGCGCGGTTGCCGTGACTAATGAAAGAAGAAAAAAAAGAAACAAGAAACAAAATAAATTTATTTGGACCCATAATACATAATAAATAACACGCCACATACACATGGGGAGCTGCACCAGCCGGCGGTGCTGGCGGCGCTGCGGTCTGTCTGTTGACAGACAGACAGAGGTACATACTTTCTAATTTATAATATTAGTATGGATTGAACAATTGAGCTAAGTGCAGACTGTTGCGAACAATCTACAGGTAGCTCAACTGATCCATATCAATACCAGTCGGAAGCGTACCCAATACGCTGGCTGCATTGCCCCGCTGCTGTATGGCAATGCAGCAATATTTTAGCCAGTTAATAATATATTTATTTATTTCTACAGTGTACAGGAAACCAATGCAATAGTGTACCTTATTACTATATATTACTAACATTCAAAATTCATTAAACCTTATAATAATTAAATCTAATAAAATAATTTTTATACAAACATACATGTCAATCCATTATTTTAAATATATATAACATAACAAGTATCATAATAATCAAGACATTAAAAAATACAAATATTCGTCAGACCTAGTAATTAAAATAACATAAAATATATATAACATTTATATATATTTTAGTTAAATTATCCTTGTGCAAGCGGAACTAGTCCCGTATTACGAAAGCTTGCTCAGTCATAGATCTATGCTTGAGTAACATAATATACAGGGCGTCCCACGGCTATGCCACATGGAAGGAAAGTACCTTGAATATTGTAGATGGAACATTTTACTGAAAGAAGACATTATATTAATTTAAAAAACAATTTAAACTGCATTCATAGATTTTTAAATAATTACATGGTTGAACCAAGAATCGAACCCGCTACACGAGAAAAAACTTACCCAGTAGTTTTATCATATTGATCGAAAGGCTTCATCTTATGGATTATTTTTTGCTAAATAACATAGTGTCAGAAAATAAAATGAAGGCCATGAATTTTAACATTTGATCTGAAATTTTGTTCAGAAAAATTAAAAGCTGACATTGCCGTAACGATATACAACTAATACAACTGTGAGCCTGCAATGCGACTGGCTGATTTTAAAAAAATAATTCAAAAATGTGTTTCATTTTCATACTTTTATTTCTGTGATTTGTTTCTGTGATTTTCATTTTTGGATTTTTGCATTGTACCTATTTTGAATTTGATACATAACCATGGCGTATCAAAATAATTAAGTAAATTAATAAAAATTATTAATTTTAAAATTTTAAAATTCATGGTCTTCCCTTTATTTCTGACACTATGTTACTGAGCAAAAAATAATCCTTTTGATAAAGCCTTTCGATCGGTGTGATAAAGCTACACGGTAATTTTATTTCTCGCGTTGCGGGTTCGATTCTCGGTTCAACCATGTAATTATTTAAAAATCTATGAATGCAGTTTAAATGGTTTTTTAAAATAAAATAATGTCTTCTTTCAGTATAGTGTTCTATCTACAATATTCAAGGTACTTTCCCTCCATGTGGCATAGCCGTGGGACGCCCTGTATATGGATTGATTAATATAGGTACCATATTGAGTGACAATTATATCATCGAAAAGCCTAAGGGTTATCTTTTTGTAATTAACAAACCATTCCTGTCAAATATTTAACTTTCGTTTAAATGTATTAAATAAACACGCTATTGTCTGTGTTCCGAGTTTTAAAAATTGCATACAAACTATGTTAGAAGGAGTGGCGGATTGGCTAATGCTTATCGTTGTAATGTATTTTTACTATAGCGGGTAGGTTATACCTACATAGATACTATTAAACTTACCGCCTACCGGCCACGGAGATATAGCGTACTTAGCTTATATATATATTATTTTTGAGAACTTTTTGTATCTCATTATAAGTGAACATTTTGTTGTTTTATGAGAATAAACATCTTTAAACCGAAAAGCCTTACTCAAGCATAGATCGATGACTGAGCAAGCTTTCAAAATACGGACCCTAGAATCGGGTATTTATTGCGTACACTTTAGTTTGTATTTACTGACGTTTTAAAACCCCTTGGCTATGTGATCTCGGAATGACAGAATGTACTTTTTACTTTTAAAGTAAATACAGCACCCACCATCGTTTGGACAGAAATGTGAATTATTGCATCTCTGACTGAACTAAACAAAATAAGACAGAGGTATTCAAAACTATGTGATAAGCAAAATATTTTCGATAGGCCAATAGGTGGTGGAGCTAGTTTAGCCACTAGCACCGCCTTCAGCCTCTCCCAGACGCAGCTTGCGTTTTCATCAGCCTATAACAGCTCACTGCTGGACATAGGCCTCCACTGATGAGCTTTATAGCGACCTGTCTTCTACTATTGTAATTATTATTATTTTCATATTACAGTCATTTACAACGGGATATTTACCATAATTTGAGTTTTGAGCTTTCCAATATTTCGGCACAGTCTCATGCGACATGATCACGGAATAACTGAAGGCACTACGAGTTTTATTGGCAGGCATATCGATCTATCTTCATTTTTTGTATTTTGCTACGAAAGTTACCACTACCATCGGTTTCATTATCGAACGCAACTCGATCACGACACAACACTGACGGTTTCAGAACGCGGCCCAATTGGTACATCACTTCTTCGGTTTTTGCACATTCTCACCACAGGGTTCGAGGTTCCGGATAATTGGAAACCTTCTTCTCGGTTGAAGTTCCTGTGTTTGATAATCTGAATGGCCTCCTGTACCAATCTTGGTATGTAATTGTGTTTAGTGTTAACGGTGTCCCGTGTTCCGTATTCCTGCGAAAATAGCCCATTTCGGCATGGCTTAGGCCAATGGCCGCGCACAATGAACGTTCGAAATACGAATTTGAATGGATTATTGTTGTCCATCACGTGAGGGCAACCTTGATGGCTTATCGATTATGGCGATTATAATCATCGAATTTAAATTTTAAATGTTTCGATATGCATTTTTAAGACAGCAAAGAACATGAGTTTTTATTTCGCACGTTATTAATAATTCACAAATGGCACGTCATGACATGAAGTGCCTGTTAGTAACACAGAAGGTTTCTCGCACACGAAGGGTTCCCCTTCGTGTGCGAGTCGACTCACACTTGGCGGTTTATTTATATCAATGAAACCTCCTCCTTTTTTCGAACTACCTATGTTAAAAAGCCGAGCTAATTTCAAACCCATACTTACTACTACTTACCTTTAGTCAATCAATTTGATAGATATATTCGTTCAGTATATCGAATATTTATCAAATCGATTCGAATTTCGTGATAAATAGTCGATAGATCAATCTCGCCTCCGACATGCACCGTAAACTTTGGACATTCTAAAATATTGCCGTAAATTGGTTTATTGTTTGGCGTCACGTCATGGTAACCTCGATAACGTATCGGTTTGCGTTTTCCACTTCTATATTTGATAGGTGAAGTCGTAACGGCTGTGTAGGCGCAGGGGATGGTCTGGCTAAGAAACAGGGTTCAATTCCCGCCGTGGGACAAGTGCTTCTATTTTCTGCAAGCATCTTCTTCATCAACACACATACCTAATCCAATGCAGCTTATGCCTCGCTCAAAGAAGTAGGGTTTTGCCATAACTACCACGATTGACAGTGAGTTCTTACGATATCCACGGGCTGAGTAGGAGGGTTCGGTTCCTTTGGTTTCGCGTCGTAGAGCCGACTAAAGCCCAGAACACACAGTGTAACACATAAATGACGAAACTGCAATTCTTAAGTTACTTTTGAGTTTCATTTGAGTTTCTCACGTCTTAAAGGAAACCACACACGATGCAACAAGTTTGAAACCAGTTTGAAACGCATATAAAAATATTCCTAGCAATTCCATTGCAATGTTTTCTTTGGATATGCGCGTCGCTGAATTTAGTTGACATTTATTTTGACTAATAACCCGTAGTGAGTATCACACAAATGAAAACATATGTTTCGCCTCAGTGTTTGACGTGGCACAGTGTGGGTGTGCAGAACCAGAAGGTCAACTAACAGAATTTTTTAAAGTATTTTAAGAATGGCGTCGCTACAACAGGTATGATTGTGGCGTACTAAAAATAATGTGTATCGATTTGGAAAAAAAAAGCTTATGCTGTAAAGGCTCCTACAAACAGTAGCCGGCCTTGCCGCCGCCGCCGCCGCCTCCGGGCAAGCCGCGCACGCGCGCGGGCGGCGGCGCGGGCGGTCTGTGGCTCCGCCGGCGTTGTGTGTAGGAGCCTTAAGGATTGTAATACTTTTGCAAAGTTGTTGTTTTTACCCGGTACCTCTAAGAATATTATAATAGTAATCATAAATTTAACTCACATGCATAATGGTAATCGATCGTTGGATATCCCTTTCACATACTACCCAATACTACTTACTCTTAAAATAAGGAAATCTATGTCACCATATTCCTCTTTAACCTTTTTTTTTTAATTCAGTGATATCAAAAGTGTCCAGCTCTTACTTAATTTAGCAGAATTAAGCCTAATTTAAATAATTTACTACATTTGCAACTGTTTCTGCTGTATTTGTGTGCTTCTGTTCTGTTATTCTCTACCTCGGTGTGCAATAAAGAGTATTTTGTATTGTATTTTAATGTACTAACCCATATAAATTATTATTTTTAAGGAGTTTGAAATAAAAGGGTTACTTATATTGTTATTTATTATTTTATTGTACTATTGAAATCAGGTCGATGCCTTCATCGATCTTCAATTGGTTCCTTCAATTAATTGTGACCTGATTAAAATGCTTAATTCGTAAAATGTGAACGTTCCCTACTGTTTCCATCCACACTGTCGCCGACTTGTCGCCCATTCTGTGTGATTTTAACATCTACTTGATTTATGATCCCACATTTCAACGATACCGTTATCAACTCTATCCCTTTGAAATAAAGCTTGTCAGATCTGATGTATCACAGCTGATGTGCTGTAAATCACTTGGCATTTTTGATAATGCTCTCCTATTTAGTTTGATCATCTAGATTTAATGATATGGTTTTGATGGAGATTCAGTAGTTTTCTACGTACGGCTCTTTTTAACTAGTTGTGGCTACGGCTTCGCTCGGGTAGCATCCGCGCTATCAAACAGGACAGACGCAACCTTGTCAAAGTAAACTTTTACATGAAATTTCTGGTGAAAACCGCGCGATTTCAAAACGGAATGGAACCTTGTCAAGGTCAATGATTTCATCTATGATAATATGCTAATATCTTTTTATGAGAGGTGTACCTACGGATTCAAGTTGGAACCAAAACTTTTGAAAGTATTTTTATAAGTTAATGAACGGCTGTAATTGAAAAAAAAAAATATGTGGTTTATAAAAAAAAGATTTTAACTGTAATGTTATGATATCGCAATATAAAAATACTAGCTTCTCCCCACGGCTTCGCACGCACTTTTTATTCTTAAAAAGTTCGTGTCCCGGGGAGGGACATACTGCATATGTCCCCCCCGGGATATTCTTTCACTCCCGGCCATATTTCATTAAGATCCAAAAAGGTAACAAACAGACTGACAGACAGAGTTAATTTCGCTTTTATGATATTAGTATGGATAGTGAACAATTTTTGCGATTATTCGAAATTTGGCTTTTCTTATAAGAACCATTCAAGTATGGAGTTTCTTAAAAACATCGAACACAATACATCAATATTGTTGTACTCGATCAATGTTGCCAGGTAACGAGTGACAGAGCGGTTGGCTTTTGTAATGGCAACATCGAACCATTTCACTAAGAACGTCACAATTTACACTTGCGTGGCGGTATGTTAGTTCAAAGATCTTTATTTCTTATTTACAACCAACATGTTGCATGAGAACCTTAAGTGAAGTAGTGCTTATTTAATTTTTTATATTTAAGTTTTGGTCTTTTGAAATTTTGTTGTCTATGTATTTAAGTGTCATATAATTCAGGCAAGCGTAGTTAAGGACGACCAGTGAGATCAGTAGGACAATTATAAATAAATAAATAAATAATGCTGGACAATCCACACAGCATCATCTAGACCCAAAGTAAGCAGAGCTTGTGTTATGGGTACTAGATGACTGATAAACTTAATACAATTCATAACATAGATAGATATTTTTTATTATAGATATGAAATACCCAGAACACCCGGAACAAATATTTGCAGATCGTACAAACATTTGTCCCAAGGCGGGAATCGAACCCGCAACTTTCTGCGTCGCAGGCGGACCTTCGCCCGCCGAATTCTGGCAATACATCTACTCGATAAAATATGGCAAGAACTGTCAAAATATCGAGTGATTGCTTCGTAGCAAACATGTGTTTTCTTTAAATCTGCTATTCGATATTTATCGAGGGATTTTCTTCGATAAGTTGCTCGATAAGTCGCACGAGAATGCAATTTTTGGTGGGACGACGACTATATTTGTGATATTTATCACCTGATATTCCGTGATACTTCGTATCACTAGATAAAATATCATTTAATACTCAGAATTGGCCTCCAAAGGGCCAATTCTGCTTTAGCAATCGTTTTACTATGCCAATGGTATCGTTGCAGACTCTCGTCACATAGAATACCAAAACGTGTCTGTGGCGAGCCTGCGACATTATCATTTTTCGTAATGAAGCGATTCAGTTTTGCCGAATTAGGCCCTAGGTGGGATGACGATCCGCGAACGTCAGCTGCCAGACGCTGCAGATGAAGTGCGTAAGTTCTGTAGAGTTTTGTTTCACCTGAGGGCTCTTTTCTCACAGTTCCGTGTAACCTGCAAGGCTGGCAGGACCATGGGAAGGTGGAGGGATTGCTGTCAGATGCGGCTGTAGACAGGGCACTTTGGCGTGAGTTAGGAGGCCAGCAGTGGACTAGCAACGGCTGATGATGACATACGCTGAGGC
The DNA here is from genome assembly GCA_963662085.1 of Eupithecia inturbata. Taxonomy (NCBI): domain Eukaryota; kingdom Metazoa; phylum Arthropoda; class Insecta; order Lepidoptera; family Geometridae; genus Eupithecia; species Eupithecia inturbata. The sequence continues at coordinate 1,788,303 of OY759202.1, read as the reverse complement.
TCTAAACTTGAACAATAAATTACCCCTGCCATAGATTATTTCCCAAATATTTGGACAAAAATACCCCAATGACATCAACCCAAGGCTATTGTCCCAGAACCATCCACGTGGCTCGCGTGTCTGGAGCCCAATGAATTGTCTAACAAAAAGCCGTAATAATAATATAATCGTTTCCTTAGGGTGCGCTGGGAAAGGTTAAATCGGGAATTATTAATATTAGACTACATACGACCTTTATGGCACAGTGGACAAAGGTCCGCCATAATCAATCAATGAATCAATCAAATTTATTGCATGAAATACATGTTATAAAAGCTGTTACAATACACTGGAATGTCACAATGTATTCTGCCCTATTGGGCGAGCAATGTCTTAAAATGTACAATAATAACTATTAAAATAGTAAATAAAATAATACATAAAATTCACAGACACATAAAGAAATAATAATACTACAATCATTTAAAAAAAAAGTCAATGTTAAATACCTACAATTTATCGGTGATAAATTCATTAAAGGATTAATAGCATTTTTTTGTCAATAAATCGATCACCTTTCTCCGAAACAACGCACAAGGTATTTCTCTTATAGACTCTGGAAGTTTATTATAGCATTCGTAAGTATGTTTTTATGAACAAAAATAAAAAAAAAATTTTTTTTTTCATTGTTCCGTCTGAAATTCGTACAAAATCAAATCTTTGAAGCAATACGACTATTTCCTCTATACATACAGCGTAATATAGTTTTCCTTGTTGTTGATTTATCTATAGTCTAGATATTATTCATATCATAACGAGAAAACAATCACATTTGAATTTTCAATTGAAATTACTACGTCCCGAACTCCCCACAAAGCGATGCCGTAAGGCATACCACCGTGGAAACATCCGCCTCAGTTTGTCACAGGATGTCCCCATTTGTGCTTACAATGCAACGCGTCACGCAATATTGTCACGACATTTTGTGTTACGCTATTTCTTAGGGTTGCGAGGGTCATATTTGGTGAGATTTCATAATATTTTTTTGAACAAAATGGAAGGATTAATTATATTGTCTTATATCTCGACTCGTAGGGTAGCAAAGGCCATAACATATGTACATTTCTTGCGCAAATAAAGAAGTTTTTTTTATGGTCGTATAGGTACTGTACAGGCCTATGCTACCCTGTACTTTGATATTGGTGTTAGGGGTTGATATTGATAACTTAAGATGGGAGTTAAAATGACCGAACGACACGGAGGTTGTTTGCAGACTAAATTTATTGATATAAGTACATAAAAATGCTGATCTTTGCTTATAACCAACGCTCATGGCGCACACAGCTTAGTACCAAGTTATTACGTACCTAAGCTGGGCTACGTGTGTAGGTAAGTATCTAAATACAATAATGTGCGGGTTGGCCCGTACAGGTACTTGTATGCTTGACCACAATCGCACCAGATGGAAAGGGACGATGGGGACACTTCAGCTTGCTAATTCTCTGAGCTATGTCGATAACTTTGGTTCTCTGTCGGATGTATTCTTTACGAATCCTATCCTTCAGAGAAACTCCGAGCATAGCTCTTTCCATAGCCCGCTGAGCGACTTTGAACTGGTGGACCAGCGCTACCGTGAGTGTCCACGTCTCAGCTCCGTAGGTCATAACGGGTAGGACGCACTGGTTGAAAACTTTCGTTTTCAAGCATTGCGGTATGGATGACGAGAAGAGTCGACGTAGTTTCCCGAACGCTGCCCAGCCTAGCAGAAACTTCTTCTTGAGGTCCTTCTCGAAATTGTTCTTACCTAACTGCAGAATCTGCTCGAGGTAAGTGTACTCGGAAACAATTTCGAGGTGGCCTTGTACGACGACCGGTCCTGGATCAATGTGGCCATTAATCATGACTTTGGTTTTATCCAAATTCATGCCAAGACCGATGCATCGCGAGGCTGTGGCTAGGCCATCCAGCATCTGCGACTAGCGACTCTGCCATTAAGACTATGTCATCAGCGAATCGTAGGTGCGAGATGTAATCGCCGTTTATGTTAAAACCCTTCCTTTTCCAGTCCAGCGTCTTAAAAAAATCTTTCAACGCGCTCGTGAACAGTTCCGGGGATATGACGTCCCCCTGTCTCACTCCTAGACTCCCCTAGCGAGCGCCATATCGCCCTATCTTCAGCCGCATACTAGCACATACTTTGGGTCTCCCATTATGAGCGCCATAGCACCCTGTCTTCAGCTTGCTTTGCAGAAAATTTTTATTAAAGAAGATAATATATTATATATATATATATATTATCTTCTTATATTTCTTTTCACAACAGTGGAAACTTAGGTGCAATTTCCGCAGCGCCGGTAATTCTTCTCTATGATGAATAATTAGCGAATTAAGCTAAAAACGTGGGTGTACGATTTATGTAATTAAATAACTGGCATACATTTCATTTCTAATAGCGGTACGTGTGTGACTAGAGTCATAAATAGACGGCTACATTTCTTGTTCTCTTCTTTATTTCGTTCTTACATTAATTAAATAAGGTTATACCTACATGAATATCAATTTATATGTAGTTAATATAAGTCAGGAAAACTGAAAACGTTACGTTAGTAGGTATATTATACTATACATATATATCAGTTATGAATACTAGATAACTGATAAACTAGATAGATTCATAGAGTACGTTACCTTCACTATTATTCCGTAGAATGTTTTGACATCTCCAAGTGTTATTTAAATCCATCGGAAATATAATAACTACGCTCTGAGTCGAGTTCCAAAGCAAAGCACTTACTGATTTGCAATAATTTTCAAAGCCTTGGGAGCACAGCTCATAGGAAATACTCAGTCGTAACGTCGAAACATTGCATCGTATTGCAGTTGGTTTAAATATTCATCCGATCGGTTAGTTAATGGATCGTTCGATATGTCTGAAGTTAAGGCGGGTCGATTCATGTTGCGCGGGAGATTAAAAGTTGTTGCTGTTTTTAATCTTTTCTGCGTTCTACAAGGAATGAAAGTAGCTGAAATATAATTTGCCGCAAATCATAAACCCAATCCAATCAATGAACGCATGATAATACTAACTTTAGTGTTTTGGAGCATTTGGTAATAAAATATATTATAAGTACATAAAAACAACATATTCCCAAATGCTCCAAAGTACAATCGTATCGAAGTTTGAAGCGACATGGTTTCACAGAAAATGTTAACGATTTGCGGCAAATTACTTTCTCGCTGCTATAGTTTCTTGTAAAACGCAGTATAAATTAAAAACCACAAGAACATATCTCGCGCGCAATGTAAATCTTTCGCCCTTAAGTAGGAATTATAAGAAGTAAGTAGGAATACGCTAATGTAGTGCCTGAGTGTAAGGAGAAAAGGTTCAAAGTTCAAAATTACAAAAGCAGGGCATTCTGGGTCAAAGGAAAAAGTAGGGACATACCTACATTTTAAAAGGAATAATCGACGTGCTTTGAGCCATGACAATATACAAATCAAGTAAATATATTACTTGATTTGTAGATTGTAAAAAAAAACATTGTCGTTAGCTTTGACTCAAGCATGGCCATTTATTTATTTTTTAAATAGCCTTACACAATAAATGATTCACATATATGTATTTAGATACAGGACACTAGAACAAATAAAAAATGTATAAAATAATGTCTTTGAATTGGGGACGCTTCCGACTGGTATTGATATGGATCGGTTGAGCAACCTGTAGATTGTTTGCAACTGTCTGCAGTTAGCTTAATTGTTTCAATTGCAAATACTAGTTCTAATTTGTTTTTATTTATAAATTGTAATTTTTTTTTATTTGACAATATTTTTTTCTAATTTCAAATCTTGAACAATAGGAATACATCGATTTTATTAAAATAGTGAGTGAATATGAACTTAGTAAATTATCCCTTACTAGCTTTTGCCAGTGGCTTCACTTGGTACTTAGAACCAATCACCCACCAGTAAAAAAACTCAATCTGACTGCGTAGTGTTTTCTTTACACACACAGGCATACTTAGAACTTCAAAAAGTCTAAGGGTTTTTTTCGTAAAAGGAAACCAGAAGGTCACATTTGTTGGGTGTCAAGTCCATTTTCTAAGCGAACTACATATATAAAATCATTCAAGCCCAAAGACGAATACAGAACAGACCCAGGCCATTTACTATCTAACGTAACTAAAAACTGTAAATAATTGAAGTCCAAAACGTAGACGTAGCATAGGACAGACATCGTCAAAGCATTACCTACTAAATTTCCACTGAATATAAACTGAGTGAATGTTCAAAACTTTATCCCGTAGCGGGCTGGTTTCAGATTCAGAATATTTCAAGGAATCCGCTAAATTCAGAAACTTTTATGAGATCCATACAAATATTGTAGAATGTGAAAGTAACTCTGGCTGTCTGTCTGTTTGTCTGTTTGTCAATCTGTCTGTCTGTTACCTGTTCACGCCAAAAGGGCTGAACGGATCTCAATCAAATTTGGCAGGGAGGTAAATGGTATCTCGAGGCATAGGCTGCGGGCAGCAGCTAGTCTATTAAAAATATAATATATCCCTGTTATTAGATTATACAGGGCCATTTTTATAACTTCTTATTCACTGGGTGACGTGCAGATTCTGCCCATCATCACAAACACGTTTGTAAAGTCGCCAGGTCTTACTAACGCTGTCTATTTGTGTAGAAAACTGTTATTTTGACATTACAAATAGTCTTATATTTTTTTTTATCGTATCGCTCTGTTTAACGCGTATGTTAGGTTTTTAATCAGTTAAAATGCATATAGTCAAGAGACTGCAGACGACAGTTTCCGATTAAATAGGAAATTGAAAACAATGGTTAATTGTGTAATAAATCAAACAGACTGACGTAGACGATTCCTGAGTGATGGGTCGATTAGATTGAGGGAAACCCTGCGGGCTGTGATTATATGTTGCATGCAGACTACAGATTTTATAATAAACTAGCTTCAGCTCGCGGCTTCGCTCGCACTTTTCCGGGATAAAAAGTAACCTATATCCGTCCCTGGGATACCATTTATCTCCATGTCAAATTTTAATAGGATCCTTTCAGCTGTTTAAGCGTGAAAAGGTAACAGACAGACAGACAGAGTTACTTTCGAGTCACAGTAATATTATAATCCCGAAAGTTTAGATGAATGGATCGATGGATGGATGTTTTTTACCTCTTCATGCCATAAGGACTGGATCGGGCTGAAATTTTGCATAGCTAGTAGCTCTAAGCCTGGAATCAAACTTTATACTTGTTATCCTATAAAACAGTTCCCATGGGATAGAAATAACGATGAAACGTGTCCATAGAAATAACGCGTGCGAAGCTGCGGGCAGAAACTAGTTAATAATATACTAGGGAGGCCTATGTCCAGCAGTGGACTGATATAGGCTGATGATGAATGTAATAATTAGATAAAATATGTTGCGGCGCTAGTGTGAGTCGGGGTAGCTGCTTAAGGGGCGAACCTAACGGGGTTCGTTGTCAAACTAGGCCTAGATCTCAGTACTCACGGGATCCCCGGGGTAAAAAACTAGAATAACATAAAATTAAACATTCATTGGTTCCTTGGAAGTTAAAACATGAATAAGAAAAAAAATACGATAGTAAAATGACTTGTTTTGATCCATTGGTTATTATTAATTATTTGGTTCCTTGAACCAGTTTCTTCATAAGTAGTTTAGTTTTCTTGCAAATAAGCAAAAACTTGTTTTATGCGCTTACGCTGTTCCAAAAAAGTATGCTTTGTCCCGCTCCTATGAACGTGAAATCCTATGCCTATCCTTTTCACAAAATGGCGGGCATTGCGCCGTCTTAAGTCTAAAGTCAATAGGTGTCCTCCAGCTATCCTTTCGTGATACATCGTCGATCACAATTGATCATTAAAAATAAAACATTTCAATTGTTTTATAAAACCGCTACAAAAACAAAGACTCAACTCAATATTTCCAAATATTATCGAAGATCAGTCTCGAAACTTCCTTATCGTGAACAAAAGTCAGATGAAATCATCAAATTGTTTGCAAACTCATTAAAGACTGCAAACTTAGTCTTATTGTCAGTCGATAAGGATTACTTTGGCGATTTCATCCATAAGTTTGTATTCTGTCAGCGCCACATTGCAACCAGGTAGGTACTATAGTTACATACAGTGATACAAAAGAGGTTTTGTTCACTTTGTTTATGATTTTAATGATGACAAATACTTATTTTAGAAACATATATGATACCAGGGCCCGTACTCGTAAAAACGAAATTGAAGTTTCGGATTCGTTTTTGTGCGAACGCTAATCTTATGCAAGCGACATAATAGTTAGTTTTGCACGAAAACGAATCAGAAACTTAGATTTTCCTTTTCCGAGTAGCCACCCCCCTGGTTACAATTACGACGAACCAATTTCATATAGAATGAAATATATTAGAAGAATTATTTTGTTACAATCTATGGGAAACCTGGGGCACAATTCTCTCAACCAATCGCTTCACTATGACTATGGTATCGTCGCACAATCGTGACGTAGAAATCCTTAGGTTTATTTATTTAAAAAATAATAAATCAGAAACTCTAGACGTCTAGATAGTGCGCGCGGCGCTAGTTGCACGGATAGATTGATAGAATGGTCTCAAGCTGAACCCAAGAAAACACCAAGGCAAATGTTTTATTGTTGAAGCTTTCAACATTGAAACTTTTGACTTGTAGTTCCTTACATCTAAGGTAGAAAACCAAAATGTGCCAGCCTGTAACGATACCATTGTCATAGTGAAGCTATTAGTTTAGCAGAATAGGGCTCCAGGTTTCCTCCACATAAGCCTGCCAACGAAGCTACTCAAATTAAACAGACAGCAATGTCAATACCATATGAATAAGGGTTCTTATTGAAGGGAATATTGGCCTAACTTTGTATTACCAAAGTTAAATTGGAAAAGCTAGATGAAAATCGAAATTTACCCAGATGAAGGGCTTAAACGGCTTTAGGTCTAGGGTTTGTGTTTAGTTAGGAGAGCTAAGGGTTCTTTCGGAGCGGAGATGTGTAGAAATAACGATGGTATATTGATAATTAAAAAAAAACATAAAGACGAACTGAGGACCTCCTCCATTTTGAAGGCGATTAAAAACAAAATCAGAGGTCCCCACTTTTTTATTTTGCATATAAAAATGTACCTACTCAGACCTAACGGGTTTGGTTGTCAAACTAAGCCTAGTTTGCCCTATATATTGCAAATATAACGAAAATATGCATAATCACAAGATTTTTGGTAAAATATGCAAATGCCAAGCAATTGCATATAATCCGGTTTCTAATAATAACAAATCGATGACATCTCGTTCATCAAAATAAGTATATCTAGTAGTTACGCGTCATTGCGGAACAGACCTCATACCGTAATCAAACAATAAGGGTCCAACCAAACGCACTGACAGGTGGCTTGCTTGGCGCCTAGAGCCTTTGTACGTAGAACGTGCACGCTTGGCGTCTTCGCTAGTTGTCAAATGGCCCGTAAGGCCACAGAAATATAACTAGATAGCAAAGGGTTTATTTACTTCGCGTGCCGAAAAGAGGAGCTGGAGAGCCTCTTTGCTCGCCGCGAAATTCAGTCCGCTCCCGACCGCTTTCCACGTGAGACCTCAGGTTATAAAAACAAAATGTCATGTTTTTCAATAATTAACTGATCAAACACCACCAAAAAAGGAAATAGTGTAATTTACTGATGTTTTATATCACTCGTGACGTCAAAGAATTATGCAAAATGTTATACGCTCGGTTTTAATACAAATCGGCGAACTCTTTGTTCCTATCTGGATATATTTCTGTGGTCTAGGCGCTAAGAAAGGTGTCAGTCTGTGCGTTCGCAGCCTATGGGTTTCTTTTGGTTTTGCCGGTAGTCTGTTAAAACTATGCGATATATCATTGCGACATATTATAAAATAATTGTTGTTTTTACACGTTTTTCTCATGTTTCAGGTATGTACTACTGCTATGCTACAAGGCTATAACTATGGTGCTTCGGCCGACGACGTGTGGTTGGACTACGTTTTGCGTATCATCCAGCTAGACGTGGAGTCTACGCACAATACGTCTAGAGGTTGTGTATTACCAAGATCTTTAATTCTTAAACTATAGCGTCTTATAGTTTGTTAAAACAGTTATGTTAGGTTTTAAAGTCAGTGCGACAAATGAAATTAATATACCTATCTGCGTGAGAACGCTCTCAGGACTCAGGTCAATACTTTTTTAAAATAATAATTCATTTAATTTTTTTATTTTGTTGTATTTCGGAGGAAAAATAGTTTCACACACTTTATAAATAAACTTACATAATAACTCATAACCATTCATGTTTCCTCGCATGTAGTAATGCTGGACAATGCACACAGCATCATCTAGCCCCAAGCTAAGCAGAGCTTGTGGTATGGCTACTACATAACTTATATACTTAATAAATAAATAAATACCATTTACAAAGTTGTTACGTTCAAGTTTATTTTGTATGGCACCAAAAATCTATAACAAAATCCCAAAAGTTATTCGTGATTGGTCCAGCAACCAATTTAGTGCAAAAATTAATGATTTTCTAATTGATAAAGCTTATTATACAGTGAATGATTTTTTAAATGACCGTAATGTTTGAAATTTTCATGTTTAATTGACTATGTGACTTGAATTTGTTATGAAATGATCATTACTATATTTATTTTAAATGAAAACATTTTTTCATTCATATCATGAAATTTAGTGACCGTATTATTGTTTAACTTTGTTTATTTAAATTGGCTAGCATACATTTTTATTTAATTTTTTGACATATTTAACTTCTGCTGACATTAATTAATTAAGTATAATATATATATTATATTAAGTATAATATATATAAATTAAATTTCATAATTTGGCATTTGATTGAAAGTGATAAGTATTTTTCACATGTATAATGTAATGTTTGTACGCCTAAGCGGCAGAATTCAGCGATCTAAAATAAGTCTTATGTACCGACTGTAAAATTACCTGATTCACAAACAATAAATAAATAAAGTATTTACAAGTCTGGTTCTTAAATCCATGTCTTATACATTATACACTTTATCATATACACTTCTCAACAGAGTAAAGTCTCCGCACGATGTTTCAGACACCAACTTACCCCTGTTATGGTAGCGTGCGGCGGAGAGATAACAAGTTTGCCAGATTACAGGGAATTCTGTGTTTTGTACGGTAAATTGTTTAGGAATTACGGGAAATACGAAGTTTTCTAAGTGTACTGTACAGTACATTTATTCATATTATTATTTCAGAATTAAGAATGTTTAATGTGTGAGTTGTGCACGTTACGTAGCTAAATGGTCGTGGCTCGAAAGGAGCGGGGAGATCTGGAAAAATCACGAAATGTCACATGAGACGCGGAAGTGAAGTGAGATATCATATGTACCTATGTCTAAAACCTCACCACGTATCACCATGGGGTAGGAGGGGTTGAAATAGTTGCGAAAATCAAGCGATCCTATTGTTTTATCTATGCAACTAGTTTCATAGCCTGGTTTCGCTTATGATAATGGCAACATCAAGTATCCACATTCCACGGATAAGTGAAAGAAGTTTATGAATTGGAACAGTATTATCAAACAAACACATAAAAAAAACAATGATAATTAGCACAAATAAATCAACATCATCAGCCGGTATACTTCCACTGCTGAACATAGGCCTCCCCCAAACGACGACACGAATAGCGATCCTGAGCAGCCTTTATCCATCGAGTACCTGCGACCGCTACAATGTCGTCAGTCCATCGAGTGGAAGGTCTCCCAACACTCCGTTTCGCGTTGCATCGCGGTCGCCACTCGAACCTTTACTCCCCAACGGTTATCAGTTCTGCAAATAGCCTGCCCATCGCCACTTCAGCCTTCTAATTCTGAAAATATATCGGTTTCTTTGGTTCTTCCCGTAATAAATAGATAGATATCAGATAAACTATATCCATTTACGAACATCCTCTGGTACAAAAACTTATTAATAACTTATAACTAAACGATACATCAATAAGTTGACTGACATTATCAATGCCATGGTTTACGCATCATTTGTTTGTTTACGTAAACACAACCCTCTGGTAGACACAAGTCGGTACAACGCTACTTGTTCTAATCTCTAAAGGGTGGTTAAATCTGGAGGGTGGCCCAATCAGCACGCTTGACTGGTTATTTTTTTAAGAGATTTGATAGGATCAGCATCGCATCGCCGTCAATGCATTGAAAACAAAAGAGGAGCGGCGGCGAAGCTGTGCTGATGATATTTTTGTAAGATGCGCAGATAAAGATGCGCAATCTATATCTACGCGACTTATATTATTAGTTTGACAATCAAAAGTCAAAGTCAAAAACTCTTTATTTCCATAAATACAATAAATGTACACTTAGAAAAGGTTAAATTCTTAAGAATTACACTGACACGGAAATAAAGTGATATTTTTGATTTCAGTCGCTTCGGTATGTAGACTAAAGTAAAGAAGCGACGAAGAAACCTTTAGCCTGTTAGTTAGTTGTTATTTTTCGAGTTGGAGCAAATCCCGTCCCAAGCTTTTTTATCCTCTAGATGGATAATGCTAGCCTGATGCTGCTGTCCATCCCCTGGTGGTATTCCTTAGTCAGTTCCTTAGTCATGCACGGGATTAGTTGGAATGGAAGGTGATAAAATTAAGCCCAAACTACCAGAGAAAATAATTAAATCACACTAGGAAATTCACCTTCTGGACATACCCGGCCATATAGACTTCCGTGAGAGAGTCGCTCGCAAGATTCTTAATTACCTTAACATTAATACATACTTTATAGGCATATTACGCCTACCGTACCGTCTAACCGTGAAAACTGTTGTTAAGCTTACGAGTATTAATTAATTTTTACCCTGTATTTATAAGCCTCTGGTTTTTCTTCAAATAAATAGTAAATATCTGATTGTTAATCTATCCATCTTAGTACAGAATAAAAGTTAAAGAAAGTATTTTAAATATTCTACTAATGCAAACACAGCTCGTGTTTCTCTTTCAAGCTATAATATAAACATACCAAGATACGGAACCCAGTCGAAGAAAAGTCGGAACCAACAAATAGTCGTTTTTTGTTTAAGGTGGAATCCCAGAGCTAGACTCGGCAAGCTAATTTGATTTTTTTTTTACTTTAAAATGTCTTCTTCCCTTTTCTCTCACACAATAATTTGGCGTGTATAAAAAAAACTATAAACTGACTTCAAATTCCAGTGAACAGGATCTTTGTTCACGTGCAAAAAATTGGGTTATCACTTCGATAGCGTGCTCTAATTTCCCTAGTGGCGACATCTAGTTATAATTCAAGTAGAATTTAGTTCGATGCACACGGATGGATCTGTTGACGCCCGTTGCCATGGAAACGATAGTTGATAGTGAAATGATCCTATGTGATAATGTTTTACAAACCTACGTTTTACGGCGCACATAGAATCAAACTTATAGGGGACCACCTTAAAATCAATTTTGATACAGCAACGAAAGAATCATCAAAATCTATTAACAAATGGCGCAGATATCACCAAAACTGTTGTAGCTAGTCGTGAATCTTCAAAAATATTATGTTCCTTTTTAAGTTTAATGGGTTAAATACTAATCCCTCGGGAATAAAATTTTTATGGGACCACCTCAGGATCATACTCTATACAATAGTGAAACAATCAGTAAAATCGGTTACCCGTAGGCGGAGATATTAAGTAACATACATACATAAAAAAAACATACAGACTAATTGAGAACCTCCTCCTTTTTGAAGTCTGTTTAAAGTACAGATAACTAACTCATCTTGCTTGGTTGGTATGTGATTTATTTCAAAAGCCTATTTTAATGCCAAAGCAAAACCAAAACATATCGCCAAAACTAAAAACTATTTGACAGCACTTCGAATGTTGCCATCCTATTTATTTCGATAGTTATGAAAGGGACGGCAACATTTTAAGTCTTGTTAAGTTAGTTTAGTTTTCATAATTAATATTTTTTTAATATTAAGTGTCTTTATTTAGGTTTATAATTATGGTGCATAACCAAAAATAGGAAGCGATGCGACCTGCAGAAGTAAAATACTGTGTCGCAGGTCGCAACGCCCACCTCCGGTATTAGTAAATGAGTTCCAACAGAGTGTATGTACATAATTATTATATACAAGTTAACAATATGTCTAAGTCTTACTAGTTATCTAAAACATAAAAAGGGGTTCTAAGTAATAAAATTGTGTACCTAAGTATAGCAAAAACACAAGAAAATAATAAAAAATTTTAGATTTTATAAATCTACCTAAGACTTTACTGTTAATTAATTTATAGCGTACCTTGCGTTATTATTTCCCAAGGAACGCGATAAATACCCGAAAAATAGTCATATTCATTATGCTCACAAATCGCGAAAGTTTAAAAAATTTAAGTACCTAGGCGACATCTGAACACTTTCAAAATTTACTTAGATGACGACTTGGCATCATCATCATTCATCAGTGATACAACGTCGATTAGCGGTGTAGTCCAACCTTATAAAAAGTAAGCAGGTTTTACACCACACTTGGCCTCTGTCCAACATCCTAAATTTTTTTTAGTTATGTGAGGAAACCGTTTTTTGCGGGAGTTATCTCCTGAATAAAGTAAATGGAACATAATCCGCCATTATTCTTTTAAATTCACTTGTGCACAACTACGGGTTCATGCATTAGTTCTTAAAAGTATTATTAACAGTTATTTCTAAAAGTATTTTGTGGTTATTCTGTGATTCTATTGTATTTTTAACTGACTTCATAAAGGAAGAGGTTTTCAGTTCGTCTGTATGTTTTTTTTATGTATTTATGTATGTTACTTGATATCTCCGCCGGTGGTTAACCGATTTTACTGATTCTTACACTATTGTATAGAGAATGATCACGAGGTGGTCCCATAAAAAGTTATTCCCGAGGGATTAGTATTTATCCCGTTAAATTTAAAAAGCAACGTAATATTTTTGGAGGATCACGGCTAGCTAGTACAGTTTTGGTGATATCTGCGCCATTTGTTAAGAGATTTTGATGGTTCTTTAGTTGTTGTATCAAAATTGATTTTAAGGTGGTCCCCTATATTGTTGGAAGTCTCGAGGAATTACTGTGCGCTATAAAACGTATGTTTGTAAAAATTCATCACAATATGATTATTATACTATCACCTAATGGTTTCCATAGCAACGGGCGTCAACAGTTTCGTCCATGTGTCATCAAACTAAATTAGACTTGAACTATAACTAGATGTCGCCAGTATAAATAAACTCAATTTTTTGCACGTGAACATAGACCTTCGGCCAGGAAAAGTAGGGGTGATTTCGTTCGAAGGGTTCCGTACGTAAAACACGTCAAATTATTTGTGTTTATTTGATAAAGCACGCTTTTTAGTTTTAGGATATGACATTAACACCAACAATAAAATTTATAAATTATAATACCATAAATACTACCTACTTACGTTATTTTTTTAAGGGCATCAGGGTTTCATAGAAATATAATTTTGCAAACTAATCGCATCTTATGTCGTTCCGTAAAATCTGCTTTATGTATCTTCGAGTATGACCGATACATTATGCCCACTGTTAGCGACGACGACGTTATGCAGACTAAATAAGGCTCAAAATCAAAATTATGCAGGGAATTATGCTCTACATAGCTACAGAATAGATAATAATGTTTATAGGCCTTAGAATATGTTGTTGGCGACCGACTCGCATGTACCTATAGATTAATTTCTCGAACGAATCAGGAGAATTTTCTGGTAAGTTTTCAAAGTCGGTCCTGTTAGGTATAAAAGCCGAGCTTGTGGGCCGTTTATTCATTCACTTTTTAACGGTCAAAAAGTGAACGAGTCCTAAGGAAAATTCCGGAAGTGAATTGTAAAGTGCAGTGCATTGACTGTTTGTACTAAGTAGGTACGTAGTGGTTGAATAAACCCACTTAAAGTGTTCTGAAGTGTTTCTACTGACACCATTTCCGACCAGCCTTGGTTGAAGTCTTACACCTTCGACGAGCCCCTACACCCACCATTTGTATACCTAATTTTGTTCTTATATTTTAAATTCAGTTGTAGATGTTCCAGTAACGCTACCTGAGGCATAAGCGTTACTCAACCATAGATCAATCTAAAATCATATCTCACTACCGTGAGACCTAGGATGAGTCTACCAGTGAAAAGTAGCGCATGACGCCTCCAATAAATTATGTCTGTCTGTCAGTCCAAGTGTTGAAATTACTATGAAAATTTCTCTAGGAATTATGGATGGTGTTCTGAGGACATTTTCCTGTAGCTACACCGCCCGGTTGGGGTGCCTCCTCTTACTGCCCCGTCCAAAGAATCGAAGTATTCCCATTTGAGCACTGATTTTTTGAGCACCACAGTTTCAGCACCTATTCTATTATTCTAGCGTGCGAAGCCGCGGGCTGCAGCTAGTCTTTGATATAAATAGCTGCATCCTTTGCAATTAGATCTAGATGTAAGATAGACATACATAGCCTAGGTGTTTCTTTTTTATGAATGAACTAGCTGCGCCCTGGGAGCGGACGCGCGTTCTGAGATCTATCTGTGCAATCACCCACGTGTGGTTATTTTTTTGTTTAATGAAGATATAATCCACCCTGTATATAGCTAAGTATATTTGTTTCTTCCCCTACCTAAACATTATTACTGTTAACACGCCACCGTCTATACTTTTGCGATCAGTCGTGTCCATGCTAAGGCTGACTGGAAGAGATCGCTCTTAGCGATAAAGCCGCCCACTTGTACATTATCTATATTTGTTAGTTGGGTTGCTAGTTTCCTTCGCCTCTCCTAAACCCCCTAGTTTTCATTTGTCTTCATTTGTTTGTAGCTATCTTAGGTAGTAATAAGATCTGGCGCCATACCACAGTGGATATCACTACACCTAGCGCTTGTAATACACTATGACGCAGGAACTTATATGAGCAATGAAATGTGGCCATGAAAACAGCGGACGGTTCGTTTTAATGCGCTCAAACCGCCGCGCCGCCGCCGCCGCCCGCGCCGTCGCTGTCGCCTCCGCGCTGCTGTTTAGTGGGTTTTGTCTGAGACCGGGATACAGGCAGGCATGACTAATTTTTTTCTGCTTATAGACTTCCTTCCTAATTAAATTACATATAATCGGCTCATATGTAAGACCTAAACGAAATAAACTATTTATTATTATTATTATTCACCTCATTAATTTAAATTATTATTATATCAATCCACTGCTTGACATAAATCTTCCCTTATCTGCAGTATTACCTATACACTTCCTACCATACAACCACCCCGTATTACATTACGGATGTAAGCGGGTTAACTACGAACCTTATTTGTGTTGGTAGAACACCAACGTTTCACCCCGTATTATTCGATAACGCGACTTTACCACTGGGTGTTGTGCCACTCCCTACCCTACGGTCCTGCGCTTGTCTCAAGCCTTGTGCCTAAAATAACTTTTGTCTGAAATTAACTCCCGAACGGGTGATCAGATTTTACCAAAGCGAAGGTGCATATTTTTGGCTTGAATTCCCTCGTTTCATGGCTCCACTAAATTCTAGCAGCTATTAGTGTAAGGCGCACGGCAGATGACCTCGTAATTGTGTTTATTGGTGACCCGTAACCCAGTCCTGATGGAAATCACTAGAGTGGTAGGTATGTACCTACCTACCTACCTACCTACCTCACTCTCTTTAACCGATGGGACGGCGGACCGACACGATGGATTATGAAAGGGAGGGAGTAAGGAGTGCACCTGTGTTTGCGCCAGGGACCGTGCAACCCCGAGTTTGGGTTAACCCCTTCGAATGGGTAACAGTTTCATCGTCTGCGCATTTCGATTGGGTTATTCTTTGTTCGGGTAACCCGCATAAAACTCATGTCAAAGGGTAACCCTTTCATTGGGTTTAGCAACGTTCGAGGTTATCCTTCGTTACGCTGCTGAAGGGGTTACCCCTTTGTATGGTTTTTTACTTTTTTGTGTTACACCATGGTTTCAACTCAACTCAATTATTGAAACCAGCTACCTCTAGATTGTTTGCAACAGTCTGTTGATATCTGAGAATCAATTATTGAAACCAGCTACCTCTAGATTGTTTGGGACGGGATTTGCTCCATATCGAAACATACTAACAGGCTAAAGGTTTCTTCGTCGTTTCTTTACTTTACGTCTACACACCGAAGCGACAGAAATCAAAAATATCACTTTATTTCCGTGTCGGTTTTTAATTTGTTCTTTTCTAAGTGTACATTTATTAGTGTGTATTTATGCAAATAAAGAATATTTGATTTGATATACTGAACAAGCGGTACCTTGTGTCCTTCGTTTGACTAAAACTTCTCTTAATTGAAATCACGGCCATTTTCCTGCAGCCACTAAGTGGTAGAAGGCGACACTTCTAATCAACACCCGCTGAACTGTTGAAACTTACGTTTC
Source organism: Eupithecia inturbata (assembly GCA_963662085.1). Taxonomy (NCBI): domain Eukaryota; kingdom Metazoa; phylum Arthropoda; class Insecta; order Lepidoptera; family Geometridae; genus Eupithecia; species Eupithecia inturbata. The sequence continues at coordinate 1,771,830 of OY759202.1, read as the reverse complement.
AACAGTTTAAGAGGGCGCCATGCGCGCCATTTTGTGAAAGGGATAGGCATAGGATTTCGCGTTCATAGAAGCGGGGTAGAGCATACCTACGTTTTTGGAAAATCAAGTTATTGTTTATTTACAAGAAAAAACGCAGCTCATTAGAAACTGGCTTAGAGTTACCAAATAATTAGTAAAAAACTACGATCCAAAACATAAGTTCAATAGACCGCAGGGTTCCTGAGATCTCGACCAGATTATGTGAAACAATGCACTTTCATTATATTTTTATATCGTAATTTTTTTCTCAAATCGTGTTTCCACAATACAGGAATTAAAGACATAATGTTGATTTTTATGTAATTCGAGTTTTCTACCACGGGGATCCCGTGAGTACTAAGAATTATGCCTAGTTTGACAACCAAACCAGTTAGGTTTCTACTCCGCGATTTTTGTAGTCGGTTTATATCTTGCCTTCTTACAAGAAAACTAGTTTAATAATAACGAATTCCAGTACTTAGATTGATGTGTACAAAATGGCCATGTTTTCATAATAATCTTCCTAAAGCTTCCCACGGTATCATAACACTCTTGTCTTTCGATATAAGCAGACTAATCACATCTAAAAACGGAAGTGCGTCATCACTACTTCATATCTGGACTCTTGAGACTAACATATTTGTTATTATTATGTATTAGGTCCTTACATATGAAATTGGCGTTTTTCGTACTGGCCACTTTAATCACAAATTTCTCCTCTTTGGTAAGGAATTCCAAATTCAAATTTGTACAGCTATAGACTCATGTATTTGTGCTTCGATGATTGGTGCTTGTTTTGTTTTCTTCTGTTTTTTTCTGTTTGCGTCACTCATTTTACAAAATGGAAAACTTAAAATATCGCATTATTTACGAGTACGAGTTCCGCCGTGGCACTAGTGCTGCGGAAACAACTCGAAGGGTGAATGATGTGTATGGCGGTCGTGTTGCAAAAGAAAACACAGTTCGTTTTTGGTTCCAACGTTTTCGTTCTGGAAATTTTGACCTGCAGAACAAGCCCCGTGGAAAGCCTGAGACTCAAGTTGATAATGAAGAGTTGAAGGCTATTGTGGAAGCGGATCCATCGCAAACCACGTCCGAGTTAGCTGCAGGCTGCGATGTTAGTGATAAAACTGTTTTAATTCACTTGAAGCAAATTGGGAAGATTAAAAAGCTTGAAAGGTGGGTACCTCACGAATTGACTGAAGCAAACCGGCAAACGCGCGTCGACTGCTGCGTTACATTACTAAACCGGCACAATAATGAAGGTATTTTAAACCGAATCATTACCTGTGATGAAAAATGGGTTCTTTACGATAATCGGAAGCGCTCAGCGCAATGGTTGGATCCTGCCCAGCCAGCCAAATCCTGCCCCAAGCGAAAATTTACCCCAAAAAAGTTACTTGTAAGCGTTTGGTGGACTAGTGCCGGTATTGTTCATTACAGTTTTCTCAAATCTGGCCAGACTATTATGGCTGATGTCTATTGTCAGCAATTGCAAACCATTATGGAAAAGCTAGCGGCTAAACAACCTAGGCTGGTCAATCGCTCCACGCCACTGCTGCTTCACGACAACGCTAGACCACACACTGCGCAACAGACGGCTACTAAATTAGAAGAGCTTCAATTGGAAAGTCTAAGACATCCTCCGTACTCCCCGGACCTCGCTCCAACAGATTACCATTTTTTTCGAAATTTGGATAACTTCTTGCAAGGGAAAAAATTCAACTCCGATGGGGCAGTCCAAATCGCCTTCAAAGATTTTATTGATTCCCGTCCGACTGGTTTTTTTAGTAAAGGGATCAATGAACTACCTATAAGATGGCAAAAGTGCATAGAAAATAATGGTTCATACTTTGATTAATTAAATATATTATATTAAAAAATATTCGACTTTTTGTTCCTCCCATACAAAACGCCAATTTCATATGTAAGGACCTAATATTTGAGTGCTTCTGAAATGGTACCCGACGGGATTTGAACCTACACTCTCCGTTAGTAAACAGGCAGGTTGTTGTCAGCTGCGGCTTTGAGACCACCTCTACAGATGAGTTTCTACATAGTAGTCACACCTTTCGTGAGTGGCTAGATACACATATTCCCAACCAAACTGATATCACCTAAATCATCCTTCATAGATATTAACCAGTAGCCCGTAAACATCTTCGAAAGACGTTAACAGGCCAAAGGCCTTCATCATCAAAGCATGCGCATCAGCATTGGTATTGATGTAGTAAAATCTGTAGATATGGTAGGTACATTCTTCCAGCGCTTACTCAACAACAGGTATGTGTTACAACTACACGCAAACACATACGCTCACGGTTATTCCAATCTTGTGTATGAAAAACAAAGATGGAAAGACGTACCTATGACCGAAGTGCGAACGAGACAACAATATTAGTCGCTAGTACGACCCCACTATATTATAAAGAAATTCGGGAGTTCCCCGAGCTTTCCAATAGTATGGTCAACAAAAAAGTTAGGGTTAAAATTAGGAATATTAAGTAACACTTATTACTACTTTATTGAAAAAATATCTAATCACAGTCACTATTAAATCTCTAATTTATCTATGAAATAATATGTAATAAATTAATTGATGTGCAATATTTTAAAGGGGTTTGAAGATTTTTATATGGAGAGTGGCCCTAACTTTTTTTCTAAATCGCCGCGCACAATAAAAGTTATACATACATTGGGATAGAGGACACTAGAGCAAATAAAAAATGCAAAATAAAATAATGTCTTAAAGCGTCAGATTTCCGAGATATTCACAGTTGAAAATAACTATGTTATTTCTTCATAACATGTGAATATCTAAGAATCCTGATGCTATAGGACTCTATGTTATAAAACATATTTGTATTTATTTAAGTGTCTTCTATCCAAATATATTATAACGTTTAAAGTGTAAAGTCACGTTTTTGAAAAAAAAAAAATACAAAACGGTGACCGATGTTCACTCCATGCAAAAATCACAATAAAAGTTATATATTTAGATAGAGGACACTAAAACAAATAATATTTTTTTTCTATATAATGTCCTAAGATATTCAAGAAGAAAAAATATAGTTATTTTCGTCAGTGAATATCTTGGAAACCTGACGCTTTAGGACATTATTTTATAAGACATTTTTATTCGTTTTAGTGTCTTCTATCCAAATATGTAACTTTTTTTGTGCGCGGCCATTTTGACAAAAAACACAATATGGTGACCGATGTTAGGGCTAAAATCTTAAAACCGCTTTACTAACAAATCTAACAACTATGATGAACATCATAAAGTTATATTGACGCTACCCATGCACGAGGACTCGTAGTCGTTCGTCAACTCACACCATCAATTTTGTACCAACTGGTGTGAGCTGTGAGCTGCCCAATCGTAAAAAATGCATTGAGTGAATTTTAGTACAGTCAACCAAAAATTTTTAGTAAAATCATAGGGAAGAGGCATATTTATTAAAAACACAATGTTATATGGTGGTTTCTATCATTTGTTTTCATTTCACATTATTTTTGTTAAATAATGTGAAATGAAAACAAATGATAGAAAGGTTCCACATAGAATTTTAAACTTTACACACATAAAACTATAATCTGTATTGGAACCTAAGAATGTTCAGTTTTTCGGTGATTGTACTTGACGAATTCAATGGAAACAAAGGGTGGTGCGAGTTGCAGAATACTTACTTGCTTAACTCACACCAGTTGGGACAAGATTGATGGTGTGAGTTGACGAACGGCTCTATTCGTAACAAGACATGTAGTGTAGGTATTGCTATCTCTTAACGCACTAATTTAATTATATTTCTATCTCTGTCTGCAAATGGCGAAATAAGGCAGTAGAATAATCAGACAATTGAATGTTTGGTGTACTTACGAGAAAAGAGTGATGCCTTGGGCTTTGTTTTTAGTTTTGGAGCTATTTGTACACCTAGTGAACGAACACAAGGGCGTTGCTGTAGGCTTTTAGTCAATAAGTGCGTCGTAGTAAGCACGCGAGTCACGAACGCACGTGGGGGAACATAATTGGACCTAATTTGAGCCTGCCACTTTCGAGAAGCTAATGCCTCATCTAGAAAAAGAAGAAATAGTGGAAATTACTTATGTTGTAGCTCAGCGTCTCATCCTGAGTTCTTGATCGCTATTTTATGATTTCTGTATTGTTAGTATCTTGTATTTGTTAACCGTTGCCGTAGATTATGTTTCTTGAAGGTTATATTTTTGAATGTTTCGTGTCTTACATATTATGTGTTATCTTCCGTGTCGTTACCAAACGGCTCTGTCGGAAGACCAGCGCAGCGTTGGTTGTAATGTTTTAACAACTAGCTCATGCTGAGATAGCGACCGCTTTGTGACTCAATGCAAGAACTAGTACCTAACCTTTGTCTTTATTTTATTTTTTAATCATATTTGTTTTTGTTAATTGAGTTACTAATAAAATATTCTCATTCATCTCCGCTTTTTTACTTTTATCAAAGGCTAATGTGATCCAATTGGTATTGATGTGGATCAGTTGAGCTACCTCTAGATTGCTTGCAACAGTCCACAGTAAGCTCAAATGTTATAATTGTAATACTATACTCAAGTCATTTTTAAGGTACAATGTTTGTAAACAACTCGCAACAAATCAAAAAATTCTCTTTTTGGCGCAGAGCTTGATAAATATTTCTCAGCAATATTCGTTGTACGAAAGTTCTCGTAAGGCTACTTTTTACCCGGAAAATTGCATGTAAATTCGCGGGCACAAGATAGTTTCAAATAAATGCAATAAATAAAGACAACAACTTCCAATTAGTACAACAAACAAAAAGACATAGTAAAATAAAAACAGTAAGACATACACAGTGCAATAAAACAGTAAGACAGCTGTTTATTTACGTTCCCAAGTTTTTGAAACTCCGCCAGAAGCAGCAGGAAGCATTATTTATTGTTTTTGTCTAATTATTTGATCTAGGCTTAATTTGTCTGTCGTTAGTGTATTTATCTATGCGATCTCATGTGGTTTTGAACTATTTTGCGTTTTAGGTTATTTGTTTTGAGGTTTCATTTTGATTGATTGGGATAATTTTAAGATCCCCGTTCTAATGACATTAAATGATGACATTATTCCAAGATTATTAACATTATTTTGTTCTGGTTCTAATAATAAAATCAATAGACCTTCGTAGGACCACAATAGCGCTTAAGGGAAATTGACGACGTGGCTAACGGTGTCCGGTGACGGTGTGATCACGAAGGTCTAGGCCCAGTTGCCTTGCGAAAGACTGCTGGCAGATGCTGGATGTGGCTGAAGACAGGGAGCTATGGCTCTTATTAGGGAGACTTTTGTCCAGCAGTGGACTAGCCTGTAGCTGAGCATGATGATTGTTTTTTATCCCACCGTGTTGTGGTTTGTTCTTAGGTATCTTAAAACGAAAAAAACATTTCTTAAACGACTTTTTGAATTTATTATGTTTGCAAGCAAAAAGGCTTTTTTTAAAGCTCTCCTTTATGTGGCACATTTTTTTTTATTTGTATATCTCCTTTTTGTCACAATCTTACCTGATGGAAAGTGACGACGAAGCCGAGGATGCATCACGAAGGTCTAAAAGACTACTCTTGTTGAAATAAATAAGTAATGCGGGACAATCCACACATCATCATCTAGCCCCAAGCCAAGCAGAGCTTGTGTGGGTACTAGATAACTGATATACTTAATACAATACACCACGAATGGTGTTCTATTGCAAGCTTTCATGCCATTAACTTAGTTATAATTAAATACTATTCAAAAATAGCTTCACCTCTGATCATTAATGGCAAATAAAGCAACTAGGTTGCGTTGCGATCCAAGGTTGCAATAACACACTGCACAGAAATGCACTATGACGTCACCCATTCAGTATCCACTCATAAACTAAACATAACCTAAACAGATGGAAATAAATCAGTGTGAGCGAGATGGCGGTACGCTGGCTTAAGTTAGAGGGAGAGAGATGTACTTTTAAATGACAGGTGCTCGACCTGTGACATAGTAGAGAAGAAACAGTAGGTTAAATATACTCATAACATACGCTTTGCTTACTTGGCTAGATGATGTTCTGTGGATTGTCCAACAAGATTTAATTATTTATTTATAAATAAATAATTACAATAATTACCTATAAAATCTTTATTAAGAAGCAGAAAGCGCCGAAAACAGATAGTTAACGTAATACATTATACTACATCGATATATTTTTTTTATTATACATAGAAACACCCAGATGAAATATTTGCAGATCGTACAAACGTTTATTTCGAGGTGGGAATCGAATACGCAGGGGGTCGTCCCCTGCGTCACAACCTTCGCCTGCTGCGCCACAAAGTTCGTCAAACATAATATGGGTATTTCTCAATTTAAGTTATACATCTTCATAGGTCAGAAGGAGAGTGTTACCCTTTTTAGGACAGCTCGGCCTTCGACTGACAGGCAAAAGAAGCAGAAGGTTCCAAAATAGAACACTTCAATTTCCGACTGTCCAAACTTCAATATGCCCTTCTGTGGATTCCGAATGTTCCCGAGTATTTCCGAATATAGATCGCGACGCGACCTCTTAAACTTAGACCCAGTCTAGGCTTTTGCTATGAAATTTTTAGATATTTTCAGAAACGACAGGCGGCGGCGGTTCTATTTATGCAACCTTTAACGTAACGAGCAAACGGTTCACTTTATAAACGATCTCTAAAATAAGAAAATGCAAGGAGGTTTTTTGTTATTATTATAGTGCGTAACCCATTTCCACATCACTGAGCGGTTAGGGAAGAAAGAAGAAGTTACTAAGAAATTGTTTACTAATGATTGTTCAGGGTAATATTTAATTTCTGAGAAGGAAGGAGGTTCTTGATTCATATTTTTAAACATACGCGATCGTAACACATTATTATTCGTAATATTTAACGGATATTTATTGAGTCATCCCGTGACCACGACAGTGTGTAAACCTGTTGAAACGTCGGGAAAAATAGGTAAATAAACGACTCAATAAATACCCGTTAAATAATACGAATAATAATGGGTTCTTGATTTGTTGGATTTTAATAGATATTAATCCTTTTTTTTCACAAAAGATATTAGGTGCATCTGGGCTAGTTCAATATAATTTTACATCTCTGATATTGAGTGTAAACTCCATGCGAAAATATTAATCAATTATAGTACAAAGTTACCTGACACTCTCGTAAATTTACCTAACCTAGAGTCAAATATTATTTAAGTAAGTATAATAATTTTATGTTTAAGTAAGTTTATTATAATGTTTGTAGGTACCTATTATAGTATGTAGTTTAACTAATATTGTATTGTTTTCTTTCTTTGTGTGGTACAATAAATAATTATCTATCTATCTATCTATTTAAGTTTATCTCCCGACTATTGCCTCTCTACAGCAAAACTGTATTAAACATTATTGACAAGTCATAGCCTATACATATAATTAAGTATATTTTGTATATTTGTTATTTGTTTACCTATTGACAGTAAATGATCTTTATCTTTTATTAAGGCAAGAATTTAGGTATGTTAATGTATAAAAAACCTGAGCTAGAACCAGTTGAACCACGGGTAAATGTGCTGAACCTAAGTCTAACCTGTTGTACAACTCAGTTTGACCACGAGTCGGTGTCTGAATCTCATCCATTTCATTTCATTTCATTTATTCAGGAAAAGCTAACGGCTACAAAATATATAGTTACATAACTAGATTAGGTATACATCATAACATGATAATCTTAGATAATAATGCGGCCCACGACGCAATTCACAGATTGCTTTATGAAGTACCTAGTTACTAAAAAAATCTGCTAAAGTTTATAAACAACCAGAACAAACGTTGAAATATTTAGATGTTAATTAACAAGCTGAAAAGTAAAATTACTTAGTTGGAAACAAAAATAAAAATATTAAGAAATAAGATTAATTTAAAATTAAACTGTTACAATATAGTTTATGTAAGATATGCTTCTTAAATAATCCATACAGGGTTATTGGTAATTCACTAACACTGCGTGAACTCCAGGTTCTACCTATTATCACGAACACGTTTGTGAAGATGCCAGGTCTTAATACTTAAATTTGGTATAGTTTAGGTAGTACACCCTCTGTTCAATAATCGGTCTGAGAGGCTTTATTTGGAACTAAACTGTTAACCCAGACCGTCTGTTAGTTCATGGCAAAACCGTTTTTAGGCTCTGCCCTAAACTAACAGGCGGTGTGGGAGTTGAAGTAAGTCTTTAGTAATTCATTGGAATCTGGACAAAAATATTTTTGATTTTGTATCAGAAGTGATTTACTATAATTTATTTACGTTTTCGTGATGATGGGCAGAACCTGTTCACAAAGTGTCAGTGAATTACCAATATCCATGTAACATAGTACAGATACTGAATACAGCAGAGCAATTAGTCTTATATATTCCCTTCCATCATTTGAATATAGAACAGAACAAACGTATAAACGTTCCTAATGCTGCGGTGGATCGAAATGGCTTACATTCCATAACGTAAATAAATACTAAATAACGTCTGTTTCTGATCATTGAGCACTTATATTATATCTTCATTATTAACGTGGGCGGCCTTTGAGTGATTCTGTAAGGCTTGGTATAGACCGGCCGTACTGTCATATTGTATGAGATAAACCGGCAACGGTGTTTCAGTCCAAGACAGTGACAGGGTTCATGTGTTTTGGCAATTTTAGAAGGTATTTACGTAAGATCTAATTTTATTGTTGTGCATTAGAATAACATTTTTTTTTTTTTTTAAAGAGTATTTCATTATAAAACGAATAATAACACTTTAAAACCACAGAGGTTTGTACGGGAGTGCTATTAATGAGTCAATCTTGCGATAGTAATAGGTACAGTGTGTGATTAAGTGATTAAGATTACAGAAAAAATAAAAAAAATAAAATATATGTATATTATTACAAGTAGGTAACTGGAATTGGGTAGGCAATTGATTGATTCAAATATAAACTCAAAGCATACAACGCAACGATGGTTTCGATGGTTTGATGATGGGCATCAAACCATCGAAACCATCGAACCTACATAGGCATCAACAACTTTTCGAAAAGTTATTGATGCCTATGTAGGTTGGATAATAGGTACGCTTTAAGTTTATATTTGATGTTTTTACGCGTTATAGTTTCAAGCAGTTCGGTAGGTAATTCATTTATAAGCCGAGGGACCAAATAACTGGACGTCCGCTCGCCGTAAGCATTGTTTGCGCGCGTAGTGATATGATAAGCTGATAAATGTGTTTACAAACAAACTGAAACACAGTTTATAACTAGCCTATGGATTCATTTTATATATTTGTAATTGTACTTGTGTCAAATAAATGTCTTTTACTTTACTTACTTACTTTACAAATTAACTCGTAAAACTCATAAGGTTCCTAGGATTCTAGGTTTTTTTTCGACAGAAATCAATAATATCACTTTATTTCCGTGCCAGTGTTTATTGAATTTATGGAAATAAAGTGTTTTTGATCCTTGATTCCTAGATGACAAACATCTCCAGACTGTAAGGTTTTACCATGTTTTGACTGTCATAGTGTATTTTGACTGCACTTCTAGATACTTATTCAACGAATTAGAGTACCTAACGTTCGTGAAAAAAAAAGCAATAAAGTACAAATACAAAAATACAATACAAAATTATTTATCAACAACAAAATTAACAATTAGGCATACATATTAAAAACTTTAAAACTAAAGAGCGAACTATAATACGTGTGTATGTCTATTGGATTGGCTACGGCCCCACACTAGGCTCATGGCCCGTGTCGTGGGTCCCCGTGCATGAATAGTCAGAAGATTAACTGGTTCCAGGGTATCAAAGACAACTTTACTGAGTAAATATTCCTGTAAATAGGTGTGGTATGCAATTTAGAACCGAGAAAGGTAGTGTAGTTGAGCGTAGTGTAGTTTAGTGAGTGTGTGAGTGTGTGTAGGGGAACGAACAGTGAACGAAAAGTGTGATTTACTTTGTTACCAGTGGCCGTGACTGGCCTTCAATACATACATGCAAGTAGACACTACAGTTGGGTGGTGTTCTTTGAAGGGTAATTGGACAAGAAGCGGTCGTCGGTTGACTTAGGCGTATAATGTAGAGGTATAAACCTTCTGTCAATTTTTTTTATTAAGGCTGATGTGTGCCTCAACGGCCTTGAGAACACAAAATAACTATCTGTAGCCGTTTAAATAATTTGTTTTATTCGTGAAAAAATATACTCAAACTCAATAGCGTTTAGAAGATATATCCAAATTTAGAATTTCAAATAAATATTCGAAATTCGGATATATCTTCTAAACGCTGTTGATTTTGAGTATTTTTCTTTCACTCAAATATTTGTCAAAGTATTTTTTACAAATGTTTCAGGAATAAAACAAATTATTTCGTATTCTCAAGCCGTTGAGCCATAGGTCAGCCTTAATATGTGATTGTCCGATTTATCTTTTCGAAAAAAACATGTTTCGTTTACACCGGCCCTAACAATCCCTTGAGTTAAACCAAACCCCTTCAGTTCTAGATACAAAAATAGATTCATACAAAGCCAATAGATTCCCAACGACAAATTAATACGCTGCACAGCAAAATAAACCTTAACGCACAGCAAATTAATTCCAATATAGAACGTTCAAACTTGACCTAATATTTTACGAGTAATTGCAAAAGCCATCAATCGAATGTTTCAATGTGAAATGGGTAATATAGTAAAGAGATAAAGTGCAGTTTTGAGTAATTGTAAATATGCGGGTAATGGGAATTTAAGTTTATTGCTAGTTGCACTCTGAAATGTACAATAACTTGTTGGGATAGGATTCAATTTTAGCTGTCAGGGTTTTCGGGGTTCCTTATGGACTTTGCAAATTTTAGTACGATTCGAATGGCTTTGTGTTATACATCGTTAGATAAGTACTTTTGAGGTGAAAATAAGTTAAGCGTTGGGCGTTCGATTCCCGTAGACTGGCAGGTTTGTTTTTCTTTACGTTACAAGGAATAAAACTAACTGAAAAGTAATTGGCGCAAGTCACAAACCGTTTTCCATAAATCCGCGATAAAACTGTGTAACTTCTAATAAATGTTACCTTCTTACCTTTCCACATAAAATAAATAAAAGAATTGACTTGAAAATTCAATGCAATTAAATTCATTCATTTATTTTACTCGAGGACATACAGTTAAACCAAAACGTCCTAGAGTCAGGTATTTAAATGTGCCTCCAATACGGAACCCTTTTAAGCCACGTACGATTACACTCATCTATTTCCACTGGCATAGTACACGTAGTCAGAACATCAACTCCGGAAACTGCACATAAATCACGACGAAATGATAGCATTATCTATCTATTTAAACATGCAAGAAGCTTGCGACTTTTCAAATAGTTAAAGACGAAAATAGTCTTGTGATACACTAACGAAAACATCTGAATCGACCAGCTGAATGCTAGTAGCTACTCCCATATAAAATGCGTCATTTCCAAGACAATGAATAGTTTTTACTAAATACTTCCAGTACGGAACCCTTGCATTACAAAAACGATCGCACTTGCCATTTCGACATAGTACACGTGGGCAGTACATCAACTCCGGAAACAGCTCATTAATCATGATGAAATAAAAGCATTATCTATGTATCTATTAATCATGCAAGAAACTTGCGATTTTTTCAAATTGTTTATGTTAATAGACAATCCGCGGCCATTTATCTTTGGTAGTGCTGAATGAAAGGAACGTTACGGGAGATTTACTATTACATTTGTGCTACTTTTAAAGTATTTATGTAATAAAAGCAGTATTAACGGATATTTAACATGATTTGTGGTGTTACGAGTATAATATTATTTCGGCGCAGTTGCAGCTACGATCACGGAATAGTTAAAGTCAATTTCGAGTGCGTAGTTACACGCAGACGTCGTGTAGTGCCGACTTAGATTGCACCACCCTAACTCTTCCCGCGGGGGTCGTAAGAGCCGACTAAGGGATATCCACCGGGGGTGGGCAGCAGCGCTCCCTGCAGAACAATTCTACCACCGAACTGCGATCTCCAACCCGCATGTCCAGCGTGGGTTAAGGGCATTATTCACCTCCATAATGATAAGAGCCAATAAGGCGCTTATCAGGGGGCTTACCAGGCGTGTGTCCAGCAGTGGACCCGTGTACGTTATAGATTGAGATGTTATTGGCATCTGCCATGCAATAACATCTCAACACTAAATATACGAAATATACCCTCGTTTTCTGTTCATACTAAATATGTATGATTTTTTTTGAAACTTGAAATTTCATACAAGTAAAGTAGAGCTTGTGTTTTGGGAGCTAGACTGGCTAATTAAATTTTTTTTTTTCTGTTTTTCTTAAAAAAGCTGACTAGCAACTATTAGGTGTCTATGGCATTCAGTGACTCGCTCGTTCTTATTATGCCACTAATAGGGTTCTTTCCCTACCAGTATTAAGAGGGCGCAATGCGCGCCATTTTGTATAAAGGATAGGCATAGAATTTCTCGTTCATAGGAGCGGGACAGAGCATACGTTTTTGGAACATCGGCGTAAGGGCAAAAATCAAGTGTTTGCTCATTTACAAGAAACTACACAACTTATGAAGAAACTGGTTCAAAGAACCAAATAATTCGTAATAACCTACGAATCAAAACATAAGTCATTTCAATAGACCGCAGGGTTCTTGAGATCCCTCCGGATCGGCCAAATTATGTGTGAGACAGTGCACATTCATGATTATTTTTATCGTATTTTTTTCTCATTCATGTTTTCACTTTCAAGGAACCAATGAGTAAATATTTAATTTTATGTGATTCGAGTTTTTTACCACGGGGATCCCGTGAGTACTGAGATCTAGGCCTAGTAGGCCAACCCAACCCGTTGGGTTCGCTCCTTAGGAATATAGCCAAGGAACGGAATAGTCTATTTACTTTTTAGATAATCTTACAGCTAGGTTTCAAAATAACATCATAAATGAAGAACATGCCAGGATAGTCCGGTTCATACTTGCTGATGGGCATGGTCTATAGGAGACACTCACGGAATGTCATAGATAGTTTCACCTGGAATATATTTGCAGATCTTACATACAAACATTACTTCCGCCCACGTTGGGAATCGCGGTCGCAACCTTCGTCTCCTTAGATCTTCGCCTAATGCGCCACATCTTCCGGTGATTCTTAGTTCACCTTTATAAAAATCCACGGAGAGTACGAATTTCTTAAACTCAGATCAAAAAAAATGGTTCACGGACCCCAAGCTGATTGGTAATTCAGTTGAATGCACGCTCATTATGCAGACCGTTTATTTATAATATGCTCCTCAATGAATCACTCCGCGTGATTATAAATGAAATAAAAATAACGAACTGTCTAATGTCAGTGCAGTGGGATCGGGAATAGCTGGAACAATGTACTGTGCGAAATTAAAAAAAAAACTAGCCTAGACGACGACTTCTGTGGCGCAGATGGCAGATAACCGCCAGAGACGCGGGTTGGCTGAGTGATTCTGTAAGGCTTGCTATAGACCAGCCGGTCTGTCATATTGTATGAGATCAACCGGCAAGAGTGTTTTAGTCCACGGATAGTGACGGGATCTAGGTGTTTTGCCAATTTTATAAAGCATTCTTAAAATGCGAAATCTTTTAAACGAAAAAAAGAGATATAACCCTATAAGCAGATTGCTAATTCAGTAGAATGCACACTCATTATGCAGCCCGTTAATTATAATATGCTCCTCAATGAATCACTCCGCACGATTCTAAATGAAATAAAAATAACGAACTGAGTAATGTCAGTGCAGTGGAATTGGAAATAGCTGGATCAAGATACGGTGCGATATTCCGACCAAAACTAGCCAAAACGATTACTGCTGTGGCGCAAGTATATATTAGTTTATCTTATTGTAAATTAACTGTATAGTTTGTATGAGAAATAAAGTTGTTTAAATCTAAAAAGCCGCCTGAGACGCGGGCTTATTTTCATGCAAATAACAGTTTTTAACCGACTTCAAACAGGAGGAGGTTCTCAGTTCGTCTGTATGTTTTTTTAATTTTTTTATTATTTTTATTTTTATGTATGTATGTTAGTTGATATCTCCGCCTACAGGTAACCGATATTACTGATTCTTTCACTATTGTATAGAGAATGATCCCGAGGTGGTCCCAAAAAAATTTGATTCCCGAGAGATTAGTACCTATTTATCCCGTTATTCTTAAAAAGCAACATAATATTAGGTCCTTACATATGAAATTGGCGTTTTTCGTACTGGCCACTTTAATCACAAATTTCTCCTCTTTGGTAAGGAATTCCAAATTCAAATTTGTACAGCTATAGACTCATGTATTTGTGCTTCGATGATCGTCATTCATTTGTTTTTTTTCTTCTGTTTTTTTCTGTTTGCGTCACTCATTTTACAAAATGGAAAACTTAAAATATCGCATTATTTACGAGTACGAGTTCCGCCGTGGCACTAGTGCTGCGGAAACAACTCGAAGGGTGAATGATGTGTATGGCGGTCGTGTTGCAAAAGAAAACACAGTTCGTTTTTGGTTCCAACGTTTTCGTTCTGGAAATTTTGACCTGCAGAACAAGCCCCGTGGACGGCCTGAGACTTAAGTTGATAATGAAGAGTTGAAGGCTATTGTGGAAGCGGATCCATCGCAAACCACGTCCGAGTTAGCTGCAGGCTGCGATGTTAGTGATAAAACTGTTTTAATTCACTTGAAGCAAATTGGGAAGATTAAAAAGCTTGAAAGGTGGGTACCTCACGAATTGACTGAAGCAAACCGGCAAACGCGCGTCGACTGCTGCGTTACATTACTAAACCGGCACAATAATGAAGGTATTTTAAACCGAATCATTACCTGTGATGAAAAATGGGTTCTTTACGATAATCGGAAGCGCTCAGCGCAATGGTTGGATCCTGGCCAGCCAGCCAAATCCTGCCCCAAGCGAAAATTAACCCCAAAAAAGTTACTTGTAAGCGTTTGGTGGACTAGTGCCGGTATTGTTCATTACAGTTTTCTCAAATCTGGCCAGACTATTACGGCTGATGTCTATTGTCAGCAATTGCAAACCATGATGGAAAAGCTAGCGGCTAAACAACCTAGGCTGGTCAATCGCTCCACGCCACTGCTGCTTCACGACAACGCTAGACCACACACTGCGCAACAGACGGCTACTAAATTAGAAGAGCTTCAATTGGAAAGTCTAAGACATCCTCCGTACTCCCCGGACCTTGCTCCAACAGATTACCATTTTTTTCGAAATTTGGATAACTTCTTGCAAGGGAAAAAATTCTACTCCGATGGGGCAGTCCAAATGGCCTTCAAAGATTTTATTGATTCCCGTCCGACTGGTTTTTTTAGTAAAGGGATCAATGAACTACCTATAAGATGGCAAAAGTGCATAGAAAATAATGGTTCATACTTTGATTAATTAAATATATTATATTAAAAAATATTCGACTTTTTGTTCCTCCCATACAAAACGCCAATTTCATATGTAAGGACCTAATATTTTTGGAGAATCACGACTAGCTACAACAGTTGGTTTCCATAGCAACGGGTGTCAACAGTTTCATCCATGTGTCATACATCAATCATCATCATGAAACTAAATTAGACTTGAATTTTAACTAGAAGTCGCCAGTGTAACTCAATTTTTTGCACGTGGACATAGATCTTCGGTCAGGGAAAGTAAGGGAGGGGTGATTTCGTTCGTCCGAAACATAGATGAATATTATCTATAAACCGGAATTTGAAGGTTTATAGTGTACAGCCTAACATCTGTTCCTATCTGGATGAGGAAAGTCAGGTGTACTTCAATGAATAGTTTTGTATTACGATTTTATAAAATGTTTATTGCTCTTCGATATCTGCATTACATTGCAAAATTTGTAAGTAAGTGAACGAACGAAGTTAGAACGAGTGAAAATATGAATGGAAGAATTAATGGATACACAGGTAACTAATAAAATCGAATTTTTAATCTAGCCTATTGAAGTCATGGTATTTGGTACCACCGTAGTCTGTTAGATGGCGCTGTACGTGACTTCTGAACATGCCGGCCGCCTTGGAAGCTCCAGGACGTAAGCTTCCAACCTGGACTGCTCTTCACTGGCTCGTTAATTCCGGTAGTAGCGGTACGATTTTCGAGAAGGCTCGCCGAATGATGCCGGTCGCCGTCCGAATCTCCACCACGCGTGTAACGCCGTCGCTGCCGGGGAACAAACGTGTTACCCGACCCATCTTCCACTTCAGGGGAGGTACATGGTCTTCCTTGATGAGGACTAGGATGTCCTTGTCGATGTCTTGGCTATCGACCTTCCATTTCGTGCGCTGTTGCAGCTCCGACACGTACTCCTTTGACCAGCGCTGCCAGAAATGCTGTCGAAGCTGCTCTATAAGGTGATAGCGGGTAAGGCGGGTAGGCGCGACGCTCGTCAGGTCTTCACAGGCTGGCGCTGTCAACGGCCGGCCAATAAGGAAGTGAGCCGGAGTAAGGGGAAGGAAGTCGTGGACATCTGAGGAAAGAGGAGATAAAGGCCGGGAATTCAGGACGGCTTCAATCTGCGTTAATACCGTAC
This sequence comes from Eupithecia inturbata, assembly GCA_963662085.1. Lineage (NCBI taxonomy): Eukaryota > Metazoa > Arthropoda > Insecta > Lepidoptera > Geometridae > Eupithecia > Eupithecia inturbata. Next base: position 1,755,194 of record OY759202.1, on the reverse strand, counting down.
TAAACTCCTCGTGCGTTAACCTTGCATTGCCCAATACTCGCCTTAAGTGATATTTACACGATTTGATTCCAGCCTCCCAAAGTCCGCCGAAATGAGGACTGTAGGGTGGGATAAACGTTAAACGAATTTTATTATTACTCATGAAATTCGAAACATCATCAGAATGTTTGAAGAACTGATTTATTTCCTTAAGGGCCCCAACAAAGTTTTTCCCATTATCAGAGAAAATTTCTAATGGCTTACCACGTCTTGCTATGAAACGTTTTAATGCTAGTAGATAGTCCTGTGTCGATAAGCTGCCTACCAGCTCAAGATGTACGGCGCGAGTTGTGAAACAAACGAATAAACATATGTATGCCTTGATTAAAATAGCGCCCCTGCCTTTACGATTTAAAATGAAGACAGGTCCGGCGAAATCTGTTCCGCAACGCATGAAGCAAAAACTCCCGAATTCCAATCTTACCTGGGGTAAATTTCCCATTTTTGGGGTAAAAGTTTTCCCTTTCAGGCGCGTGCACGTAACGCAGTTATGTACCACTTGCCGAGCTAAGTTGCGAGCTCCTAGCACCCACCACTGTTCACGCATGGAATATACTAGAAGCTGAGGCCCAGCGTGTAGTAATTTCTTATGTTCGTATTCACACAGCAATCTTGAATATCGATGTTTACCACTCAAAAGCACGGGATGTTTTTTATCGTAATTAAAATCAGTCGAGTTACATATCCTGCCGCCTACACGAATTAGACCGCTGTTGTCTAGAAATATGCTCAAACCCGCGATTTTATATCCGGTTCTACCATTCTCTTTGAACGGTAAATTATTTACAAGCCTATGATACTCATTAGGAAACGATTCTTTTTGCACTGCGCGTGTCAACGTGATAAGCGATCGTTCTATCTCGGCTGCAGTTAGCAAACCGGTTTTGTGACTAGGGGCGCACGGCGACGACCGCGCGTTATCAATGAAGCGGAGTAGGTATGCACAAGCGCGCTGTAAGCGAATGAACAAGGAAAAGCGTTCATAATTAAATAACGGACTCGTTTGTGTACAAATTAAATTTATTGTGTTAGATTTAAGTTCCGGTAAATCATCGCTACTCGGTACCTTCCTATTGCTGATCCAGGTGCTGCTGGGTTCACCTAAAAACCTAGGTCCACACCACCAATGATTACTAGTGTCGTATTTTAATGAATCTAAATTCGCACCGCGCGTGATAAGATCGGCAGGGTTTTCCGTGCCCTTAACGTGCCGCCAAATCGTATCATCGGTTAGTTCATTAATTTGTACTACCCTATTTTGTACAAACGTTTTGAGAAGATGCGGAGACATACGTAACCATCCCTGCACTATTGTAGAATCCGTCCAAAAAAAGACTTTATCGAAAGTTATACGAAGGGATTGTTTTATTTTTACGAATAATTTCGCTCCTAATAACGCGCCACATAATTCTGCTTTTGGAATCGATACCGATTTGATTGGACATAATTTGCTTTTAGCACATAATAGCTTAATTGAGATAGAAGGAGCCTGATCACAGTCGTTGCGACAGGACCGAACGTAGGCACAAGCACCGTAGGCCTTTTGTGACGCGTCTGTAAATACATGTAACTCGGTGTAATGAGAATCTACAGAGGTTACGTAACGAGGAATACGAATTTCCTGTAAACATTGCAGATTAGAGATGAATTCGCGCCATGTACTTGCGATGCTTTCTGGTACCTGTTCGTCCCAGTCTAACTTTTGTAACCACAAACCTTGCAAAAGACATTTTGCTATGATGATCGCCGGAGACAACAAACCTAACGGGTCATAGATCTGTGAAATTACAGATAGCATTTTACGCTTGGTTAGGAGTGAGTCATCTTGTGACAACTTCGTGGTGAAATGCAATTCATCACTCTCCGGGGACCAACCTAGACCTAAAGTTTTGGACAAATGATGTTCGCCTATGTTTAGGTCTTTACTACTCTCTGGACAAACTTCGTGATTGAATGTCCATTTATGTAACGGAAAACAACCCGATTTCAATACCTTAGCCGTTTTAGTGCATAATTCTAACAAGGTGTCTGCGTTATTATGTGAGATAATGACATCGTCAACGTAAAAGTCAGAATTTATGATTTCTGCTACACGTTCATCGTCACATTCTTTCGCTAATTGTTTTAGGCACCGTATACTTAAGTAGGGCGAAGACGCATAACCGTATGTGACCGTATTCAAAGAATATATCTGTAACGGTAAGTCCTTATTTTCCCGCCATATTACCAATTGTAAGTCACGTAAGTCCGGCTGTACTAAGATCTGCCTGTACATCTTTTCCACGTCTGCACAAGCTACGTACTTGTGTTGCCTAAAACGGAGAAGAATGGAGAATATGCTATTCTGAAGAGGCGGGCCTATGTGTTGGATGTCATTTAACGATTTGTTAGTGGTTGTTTTGGCACTCGCGTCAAAAACAACTCTTAATTTAGTGGTTTGACTAGATTCGCGGTACACGCCGTGATGCGGCAAGATGTAGTACGGTTTCTTCGGGTCCGTGACATTACCTGGCACCGGGGACATATGCCCTAACGCCTCGTACTCACGCATGAAATCACAATATAATTGTTTATATTGCAATGACGAATCTAGCTTCCTTTCTAGCGATAAAAAACGTTTTTTCGCCATGGTAAAAGAATGTCCTAAAACGTCAGCAGATTCCTTAAACGGAATGCGCACAGAAAACCTACCCTTTTCATCGCGCTGTGTAGTTTCTGTAAATAACGATTCGCAATACCTATCCTCCTTCGTCAACGCAGAAGGTAAGTCAGTCAGTTCCTCTAACTCCCAAAATTTGCGTAATTGAGAATCAATTTGAACAAAATTACAGTGAATATTGTTCATGAGATACGACTGAACATTGTGAATAGGCCCAGAGATGATCCATCCTAACTTCGAGTTGTATAGGTATGGACCAGCATTAAGTTTTATTCTGTTTTCCTTGAGTAGGTCCCAGAATACGTCCGCGCCTAAGAGTATATCTACCTCAGACGGGATACTAAACGTAGGATCGGCGAGCGAGATGTAGCTAGGTATACCTATAGAATCGCAGTTGACGTTTATCGAAGGTAGCTTCGATGTTATGCTAGGTAGAACCAAGCATTGGATTTCTTTGATGAAATCACTGTTTTTAGAACGAATATTTAATTTACAAGCGTGATTACTCTGTGATACGGTTTGACCTACGCCTGTAATCTGAACAGTGGACTGTATGATTGGTAACTGTAAACGAGTTACTAACGATTTGGTAACGAAACAGTTCTGTGACCCGTTATCCAAAAGAACCCTAATAGTGTGATACTGATTATCCGAATCAGGTACATCTACTAGCGCAGTTGACAACAAGACTGGCTGTATAAAAGATTGACAGGACAGTGCTGTGCGTTCACCGCGGTCTTTCGGCGCATCAGCTGACTTTTGTGAGTCATCATGAGACAGGGACATTAAACTGGCGGCGACTGTACTTATGGTTTCACCGAGAACGTGAAGTAGCGTATTATGCTTCGCACTGCATAACTTGCAAGGGCCGTAGGTACAGTCATTAACGGAATGCTTGTCTGAACGCAGACAGTTAGAACAAAGTTTTTTAGCAGTGACTAGATTTTGCCTATCTAACACGGACATGTTTAAAAACTTCGCACACGAATAAAGATAGTGATCGTTGCTACAATGACAACATACACGCTTCTGTGTTGTCTTGTCAGCGCTCGGTTTATTGGCTGACACGAATGCATGCGCTTGAGGTTGCGGGTGCGATTTATTTTGTTTTTTATTTTGCTGATAAGAATTTGCCCTGCTACCTTCATTATTTTTAGATTTAGACGAAGTGAAACCTTTTGTGCTGTTAGAGTTCACCATTTCTAGCATGTCGGCCCGGTTTCTAAGAAAAACAAGTAAATCATCTAGCTTGATCTTAGGCTCGGTACCTACCTCATTCCGTTTCGAAACTATAACACCCTTTTGGGATTCCCACTCACGCTCTGTGACCGTATCTAGTTTTGACACAATTAAATAAACGATTAATGTGTCCCAAGAATCCGTAGGTTCACCAAGGGATTTAAGAGCTCGTAGATCCCTTAACGTGGAATCTATAAGGGTTCTAATTTGTGCAGGCGACTCCGAGTGCAAGGCTTGAGTGGCAAACATTGACTTCACATGATTTTGTATGAGTAATCTGTGGTTTTGGAACCTTTGTTCAAGCAAATCCCACGCATGAGCATAGTTGGATTCTGTGAACTCCAACGCACTTATGACTTGAGCAGCAGTAGCAGTTAACGATGATTTTAAGTAATGGAACTTCTGGATCGCGCCTAAATCAGTTCTGTTGTGAATCATGGTAACATACGAGTTTCTAAATTCTATCCATTTATCATACGAACCGTCGAAGGCGGGTAAAGTTATTTGTGGCAACTTTATTGACACAGAACTATCTATACCTATCGAACCATCTGGTATTTGTAAGTAATTGTTTAATATGCCTTTCGCAGTAGCCATTAGAGAAAAGTATTGTGACTCAAAGGCTTCCCTAGATTGCATTTGAGTCATAAGATCAGATTCTTCATCTATTAACTGTTCTATTTCACTTTGGATCTCATTAAAACTTTGGAAAATGGCAGCATTTGACTGTACACGTAGATCGAATTCTATCCTTTGACTAGCCGTTTGGTTTGGATTGAGATCCTGTTCTAGCTGAATATTAGCGATATGTTTTCCAAACAGAGTTAACCTACATTTAAGATTAGCTCGTTGCTTTTTTAGGGATGTAAGGCGGGTTGATAAAACATTAGGGACCTGCAAACGTGGGGACTTTGGCCTATCAACATTAGTGGGATCAACCTGATCTTGATTCATTATAAATGTAAAAACTTACGGTTTTTCTGCGGTATAGGCGATGCAAGGCACAAGGTAACGCACACACGAAACGCACAAAGAGCTGAAAAACGAAACGAATATTAACGCAGACTGCAGAGAAGTGGGACAGGAAGGATGGGTGCGATAGACCGACCGTTGTAGGCGCTCGCCGCTACTCCAGACCTCCTCCAGGACTCCAGCAGCTTCCAGATCTCGAACCGGAAAAAGTATCCGCGTGGCCGCTCGACTCGGCAAGGGCTAGTTCTTCGTTATTTGGGTCGAAGGATCAATTTTATGTACAGCCTAACATCTGTTCCTATCTGGATGAGGAAAGTCAGGTGTACTTCAATGAATAGTTTTGTATTACGATTTTATAAAATGTTTATTGCTCTTCGATATCTGCATTACATTGCAAAATTTGTAAGTAAGTGAACGAACGAAGTTAGAACGAGTGAAAATATGAATGGAAGAATGAATGGATACACAGGTAACTAATAAAATCGAATTTTTAATCTAGCCTATTGAAGTCATGGTATTTGGTACCACCGTAGTCTGTTAGATGGCGCTGTACGTGACTTCTGAACAATAGTTTTTTAAAACACGCCAGATTCTTGGATGTGTATTCATGAGTGTGTGTGTGTGTGTGTGTGTTAGTCGGTTCTTCGGAGGCACTGGTCTCTTGAGTGTCTGGGCAACAGGAGACCCAGTGTGTGCGTGTGTGTTAGTTTTCATGACAAACAGCTTTTAAAGTTTTTGTTATTATAGTGCGTAGGAAAGGTTGCGGATTCAAGTCCCGTCAAAGACGTATTTTTTTTGGTAATAATTTCGTTTCTTTGAAGTACAGCTTATGCCTGGCGACGTTCACGGACTGAGTTGGACGCGTCGATTCTCCTCCACCTTCAAGAACGGCCACCTTCAAGAACGGCCGGAAGAAGCTGACAGAATAGATAAATAATAAATACGTAACACCAGCTGATTCACAAGAGCTATAATAGTCTTTTGACACATCCAAATGCCGTGAAATGAGAAATAAGTTTTTTACGCATTTCTGAGTGGGTTCTAGGAATGTATTATGAAGCTCACCTGGGTTTTAGTTGTAACTAGTTTCTGCCTGCGGCTTCACACGCGTTGTTTCTATTGAAAAGATTAAAGGTGATTTCTATCCCATGGGAACTGATTTCGGGGATAAAAAGTAGCATAATGTTTGATTCCAGGGCTAAAGTGCATACAGGTAGTATGCAAAATTTCAGCCCGATCCGTTCAGTAGTCAGGAAGAGGTAACAAACAGGTAACACATCCAAGCTTTTGCATTTATAATATTAGTGTGATGTAACGGGTGTCAACAGTGAGTGACGCTCCGCCCGTGACGCACATGGTTCTGGGCTCGATTCCCGCCGCAGGACAAATATTTGTATGAGCTGCAAATATTTCTTATGGATTGTGGTGTCGTTCTTTGATAATTTGTTACAGTGCTGTTCCGTATTACTACACTTGATATTTTCTTTTCTTTTCAAATCAAATTGCAGTAGGACTCTTCTGCCTCTGTCAAATTCCTGCCAAATTATTAACTGCTGTATTTAAACACCAAAATTAAATCAGTTTTATCTTTAACTTAATTCATTCCAGCGCTGGGCAATCCTCCCCGAATCCAATCTAAATCAGTTTGCTAGCATAAAATATGTCAAACGCCTAGCGGCAGCTTCTCCAAAAATACGCATCAAACAATGCTGTCAATCAATCAACTAAAATAGCACATAAAAAAGTCGAGCAGTCTAACGTGCTCCTAAAGCCGAAAATTTGGCGCTACGCCAAAAGTTGCATTGATCAAATGTGGAGGGAATTTGTAATTATTATTTTGCTAGTCTTCAGCTAATTTTGTTGACGCCTTATAACTTTTTACCCTCGACGCAAAAGCAGTTCACAGATCATGTAAGTTTAAGGCAAAGCACCTGTGGGCAGGTCGCAGCGGCCAGCGAGTTTTCACATTTCAATAACTTTATTTTTTGGACTTACAAAATAAAGACTAAGGCATTGTAGACAGCAGACAATTTATGCAAACATTAGTACATACGTAACGTACGTACAATTGATTTATTTATTTATTGTTATTTATTTATTAAAGTACACATACATCGTACAAAACTAACACAGTGTAACATGATAATTTTTTTAATACATGCGACAAGATTTATGTACATAACATTTACCATTGAGTGCGTGCACTTAAAGATTAAAAATAAAATGAATACAAAAATGCAAATTAATCTAAAGAAAAAATACAAATTAAATTAATAATAGGTAATACAAAATTAAGTAACTATTGTAAAAATTGAAAATATCAAAAAAAAAGGACGAAAACACAAAAATAAAATTATAGTTAAAACATAATTGGGTTCATAATTACACAAAAGTAGAAGTGAAATGTTTGTTAGGACAAACATTTCACAATTGATGAATACATTAGTAACTTACACAAATTCACAAATTTGACAAACGTATTAAATCCCTTATTTTGAATATAAGCAATTATTTCCTTACTCTGTTTTCTTTCTCCTTCATTCTCTATTTCTATTCGTAATAATTATGAAGGTACCGTCGTCGTCGATCTCGATGGTACTGACACATTATAAAGTATTTGAAGTTAGATTAAGTTACACGTAGGTACGTAAAGTACATAATGTAACAGTTAACCTGTTAACCTTTATTTTACTGGTATACCCATTCATTGTGTTCCTTTAATTTTATTGTTTATTTGAGTTATAAATGTCGTGCACGCTGCGGCGTCCCCTAGATGTGGAAACACATAGTTCTTAAGATCCTGCAATGTATATTATTAGCTTCTAAGTGATTCCCACGTAGAATGCCCTTTTTTAACCGACTTCAAAAAGGAGGAGGTTCTCAGTTCGTCGGTATGTTTTTTTTTAGGTTTATGTATGTATGTTACTTGATATCTCCGCCTAGGGGTAACTGATTTTACATCAGTAAAATCAGTTACCCCTAGGCGGAGATATCAGTGAAAGAATCATCTTTCACTATTGTACAGAGAATGATCCCGAGGTGGTCCCAAAATTTTATTCCCGAGGGATTAGAATTTATCCTGTTAAACATAAAAAGCAACATAATATTTTTGGAGAATCACTACTAGCTACAACAGTTTTGGTGATGTCTGCGGCAATTGTTAATAGATTTTGATGATTCTTTCGTTGTTGTATAAAATTTATTTTGACTTCCTCCTGAATCAAACATATACCATGTTTGATTCTTGAGGAATTGCTATGTGTGCGACGTAAAACGTAGGTTTGTAAAAATTCTTCAGAATATGATAATTTCATTATCACTTAATTAATGGTTGCCATGGCAACGGGCGTCAACAGTTTCGTCTGTGTCATCAAACTAAATTAGACTTGAATAATTATAACTAGACGTCGTCGTCAGTGTAAACAAAATGTTTTGCACGTAAACATAGACCTTCGGTCAGGGAAAGTAAGGTGGTGGATTTTGTTCGTCCGAGACATAGGAATATTATCTATGAACCGGAATTTGAAGTCGGTTTATCGTTTTTTAAAACACGCCAAATAATAAATAATAAATAAATAAATGGAATTGCCATGGAGGCCAGCGGCCAACGAGATCGAAGCCAAGCAGTGTGTCCTTTGCCGCTAGTGCGCTATTGTCTAATAGACTCTACACACCAAAGTCGGAGGGCCGTCGACAAGTTGACAACTAAACACTGTCGCCTGCCTAAAACATCCATATACACTGAAATGTCGCAGCAACCCGCCGGGTTGTGTCGCCGACTTCTGTGTGTAGACACGCGTGTCAGTCTAATCTAGAAGAATCAATTTTTAACTATTTGTATACTTGCCTGTGCCTTTATCATCCATACCAATACACTCGGCATCACAAAAATCGGACCTCCTAAAAAACCTACTTAAAAATACTTTTAATCATATTTGGTATATTACCAGGACTAGATTATGGGTACCATCAGAGAGGTAATTTATGTCACTCTCAGATAACATAAAAGCATAGAGATATTTTTTTTAAATGTGATAAAAAATCAAAGTTTGTGTGAGGCAAGAAAAAAGATGATTTCTATTCATTTTTTTTTAATAAAAAGTACTTAAAATCTAGTGTTCCCCCCCTGGCCTTGATAACGGCTTCCATGCGATCCTTCATTGATCTTATTAGTGTGATCACGCTTTCTTGAGGAACATTATCCCATTCCGCAACGACGGCAGCTTCGAGCTCTTGCAGAATGGCAAGATGGCAAGAATGGCAAGGCAAAATGGAAATTGCGTGAACCGGCTCCTAGCCGGTTCACGTGCTCGTACTCGCCGTATGACATAATCCCAGAGGTGCTCGATCAGGTTTAGGTCTGGACTTCGAGCTGGCCACTGCATAACGGGGACCTCGACCTCTTGTAGTAATCCCGTACAATGATTGCGGTGTGGCAACGGGCGTTATCATGCATTAACTTGAACCCATCTCCTACAAAACCAGCATACGGGACCACATGCTCTTCTAAGATCTCCGTTATGTACCGACTAGCCGTCAGCGACCCTTCTTCAGCGGTAGTATCCATCTTGAACAGTATTTTTTTTGCTTGTGTTCACTTTGAAGTCTGGACAGTGACTATCCATCTTACATTCATCTGACATTTTACCTGGATCGGCCCTTATGCTCCTTTGAGATAGTGCAACTAATGACTACTTAAACAAATAATTTCCGCACAATTTTTTCAACATTCTGTAGCAAAGCATTCTCGTTTGTGTATAAATTAAAATGCTTATTTATTTAAGGGTAATTGAATAAACTTTCAAATAATATTAATATGTGTTGAATAAAATCTATGCGCTACCTGCTGGAGAAGCTTCAAACATAATTTCAGAGAGGTGCGATTTTTGTGACGCCGAGTTTATAATGCGAGGATTATGAGAGTTTGGGAGAAGGGAAAGTTTGAAACACTTTAAAAACTCCTGTACAACATGTTTGCAATAATGGTATTGAGTACTATTGAGAAAGTGCACCTGTGTTTGCGCACACACTTCTGCGCTATAATATGTCCTAACATGACAAGTCTCGTTGAGACTGGCCGCCGTGTCCGAAATTTGGCTAGGGAGTCATAAAAAAATGTTAAGTGCGAGTCGGACTCGCTCACCAAGGGTTCCGTACAAATTTAAGACCTTGTTTCTTGCCAAATATGATTCTAGGTTAACGGGAAGTAGGTGAATATTGGTTTTGATCACATCGAGAATCAAACTTTTTTTTTTTAATAATTTTCATATAAGACCTTGTTTCTTGCCAAATTTAATTATTCTAGGTCTACGGGAATTACCAGCACCCTATAGGCTTAGTGTGCATGGGATTCCATTGGAAATTAAAATATTCGGACAAAAATAGCTGTAACTTATTGGGTTCACTTAGAAGTTTGATTTATATTACAGCTTCTTGGAGCTGTAATATTAACGTAATATTAGTTACGGACTTAAAGTAATTGATGTTAATTTTAACTTGATAGCTCCACGCGTTTCTGAGAAAAGGTGGTTGACAGAGGGATAGACGGACAACTAAGTGATCCTATAAGGGTTCCTTTTTACTTTTTGAGGTACGGAACCCAAAAAAATGTGAGATTAATTATGTCGGTTACATTTTCACGGCTGATCGGATCCTAATAAAATTTGTCCAGAATATATTATATCCGTTTTGTCTCCCGAGATAAAGAGGCATAGCTCTTTATCTCGAAAGAACGCGTGCAAAGCCAGGGGCAGAACTAAGAGACTACGTTAACGACGCTAGCGTTCTCCATCCGTCATAAACACGGCAGATTCGTCATAAATTCGGAAAATTCGTCATATTTACGGCAGATTCGTCATACTAACGGCGGATTCTTGCGTTTATTTTTGAATGTTGATTGATGTGGCGAATCGAGTGGAATGACTTTTCTGTGTGGCTCAGCCTTGGTTGTTTGTGGGCGGGCGGGAGAGTAGATCTTAGGCGGAGTTGTCCGGTGAAGTAGTTACTTCGGCTTGTTTTATCTTTTTTAAATGTACAAGCCTGTGAGTTGGTTTTATCTACGAGACTGATCGAACGACTCAAAACCGTTGACCACCTGCACTATTTGCGGACCCTCGGTGCGTTCGCGCATAGAGGAAGTACTACTACAATGCTTTTGTGTGTTATGAAGTCCACGAGGAGAAGCCTACAACTCTTGCGCTGGTAAAAATCCAAAAACTGGTACTGTGCCACGGCCCCGAACAACGTTAACACTGGACTATTTCACGTTGTATTGTATACTGATACCAGTAAATCATATGAAAACAGTTGTGTTGCCATCAATCAACTTCAAATATTTACGGTTTTTTGTCGATAGCGCAAAACTTTCGTATTAAATCAAACGGTTAAAAAAAAACATGGAAGTTGGTGACAGGTGTTATGAATTTGAATGACGCACTCTGTTTCGGAATTCAGTTTGTTTTATGAAAGCTTTTAATGGAGTTTCAGAGAGGAATTTGGTGCGTGATAAAGTAGGGATCAGAATGGCAATTTTCATTGGTCTATCTATCTAGACCCGTTCACTAAATGATATTTATAGCATAATTTATTTATGTATCATACATAAATAAATTATGCTGGACGTTCCACTCAGCATCATCTAGCCCCAGACTGCTAAATATGATAATACTACTGTTGATTAAATTGAAGTGAAGAAAAAATCAATAACACTTTATTTCTTATTTGATAATAATTTATAGTATAACTAGCTGCTGTCCACAGCTTCGCACGCGCTTTTTATGGAGCCAATGTCTGTCCCCGGGATACCATTTACCTCCATGCCAAATTTCATTGAGATCCGTTCAGCCGTTTAGGCGTGAAAAAGTAACTGACATACAGACAGCTTTCGAATTTATAATATTAATGTGGATTTGTAACTTGTCTAAGTGCTTGTTTTGTAAGCCTCAAGAAATAATGTTATTGACTTTTGACTTCTGAATCTACTTAAAAACATATAGTTTTTTGAGTGTTTTCAAGAACAATATGATACCTAGCCAGTCTTCCATTGCAACACCCTAAATGGGTAGGCACATACTGTGATCATAATTTAAACCCATCTAATCACTAAGACCTAATTGTATGAATGCAATAAATAAAATACTGAATTCTGAAAAGAAGACCAATCTCCCACCCCATGATAAGTAAACACTGTAATGTAATGTTGACTGGCCCAGCCACAGCCACCCGACCGACCGGCAACAATAGTATTGCAATATTATTTTATAGTTTTTAAATTGTTTACTCTAATATTTGGGTACTTTCATAGGTTTGTTTGTATTTGTTTTTCTTTTTTAATATTTTTTTTGTTATCATGTCTACAACACGCCCCTGGCGATCGTAACGTGGCCCGATCCCTCTGGTCTTCACTGAATACCAGCGCTGGGTGGACGCACCAGTGTGCACCCAGCATAATGCTGAGTCCATTATATCCTTAAACACTGCTACGCACAAAGTAAATTTATTTTGTAACTTAGGTAGTATAAATAGGCATAGAATTAAGGCTAATTGTGTATAGTAGTTTTAAGGTAAATAAAATGTTTTTCATTTTTATTTTCATTCATGTTATAGATCTTCTAACTATACGCTACCTACGTGTGTGGCCACACACACGCTCACTCATCTTCAGAAACATCTGTGAGGGCTGGTGCACCGCAGATTTGACCAATGTACTCGAGAGGCGCAAATATGCAGGTTTCGATCTAAACAGAGCCTACGCAATTGGTCCCCCTGGAGGCTCTTTGGGTTTTTAACATTTTATTATGACGTCTGGTCGAACGATGCGTGACCAGAGAACTGGTATCTGGCGTAGCGCATCAGCATTGCCATACAGCGGGGCAATGCAGCCAGCGTATTGGAGACGTTGATTTGGATCAGTTCGGCTACCTCGAGATTGTCTGCAACAGTCTGCATTTAGCTTAGTATATAAATCGCAAATACTAAGTTGTAATTTGTTTTGATTACGTAATTTTCTCGTATTTACTAACACTTTCACGACGCATAGGTATCTGCAGGTCCTTGCTGCGACGTAGCGCCCACACAATTAAATACATATTTATCATGATATTTTTATATCTTCGCTTCTCTTCTCCATTTCGACAGAAACCTAGCTTTTATAACGTCATCACGTGTCTCCGTTAATTAACGTAACACACACGTTGTCACCCATTGCGTTCGTACTCTAGATGTCTTCATTAGACGGGATTAGAGTCGGCAATTAGCCACATTAAACGCTATTCTCAGATCTGAGAGCTTTAGTGCAATGTAGGTATGTCTGCTAATTATAATTATCTTTACTGGCAATGTTTCTGCGAAGGAATCTTCGGTTGTTTTTTGTTCAGAAGGAGCTGGCGGGACTTGAGTGCTCGTTCAAATAGAATGAATTAGAAACACATCATTTGAACAGGATTATGACAAATCTGTGACAGAATGGCAAACAGCACTTGGAGCAGTCGCATCGTGTGGTAGGCCCAGATGTTTCCATAATTCAGCAAATCTTATTCTTGAAATAATATGATGAAAAGAGCTGGCGAGACGATAGGATTCAAAAAGAATATATCTAGATCCAAATATGTCGAGATCTAAAGACATCGACATAGCTAAAATAATTAAAAATAATTTTCTCGTGTACAAGACTGTACATGTCGTTTTGATATTAGGCCCATTTGTTGCTAGGTCATGTTGCTAATAGCTTAGGCTAATATGCCAGATTGCTTTTAGGAAGTTCTGTTAATAGGGCGTTCTGCTTAAATGTCCTTTCGATACGAAGCGGTTGTCCTACCGCCGACGATGAACGAGAAGCGAGTAGAGCTAGAAAGTGGAAACGAGTTAGCGGGCAGCGAGTGTGTAGTTCCTATAGTTTTGTCGCTTGGCTATAAGCATGGAGGCTTCAAGCGAGTGTGCGAGTGCGACAGGCGATTACTCGCACTACTCGCTCGCGGCGGCCGAGCGTGCAGTCCTCGTCGTCGTCTGACAACAATGATAATTCAAAAGATTGTTCGGTATTCTTAACAAATAAAAATAAGTGTACTTTCAGATCCGCACTGTAGAGAAATGACCGCTGGTTGGTCTCTCGGTGTGTGTTCTGATCGCCAAGCGAGCATCGCAGAGCAAGTATCGCTGAGCAAGTATTATCTTTGATAGCTTTTGTCGCTCGACAAATTAGTGGAGCGAGTCCTCGCCAGCAGTGTAAACAGTTGGCGATCATCTATTAATATTAGGTCCTTACATATGAAATTGGCGTTTTGTATGGGAGGAACAAAAAGTCGAATATTTTTTAATATAATATATTTAATTAATCAAAGTATGAACCATTATTTTCTATGCACTTTTGCCATCTTATAGGTAGTTCATTGATCCCTTTACTAAAAAAACCAGTCGGACGGGAATCAATAAAATCTTTGAAGGCGATTTGGACTGCCCCATCGGAGTTGAATTTTTTCCCTTGCAAGAAGTTATCCAAATTTCGAAAAAAAAAAATTTCGAAAAAAACCGGCAAACGCGCGTCGACTGCTGCGTTACATTACTAAACCGGCACAATAATGAAGGTATTTTAAACCGAATCATTACCTGTGATGAAAAATGGGTTCTTTACGATAATCGGAAGCGCTCAGCGCAATGGTTGGATCCTGGCCAGCCAGCCAAATCCTGCCCCAAGCGAAAATTAACCCCAAAAAAGTTACTTGTAAGCGTTTGGTGGACTAGTGCCGGTATTGTTCATTACAGTTTTCTCAAATCTGGCCAGACTATTACGGCTGATGTCTATTGTCAGCAATTGCAAACCATGATGGAAAAGCTAGCGGCTAAACAACCTAGGCTGGTCAATCGCTCCACGCCACTGCTGCTTCACGACAACGCTAGACCACACACTGCGCAACAGACGGCTACTAAATTAGAAGAGCTTCAATTGGAAAGTCTAAGACATCCTCCGTACTCCCCGGACCTTGCTCCAACAGATTACCATTTTTTTCGAAATTTGGATAACTTCTTGCAAGGGAAAAAATTCAACTCCGATGGGGCAGTCCAAATCGCCTTCAAAGATTTTATTGATTCCCGTCCGACTGGTTTTTTTAGTAAAGGGATCAATGAACTACCTATAAGATGGCAAAAGTGCATAGAAAATAATGGTTCATACTTTGATTAATTAAATATATTATATTAAAAAATATTCGACTTTTTGTTCCTCCCATACAAAACGCCAATTTCATATGTAAGGACCTAATATATGCATCTCTTTTGTTTACACGGAATGTATATTGTACGTTTCTTGAGCGAGAATATAGCCGATAGTTAGTCGCTTCCTCGCGGGCGCGGCGGTAGGAGATCAGCCTTAGCAAGCTGATGAGGCAGTGGGTTGGCCATATCTCCCATAGATATAACCGACAACCGCTGGAGTAAACGCGTTCTTGAGAAGAGACCGCGACACGGCATACAATAAAATAACAGGCGACGTACATTACATACGATGTGGGCCGGCCACATCTCACGAAGAAGCGGAAACCGCTGGGGTAAACGAGTTAATGAGAGTTAATGCAGACCGCGACTCGGCAAACGTAGTGTAGGACGCTGTCCGACCAGGTGTATGTAACGACCTTCGAAAGGATGCTGGCAGATGCTGGATGCGGCAAGCTGAAGACAGGGCGCTATGGCCCTCATTAGGAGGCCTGTGACCAGCAGTGGACTAATATAGGCAGATGATTATGCTGCCATTAGATACCTACAAAATATAATAGCTATTTTATTCTAAACGGAGGCAATTAAAATTTTTTTGTAGATCAATGCCCGGTCAATGTCACTTTGTATATAGTTGTAAAGGTCGCGCGCCACCTGTGCAGTTTCGGCATTATTTATATGCATTTCATTATAATATCTAATGGAATTAAGTCATTTGTGTCATTATTTATATGACTTTTACTAGACATAAAATGAAATGTGACATGAAATTAAAATAATTTTGTTAAGTGTTTTTTTTACTGTTACAGTACGGGGGCACCCATAACCAAAGGAGATACAAGTGCAGTTTCTTTTGAAACTTCAGTTCCATTTTGGAGAAAAAAAATTTGGCATTTAAAATTTTCTGGTCAAGCGTGAGTAGCGCCTTAAAATTAATCAATTTGTAAAAAAATTTTTTGATGCTAATCGACTTAGCAACTTAACTTAACTTTGGCTTAGCTGTAAGGATCTTTTTATTGTATGAGATGAAAAAAATCTGAGCAACGGAAGTTAGTCAAATAAGATGATAACCTACTTGATGAATTAATGTAGACGAGATGCAAAGTCTAGTCTGATTTTGTAATTTTGATAGATTCTATAAAACTGAACTATGATAACCAGTTTTTGTAGCCGTTACTTAGCTGTTTGAGAGCAAGTTTTTTTACCTCGATGTTCTTTAGAGAAATCATGACTAAAATTTGTATGATCTGTCAAAATTAACCAATCGCGTCACACGGTCCCACTTCAATAACAAACAACAAAATAAAAACTCGCAATACGCACTTCGTTTTTTTTTTTATATTATACCTATTCCGTAAAATTATCATCCGGAATAATCTAATTCGAATTCAAAGTGCTTTATTTCCTTTAGACCTTACAGGACTCTTGGATACGTCACAAAATTCAAATTATATAAGTAAAACTAGGAAATCTTTATTTTATAGTTTAGTTTTATCTTTGTTTTTTTAGTTTTTTTTTTTGTTTTGATCACTTTGATTTTTGCTCACTTCTATATTTTCAAGGTAAAGTAAAGAAGCGAACAAGAAACCTTTATCAATTTTAGGCCCCATATTATTTATTTTATACTCCGCCGATATTATCAATAACATTAAATATACTAAATATCATATTTATGCTGACGACGTCCAACTATATACATCCTTTAAACCTACAAATATGAGTCTCGCTATTTCAGGATTAAACAAGGACATAGATAGATTAGTGGATTGGTGTGATGCAAACAGTTTACACTTAAACGCCAATAAAACGAAATATCTTGTTCTTGGTTCCAAAAAGCAGAAGTCTCAAATTATATCACAGGGCCCAAAGGTATATGTAAAAGATGTCCTTATAGACCGCGCAACTGAAGCCCGCAATCTTGGATTGCTGATGGACGGACCTATGCACTTTGAGGAACATGTCCTCCAAACAGCTCGCAATTGTTTCTACCGATTGTCTGTTTTGTACCGCGTACGTGACTATCTCAAGACTGACCTACGCATAGCGCTCTGTGATTCACTAATCCTATCTAAACTCAATTACGCCGATAATGTTTTCGGAGAATGTCTTCTCGGCCGCTCGAAGAAGCTGTTACAGCGTGTTCAAAATGCGTGCGTACGATTTTGTTTTCCCATTCCGCCTAGATCCCATATCTCTCCCTATATAAATAGCAACAAATTTTTGAATATGTCATCACGTCGTTCACTTCACTTCGCAACTTTACTTTTTGGTATAATAAAAAGATATACGCCTGAACATTTGTATGAAAAACTGAAATTCTCTAGCCGCCAACCGCGTTTGGCGGTGCTTTTAATATGTCCAAGCTATAGATCGGCCGCATTTCGTGGCAGCTTTCGTTACGCTGCCACGAAATGCTGGAATAATCTACCACCTCCTCTGAGAAATTCAAAATAATTTTTCAGTTTTAAAATCAATCTAAAAAAATATCTTTTAAATCTTCAATGTGATTCGTATTAATGTGGTCGATCATGGTTTCTGTTTAGTTTATTTTGTGCGCTTATTTATTGTTTTCTGTGTTTGTTTCTTTTACTTTTCTATTTCAATTTATGTGTCATGTCAAAAATGTATTTTAGTTCGTCACCTGTGTCTTTAACTCGCAAATGTTTTGTTATATTTTTATAAAATTTTACTAAATACGTAATTTATGTTAGTTTCATACAAACTTATATTGTAAAGAGCGTGTCCATAGCCAGTAACGCGCTCTACGCTAAGGTGCCACGGAAGACCAGCGCTGCAGCTGCTCCCCAAGCTCCTGCAGCACACGCTGAGCGGCAGCCTTTTGGTCTCACATTGTTTTTTTCTTTAATTCTTTTAAAATTGTATTTTCTTGTGTGTTGTAAGTTGTGAACCAATAAAAATTATCTTATCTTATCTTATCTTGTTAGGTTGTTAGTTTCCGAGTTGGAGCAAAACTTGTCCTAAGCTCTTTTATCCTCTAGAGATAATCCGATATTTTGTAGTAAGCCTTTTTACAAAGGATATGTTTGACAATTTGTTTGAATTTATTTATTGATAATTTTTTCAACTCATTTGTTATTTGTTGTAGAAGCGTATACATTGCCCTTTAAAAGATACATTAATCTTGTGTAGACTAGTTGTGGGCACAGCGAGTTTATTCTTATTTCTAGTATTTAAATTAGGTATGTTAATCTTCCTTACATACTATGTCCGCTCTATAAAAATCCATGATTTTATTCCTTATAAAACGCAGAACGAAATTAAAAACACAAAAAAAAAAAAATATCTCGCGCAAATCCATGACGATCAACCTTCAACAAGCTTCGCCAATTCCACTGTTGTGAGTCACATACGACGAAAACTATCATAGACACTATTGACATGGGAATGTGCCTTTTATGATGTTTTAACACTAAACTAACATTTAATATACGTTTGATATGCTAATAATATTGAAGGTATAGGTTTATATTCTACTATCGCACATAGAACCGAAACTTATTTTCGCCTCTACTCGGTTCTAGAATTATAAATTGTTAATATATTTGATGTAAACACAGACGTTTATGTATAATAATAATAATACAAGGGAACAAGTATTTGTAGATCGTACAAACATTTGCGCTAAGGTGGGAATCGGACCCGCAACCTCCTGCGTCGCAGGCGGACGTTCGCCCGCCGCGCCATATCGGTCTTATGAAAACTTAAATAAAACTGAAAAACCATAAACTTCAAGAACATAATTGCACACACGCAGCGAAATAGGTGCGAATTCGAGATCAAAACGCACGAGAGACGAATGAAATGATAAATGAATATATTATCCGAAATAATACTTTCAAAACGCAGAGTTGTTTTTCTGTGTATTTTTAATATTTAATTGAAACTAAATTAAAACATTGTGCTTTTTGACGTCTTGAAAATACATTCTGTACCTTCGTTTATTCCACCCTGTACCGTATAAAATCTAGTGAATCTAAACTGTTTCATGTGGATCCATCCTTATCCCAGGGCGATATATTTGTCATGCAAATTGACATGCACTTACGGTCAAGTTAACTTGATCAAGCTTCCAATCATGCAAATGGATCGGTGAACTAGTTAGCCGATTTGAAGCCTTGAGATGTTCGATACAGGTTGTCGCATACATACTTATCAACTCTGAAACGCTGCAACTTGTTTTTTAATATGAGCACTTCGGTTTTATTCTTTGTAATAATTAGCATTGTTACGAGATCACCTCTACTCTTATGCTTGTAAAATAAATACTAAATACCATTATTTACTCGTTTATACTTACATTGACCGTAAGGCGAAGCGATGTTGCCGATCCGGTCTGAGGTTGATATGTCGTGCCGTGCGCGACAATGTCCTGCGACTTTCACATCTATGTTTAGTATTTTACTATCTCATTTTAATATGATTCGATTTAAAAGCTTTAAAATGAAACGGGGCGCGATGAAATAAACCGTATCACCATGAAATAGGAATCTAATGGAGCATCTATGTTTAATTTCGACATTTTGTCACTGAAGTATATAGAGTTTATGACCTACGAAATTGTTATTTCACCTAGTTAACATATTTGGTTCAGTGATTTCGCATTTTATTGGTTATTGTTTTGTCCTACTTTCTACTCAAATACCTATTTCATAGCTTTGTGAGTTTATGTTTTGTAATTTAATAATTTTAAGCTCTCCAAAGTTGCATTACGTATTCACTATTCACATCATTTATTCAAAATCTCGTTATAAAATACATTTTTTACAATAGAAAATAAAATATTATAAAATTATTTTACACTAAAAATATACCAAAACGGCCGGGCCGGTGATTAGGGCTGCAGAGAAAGGAACTTCCTGGCCACCTTATTATTATTATTTTTGGCCATTACTGTCCCACTGTTGGGACCTTTTTGCTTCCACTCCTCGCGATGTAACGCTGCAACAGGCCACACTGTCAAATTACTTTAGAATTTGTCCCATCTATCAATTAACACCAATATCCTTGTCTAATATGCAAATTGTGATGAAAGATCCCCTAAAATAAATAAATAAGATTTAGTTCTCAACATTTGACTCTAACTTCTAGAGTATTCCAGAACATTCTACGAATTCCGTCTATAAATCAATCCCTCGCTTGCTTTGTTATCGTCCTCGAATTAATTAAATGCCGAGGGTGTTTTGTTTTAAACTTGCACATTTGCTGGCTACTGTAAAGGAGGGGCTGAAGCGATTTCAGGGCCCTAATTCCACTAAATTAATCTCTTCACTATAAATATATAATGCTGGACAATCCACACAGCATCATCTAGCCCCAAGCTAAGCAGAGCTTGTGTTATGGGTACTAGATGATTGATATACTTAATAACAAAAACCCAAAACCCAGAAGCCTATGTCCAGTTGTGGACTTGTATAACCCTCAGGCACCACGGTCACCCCGGAAGATCTGCGCCATGGCATGGTCCGCTCTGTCATAGCACACGCTGAATCGTAATCAATTTAGTCACATCTCCTTTAATTTATTTCAATGTTTCGTGTTGTCTGTATTTTTTATAAATTACTTTTACTTTGATAACGTTTAGGGTGACGCTTGAAAATCCTGTTACTTGTACCAGTGAAATAGATGCCCGAAGGGTATATCTTATTGTTCCTACTCCGGTGACTTATCGGTATTTGTCCCAGTTTTAAACTTACCTGTACCGCTGTCCGAGAGAAAATTCTATATTAATAATAGTGGGAAGGGATTAACTTTGGTTTAGTTTAGTACACGGACGAATTGGTTGGGAATTGGTCGGGGAATGGGAATTGGAGTCGAATTGGTTCTCTGGAATCCACACTAATATTGTAAATTCGGTTTAAATATCTTTATTTATACTCAAAAAAGAACAAACAAAGCCACTTAGAATGAGTATACATTAGTAGCTAATAATAAATATTACTTAGGTAAAGTTGCGGTAGATCTAGCGTTTAACAATCTAGACCACATAGGTTACAGGCGTGTAGGTAACAAGTAAGTGACCCAACAAAGGGTTGACTGTACATAAATAGGATTAAAATAAAGTGGGTAGGCATAGATAACACAAAAAAACAGTGTGCGTTGCGTCGTCGCAATTGGAAAGTAACTCTGTCTGTCAGTCTATCTGTCTGTTACCTTTTCACGCCTAAACGGCTGAACGGATCTTAATGAAATTTGGCAGGGAGATAGATGGTATCTCGGTGACGGAGATAGGCTACTTTCTATCTCGGAAAAAAGCGTGCGAATCCGCTTGCTGCAGCTAGTTATTCCGTAAAAGAATAAAGACCGATGTGTCGACCGGTAGGGGAAAATTTTTCGTCTTTGAGGCAGCTACCTGATATTTTGTATTTAGACGGTTTTGTTAGTAACAATACGAGTTTCATATTAAAAATAAAATAAAAAATGCTTATTCGTATTAAAAAAAGTTACAGTCAAGTTTTGAATATTTTTTTTCTAAATACATGTTAGTCTTAATCGACTGTTTAGCCACTAAGAACACTTTTCCCAAAGTGACTTACGAAATAAATAGCGCATTAGATTGTTGCGTAAGACGTCATCAGCAAACTCTAGCGCTTTGAAAATACCCCTTTATTATTGCCGGAGCAAAATCCGAAAGTAGTAGATGCACTTTATCGGCATATTGTAAATGCTGACGCCTCGTACGCTGCGTACGCTCCGATTCCAATGCAGTGGTCTCGTAACCAAACAAACACTATTGTGTTTGTTTGATTTAACTTTGCCTGTAGTTTTGATTTAACTTGGTGTGTAGTCGTCCACCTTCTCCACACCTCAACAGCCTATATTGGTCCACTGCTGGACGCAGGCCTCCCCCTGATAAGCGCCTTATTGGCGTTAATCTCATGGGGGGTAATGCCCATAATCCCCACGCTGGGCATGCGTATTGGGGACCGCAGTTCGGTGGTAGAATTATTGTGCAGAGGGCGCTGCTGCTCGCCCCTGGTGGATATCCCTTAGTCGCCCCTTACGACACCCGCGGTAAGAGTTGAGCTAGTGCAAATTATAAGCCGGCACCACACAGCTCAGCCTAGGTTAGTATACACTAAAGATTAATTCTACCGGTTGCCACGCGAACTAACTTAAAGTTAACAAGTCATAATAATCCAATTATCTTGAAAACCAGCAGACCACGCTCAGCTTTATTAGCACTCCGCACTTAATGGAGCGTTTTGTGATTCTGTTACTGTTCGGAATACAACAAGTGACATCAAAAATATCACTTTATTCAGTCAGTTTGTCAGTGTTTAATTATTAAGAATTTGACCTTTTCTAAGTGTATATTTATTGTATTTATGGAAATAAAGAGTTTTTGACTTTGACTATAGACTTGTTGACTGTGTTGAACGCGTGCGCGATAACAGAAGAATAAAGTTTATCATGAATGGAGCTTATGCCCGCGGCTTCTACCCGTTTTTCCTATATAACAGTAGCCTGAGTCTTTACCCAGGGTTAAATTCAAATATTTTATACCGATTTGTCTCAAATCCGATTATTCATTAAGTTGTGAAAAGGTGACAGATTGTCAGACAGGCTGAAATACTTTAATTTTAATATTAGTATAGGGAAGTAATAATTAGGTTCCGTTTGTGTTGTTTATTAGCACCATCTTGATCTATCCTCAAACCTCTAACAATTAGTTTTGAGTTGTTTTGTTACTCTCCCAACATAATGTGAGTGTTACTTATGGTAATTTCATCCTGCATTGAACAAAACTGGAGAAGGTTATCTCCAGACCGAATAGAAAATCGAAAACGTATTGAAAACGTAACACCCCCAACATCCTATAAAACTTGAAAAGATATTCCTCCAATATTCCTGATTTTCGAGTAAAAATGTCCCTATTTTTCACTCAACAACTTTATATCTCCCAAAGCGGGCACTATTCTGCAAAATGGCGGAGTCTATATCAAGTATATCAGTGTCCCATAAGATTGGTGCTCTGTGTTTCGGACGAGACTTTTGGTCGCTCTGTTCGGCAAGTTCAGAGTTAAGAAGAAAGAAGAATGTAAGAAACATTAATTTGTTTCAACATTATCAATAAGAAAAAAGTCGCTAAGATTGCCATATTTTTTCTTACTGTTACTGTTGGTACAAATGGTGCACAAAGTAAACTTAGTACATTGTTATATTACATCGTACTCTAGCCTCTATATATTACCAGCACTTAAACTTGAGATTTTATGAATTTAAACCGTCATATTATAGTAATTTATATCCTAAACTAATCTAATCTGTCTGTTCTTAAGTCATTCATCACGCAAGCCAATACTTTGATCACTAATAAAAAGTTTGCTGCGACAAAAAGCCGCGGCTGCGGTCTTTATTTGTGTACTATATTATTATGTCACTTTACAACATGTTAAGCCTTGTTTAGTGTCTGCACTGTACACAATTTATTTTTGTACAAAATTGTGTTGCACTACACTTATGGCCCTAATGGGAAACATATTGCACTTTTATTGTTGTATGTTATTTTAGAGTGGATAATTTGTTAGAAAGAGAGATTCTTGTCTCTTTCAGTGAGACTTAAAATAAAACTTGGATTTATTCTAGAGAATATTTAATTTCAAGACACAACTAGGTATACATTTATACTAACATGAAACTCAATCTTTAATCTTGTTGTTACAGGTAAGTTGATTACATGTCGAAGAAAAATTTGCGCAATGTTAACCACGGCTGGAAATAAGTGGCAAGAAATGGGGAGGACTGCATAGGAGTTGGAAAGTATATCAAAACCAACGTTTACCCACATGTTCTAGTAGGTATTAGATTTCAGATATATTAATTGTATACATATACATTAATACATAGTTTTAGCTTAGGTGGTAAATAGCTTAGGGGTAAGCACATACCCTGTAGGGGCGCAGCAATTATTTTAAATATTATTATAATAGGTATTTGTATTTGTGGTATAATGGGTATTTATTGCTAGAAACATAGTAGTCGGAAAAAATAGGCAATGTCAGCTACGAGAATCAAAACAATTGTTATGATAACTCTGTAAGTAGGTACGCAAATTTTTTACTCAGGCAGCCAAATATGTTATGTATGGTTATGAGTTATCATTTGAAAATTATTAAGTTTGAAAGACATTATCTTCAAATATTAACTACGGCAAATGTTTTTACATTACAGGCGAATGCTTGAGGTGAGGTAGCGTCTGTATATTATGTGAAAATATTAATTTCAGAGCATTCCCTGAGTCTCGAACCAGGGTGATTTAAATCATCTCAGCCCAGCCCATCACGAGATTCCAATAAGGCCAGGATATTCGAAATTAGCCAATTTTTGATTCAATTTTTAACGATCAAATTATTTTTTGTTTTGATCGGACAAAAATATATGTTGTAGTTGGATAAACATTATTGATTATTCTAAAGTTCAAAACACGGTATTTATTATTTCATCTCATGATAAAAATTTACTAAGAAAGGATAGTTTTTATTGTTTTTGTAATTGTACTTTAAATGTATCAACGTTTTACTTTCAAAAAACATGTCAGGAATAGGCAACGACGTTTAGAAGAATATTCAATGGTTAGTTTTTCTCAAAACCATTTTTTTTATTATTTTAAACGAATAATTATAGAATATAAGTACGCCGCGGCGCCGCGCTCACGCAGACTGCTTCAGTAGCCCGCCAGGTGTTGAAGCGTCGAATAACCTGGCCTTAACCCGATTAAATGGAACAATAAATGAATGAATTAATTAATGAACACTTTATTGCACTTAAAAAATAACATAATAAAAACCCTATATCTACATTTAACACATAATCAGTAAAATAGGCGGCCTTATCGCTGAGAGCGATTTCTCCCAGGAAACCTAGGGATGGCGTAAAATATGTATAAATAAGAGTTAAAAGATATATAAATAAGAGTTGGCAGAGCACAAACAGTAGAAGAATATTATTCACTCTTTTTATTTTCATTATTGGAACCCCTCCTGTGCAACGATTCTTACGGTATCGAAGTTTACGTTCTCAGTTTACTGCTACGTAACTTTTTAACGATGCGTTCAGCGTTTTTAACGCCGACGAGAGCCGATTTTTGGTGCTTGATAATCAGATGGGGGTTCACATAATGGTACGGATATAGAAATAGATAAAAATTAATAATTGTCGTAACAACTACGACGATAGAGGCGGCCTGGTATGCCGACTTAAAATTAGCACCAACCACAACTCTTCCGGCGGGTGTCGTAAGAGGCGACTTAGGGATATCGACCGTGAGCGGGCAGCGGCGCCTCCTGCACCAATTAAATTGTACCATCGATCTACGATCCCAAATCCGAATGCCCAGCGTAGGGATTATGGGCATTACCTTACATAAGATAAAAGCCAATAAAGCGCTTATTAGAGGGAGGGCTGCGTCCATCAGTGGACAGTGTAGATGTAGTCGCTACAAACGCGGGTGAACAACAATCTCGGCTTCTAGGCATCTACTCCACGTATCGTTCAAAAAAGATATTTATATATTACTTAAATATTATAAATAATAAACAATGCTGGACAATTCACACAGCATCATCCAGCCCCAAGCTAAGCGGAGCTTGTGTTATGGGTACTAGATGACTGATATATTTAATACAATATAATACATATATAGATATTGTTTATACATAGAAAATACCCAGAACACCCGGAACAAATATTTGCAGATCGTACAATCATTTGACCCAAGGCGGGAATCGAATCCACAACCTCCTGCGTCGCAAGCGGACCTTCCCCCGCGCGCCACTTATGTACCTCTACATAACATGATATTATTGATAGAGAAAAGTAAAGCATACAAATAATACAATAACATTTGAAATTAATAATTAAAATTGTCGCCGCTCACTGATTTATTATTGTTTTAATTAATTACTTATTACAATTTACTTTCCGATGGAAGCCGGTTTCATCTTGACAAACCAAAAATAACCTTTATGTCGTACTACACCTCTCACACAAAATACAGCACTATTGCACGTTAAAGTTATTTATTGCGCAAACGGCAAAGCACGGCCACGATATTTTACACAGGAATTTAATATCCGATACTTTACGTGTTTACACGATATATTGCGGTATTAGAGGAGTTAGCTTTTAGCCTAGATCTAGTGGGAAAGATTTTATGGGGCGATTGGGACAGTACGCGTAAAAGGTGATACATAATAGTAAAGAGCCGACGTTACACTAATATTACAGTGAAAATGATTTATGAGGGCGCAATGTGCGCCATTTTGTGAAATGGATGGGCATAGGATTTCGCGTTCATAGGAGAGCGGGACAGAGCATACGTTTTTGGGCGGCGGCGGCGGCGCCGCGGCGGCGTAAGCGCGAAAATCAAGTTATTGTTTATTTACAAGAAAACTAACTTATGAAAAAACTGTAACAAGTATTACCTACGAATCAAAACATAAGTCATTTCAATAGACCGCAGGGTTCCTAAGATCTCGTCCAAATTATGTACGAAACTGTGCACTTTCATGTTTTTTTTTCTAAAACGATTTTTTTTTACTACGGCAATCTTGTGAGTACTCAGATCTATGCCTAGTTTTACAACCAACCCCGTTAGGGTCGTCCCTTAATTTTTGCGATTTGTAAACTTTTTTAATTGATTAAAGTAAAAACCCTCGGCGCGCGAGTTATACTCCCACTTGACGGACCTTGCTTTAGGCGTGCTTCGAGTACGTAAGCCTGTAACGCGATAGAAACGTCGGGAAATAAAAACAATTGCATAACTAGAGATATCGAAAACAAAGTTTGGACTGATGTCAATTATTTCTTACCTACTTTATTCACACCAAAACTGTAACGTACGAGTAGGTACTGAAGCAAAAATGTATTTTGGTTGGGCTCTAGTGTTCATCTTTTTTGTGAGTAAGCTACCAGTAAAACCCCCATTTGATTGATCCCTTTCGATACAGCGCTTCAGCGTAATAAAAGTTGAGCATGTTTTTCAGGAATTTTATTTTATTATCCAGCGTGAAATGTCAGGGGAATCTCACTAGGCAAACAGGATAAGAAATGAAATAACCGAGAAAAGTCGGGAACGATTGCACAAGCGGAATGCCAATACGGCATAGCTTGGATTTACATTAGGCGGGAGATCCGAGAAGGATTTAGGGTTGTCACTAGTCGCCAAATATTATCGAAACCCTTAAACAAAAAAAAACAAAAACTTTCATTATGACATAATTGACTTTAAAATTAATAAAGAACTACTTGTACTATCCAAACCACACCGTCTTTAAGCTTTTTAGGGTTCCGTACCCGAAGGGTGAAATCGGAACCATGGACTCTATCTCATGAAGACTTGCCATTATAATAACAAATAATAAAAATCAAATAAATATCAAAATTAAACGGGGCTTCCGTATAAAAACGTGTTTTGGCTATTTTTGCTCATCGTTTGTCAGCGTTTGTCTCTTGAACCAAACAAGATACATGAAACTTTCTAAAAATAAGTAACACAACAGTAAACATATTTTTAGTATATGTTGTTATTACAGTTGAAGAACTGTAATAACAACATATACTAAAAATATAATAAAGTTGAAAATTTCAAGAGGTCTCTGAACAAGTGAAAATTTTATTTTCTTTGAAAAAGTTGCCTGATTTTTACGGTACGGAACCCCTCATGTGCGAGTCAAGTCGCACTTGGCGGTTTATTTATCTACAACAACATTTTGATTAATTTGTTACACATCATTTTCATAAATTATTTTTTGTTGGAAAGACTGTTTGTGAGACAAACGCGGCGGGGGACTTTATTTGTGTTAAATCTATGGAATAAAGAATATTGCGCACCGCCAAAATCAAGTGGCAGCCCTGCGCAAGCCTTGTCGTACATCAATTACCCGTACGAGTTTAGTTCTCAAACAAACACACACAAGATTAATAAACGAGATCGTATGAACGATTGATCAAGAGGATCAGTCGGTATTGGATGATGCTGTTGTTTATTTTGAAGAAGCTTCCGTCAGTGACTTTGCACGGACTTGCTTGGACTGTGTAGTATTTTGGGTAAATTAAATACTACCAAAAAAAAAACTTTCTGTTTTCTCACTTTTTTAACATTTTCAGTGCCCATGACGTTCATGGATTCCTTTTTTCTGCATGCAACTGCGGCGCGAACCCCTTACTTATGAACGTCATAACCAAGAGGTTAAATCTAAATTTAATCACTATTTTCCCTATACTATTTGTGGAATGTACTTTGTGATGACAGATTTGACAACCTGTAGAAGACTTTGTCTCGTCACGTCATCACTTGGCTAGCGAGGATATAGAGAGTGCACCTGTGTTTGCGCACACAGTTGTGTACACCTGGCTTGTCTCTGTTGAGACTGGCCGCCGTGGCTAGGACGACTTGGCTAGCCACGTGGAAGGACTATAACATAATTTTTCTCGGTAAAAATTATGTTCACAAGCTAGACAGCTAGCTAGGCTTGTACAGGGTGACTGAATTGACACCTTGTTTTCTAAGTCAATCTACAGCATCCAATCATGATGCGATTGGAAAATTTTACCTTAATCCGTTCAGTAATTTTTTATTAGCGTTAATGAGTCACAAAACATTCTAAAATATTAGTGTGATTAGAAAATCTTATCACGACATATAAACGATATTCTATAGATTGGGTTCGCACAATCCGGCTCTAATTCAGGTAATGGTCATCGTTATTTGTTTTTGTTTAAGGTTCGTCAAGCGTGCAACTAAATCTGGTTTTAGGGTTTCGAAGATCGGAGATCGGTTTCGAAACCCTTAAGGCATCGCATTTTCCTTTCCTTTTTTCCGTCATTAATATCTCAGCAACTACAGCAGCAAATAACGTGAAATTTGAAATAATAATACATTTCGTGCGCCTGTACAGATTAAAAGAAAAATAAATAAAAATAAATGAAAATGTAAATTTTCAGTACAAATTGTGATGTCGAAATTTTAAGAGACCTACAATTTTAAGTGGGGTATCAAATGAAAGGTATCAGATTGTAAGTTTTTTTAAATGTTCTAGGTTCTACAAGTAATTTAGATAGATAGATAGATTATAACTTTATTGCACCATCAATACACTTATAGAACAAGAACTTAATACTAATTATTTAGATTGCAGATAAGAAGTTTTGCGCACATTTTAGCCCGCGCTAAACAAGCTGCGAATCAGTTGTCGTTTTGGAGTCTATTGACATGAAGAGATTTAATACTAAGATCAACATTGTGTCGGTAGATTCTAAAACTACGATTGATTCAATCTTGTTTTAGCAAAGATTAATTGCAAACAACCGCTGGGGTAAGCGTGTTCTTGAGTGGGAGCCGCGACTCGGCAAACGTAGTTTAGAACGCCCTCCAGCCAGGTGGGACGACGTCCTGCGAAAGATTGCAGGTAGATGCTGGATGCGGCAAGCTGAAGACAGGGCGCTAGGGCGCTCATTAGGGCCTATGTCCAGCAGTGGACTAGGTTGATGATGACGAATAGCAAATCGCTTACAATGTGCGCAAAACTTCTTATCTGCTATCTAAATTACTTGTGAAACCTAGAAAATTGTAATAACTAGAATTTTTTTCACGCGTGACCGTCCTTATATTATGATAACAAACAAACTTTCCCACTCATAATATTAGTACGGATTGAGAAGATCAGCGGATTAGGGTTGCCTCATAATGTAATGTATCTGATTTCTTGTAAATGGGTTCAGTAGGTATTTTTAGAAGCGCGTGTTTGTTTAGTGGTGTTAGAAATTCCTGCAGCGCTTACATCTAACTAAGTTTGTTATTACTAGTTAAATGTTGCGAGTTGAGTTTATTTATATTATAGTAGTTAAAGTCAATAACTACATCTGCAGCCTATGGTCAAAAATTAAAAAAAACAAACAATATTTAGTTATAGATAATATTTAGTTATAATTTATTTTAGGTGCCAAAGGTTAGTTTAAATATTGTAAAACTTAGATTAATTTGTTCTTATGTATCTCATTATAAGTGAACCATGTGTTTGTATGAGAATAAAGTTCTTTAAACCTATGGTCCACGGCTGGACGCAGCCTCCCCTTGATAAGTGTTTTATTGGCTTTTATCATATATGTGGGGATGTCTATAATTCCCACGCTAGGCCTGCAGGTTGGGGCAGAGCAGTTCGGTGGTAGAATTCTTCTGCAGGGGGCGATGCTGCCCGCCCCCGGTGGATATCCCTTAGTCGCCTCTTACGACACCCGCGGAAAGAGTTGGGGTGGTGCAAATTCACAAGAAAATTAACCAATGAGCAGCGAAAATAGAGAAAGTAATAATAAAATAATACTATACAATAAACCCTCTAGAAGCAGGGTCTCGTTAACAATATCTATTTACAGAACCCTAAAAAATTGTCCTTTGACGTCTTAAAAGGTTCTGTTAATCCTTTCAAAGATCCTTCCGAACCTGTCTACAGCCGTGGACACAATAGCTAAGCCTTAGGGGTTAGTCCTACGCATACAGGGGATGATTTCATCCCTTAAAGGTTGCTTCCGATGAGAAAAGGTCTCGGTGTATTGTAAGATTTCTGTTGTTTGTTCTATGGTAATAAAAATGCTATAAATCGACAAAATTTTTGTTCCGGATTCGTCCCACTGGCTTTGGCCCAAAGTAGTCCGAACCCGAAATATTAAATTCAATGCTGATTTTATTCCAGTTTCGTCCAATTTTTCAATGGCAGGCTTTAGTACTGTGAACCTCACACTTTTTATGTAAGAAGCGGCCCCATTTAGAGTAACGTATTTGTTTGAATCGTTAGTAAGATGATGATGACCTGTATTGAACTAGATTACTAAATAGTATAAATTCCCACAAAGTCCCAAAGTACCAAGAGAGCAGAAGTTTCTTGGATATAAAAACTCAACACGAAGATATTTTCATTAGCCATCATTACATTACATAGCAGTTTATCAATTCCCAGAACGCCCCAAAGCACCAGGCGAGCAGAAGTTCCATAAACAATTCATAGATAACGAGATGAACTGTAAGGTTTACTATCCTCAGCACGCCACATATACGTCCACTGCTGAACATCTCTCCATCTCCACATCCTATATTGGTCCACTTCTGGACCCATGCCTCCCCTGATAAGCGCCCTACTGGCTTTCATCTCATGGGGGTAATGCCTATAATTTCCACGCTGGACATGCGGGTTGGGGATCGCAGTTCGGTGGTAGAATTGTTCTGCAGGGGGCGCTGCTGCTCGCCCCCGGTGGATATCCCTAAGTCGCCTCTTATGACACCTGCGGGAAGAGTTGGGGTGGTGCAAATTCTAAGCCGACACCACACAGCACACTGCTAAATATGCCTCACCCAAACAAAAATGGTTTGCCATAATCACCACGCTTGGCAGGTGGATTGGTGATCGCAGTGCAGGTGTTAAAAATACACAGAAGGAAGCTGCTGCCCTTCCTTTAGGTTTTCTTAGTCGACTCTTACCACATCCAAGGCTTAAGTTGGAGGGGTCGATTCATACGACCGCCACGATAATACACTATTTTGATCATAAATTTGATAAAAAATTACTAGACCTTTTTAAAACTTTTACGGGGCCACCTTAGTTTTGCTCGAGGATATAATTGAGTCCCAATATACATACAGCGTACTGCTGTGTGGTGCCGGCTTAGATTGCACTACCTCAACTCATCCCGCAGGTTTCGTAAAAGGCGACTAAGGGATATCCACCGGGGACGGGCAGCAACGCCCTTGCAGAACAATTCTACCAAACCGCATGCCCAGCGTGGGGATTATGGTCACTACGCCCCATGAGATGAAACCAGTAGGGCGCTTGTCAGGGGGAAGCCTGCGTCCAGCAGTGGACCAGTATAGGCAGTTGAGGATGAGGATATACATAGTACAACATTAGGACAAATAAATAGGAAAAATAAATAAATGGGACCTTAACTCGCTGTTAAGGTCCCATTTATTTATTTACCATTTTATTTTTTGTCCCATTTAACCGTTGCAATTTAACTTGTTCAATATCCGCTTGATCCGGTACAAGCGCTAAACGAGTTCAAGAGCTGTCATGTCATACAATAGATAACACGAATTTGAACTCGATCAAGCTGAACTAAGTTTTGTTGATCTTAGTTTTGGCAGAAAACGGTGAAATTGGACCTAAATATTATGCAAGTGGTTGGACCATTAATTTGTTTCTTCATCTTTCGTTTCGTGAGCCGCAGATAAACAAAATCTCGGGATCAGAAACCAAATAACGCGAATAATAAAACGAACCTCGTAAAAAACTTAATTAAGATTGCAGAACAAACTAGCGATAAAATTCAAGATGGCTGTAAAGTTTACATTTGTTTTTGAGTTTCTATGAATTGACGACCGCTGTAGTGTATTTGGTCAATGATTTTGTAACGCAGTTGGTTGCAGGTTTGCTTCCTGGTTCGGAAAACTCGTTTTTATTTCAATAACCTTTTATATTAGTTTCAAAAATACTTTTTTTATGTCAATTAGACTGTATTGCTTTCAAGCAAAATAAACTGTTTAAAGTCCTATTTATTCCATAAATGTTACAAATTAGTTAACCAAAAACTTGAACTCTGTAAAGGCACTCAGTCGTTCTTGTGTTTTCCTCTTAAAATCTGCGTCGCTTTTTTTTTATAAAAAAGGTCTATAAAAAAGTTTGCTGTTGATGTTTTGACATCCTTAAAATGGCTATCTCGTTCCTCTTTTTAATTTTCTACGTACATTTATATTTTGTTATATTGATGTAAGTACGTCTATGAAAGAAACTAAAAATTAGGACATATTTTACAATAACAGAATAAAACAATTACAACTAGTATATACACTTAATATCTATTTCTTAAAAATCTAAGCCGTCACCAGAAGGCAGAGTGCCCAGAATGCTGGCAACATTGCCACGTTGAATGGCAATGCTAATTCGTTGACCGAAATAGAAGCCAGCATTCCGATCACCTGTCGACTCTACAAGAAGTTTGGTAATATCTTTATAAATGGCGTGTGCTCCAGGTCCCCAAGGACCAAGGGTTTCAACCCCAAACGGCTCAAATAGGTAACCTCGGTCAAGATTAGCGTATTTTCGCCGTTTGAGGGACTCCGCTGATGTTGCTGCGGAGCCGGCCCGTACCGAAGTCCCTGTAAGATGTGAAGGCGTTAGGGTATCTACACACGTGGCATCCCAAACTAAAGGCCGACCCATCTTCCAGGGAATCAGAGTCATACCGTCAGGTCTTTTACCATCATCTCGCATAAGGCCACGTGGTTCGAGGGTAGCTACCACGTCGTAGTACGTCTATGTAACTTTTATATTAAAGATATGAAGAGTGTTATGATTAAGTCATAGACTAAGTTTAAACAAGCTTCCAGATAGTAAATGATAAGAGACAGTTCTTAAAAATCATCCATCCATACCCCTTCTTAAAGTTTAAACATGCTAGTCACAGATTCAATGATACTCCCATAAATAAAAGGTAGGCGCGTGATATGCCTAGAAACTCTACTGCATAAAATACATTTATATGGTAGGTCCCAAACGGCACTGAGTGACTCCTTTCTGTGTAGTATGGTCACATCGTAATAAAAATTGCGCATGTCACACAGCACGTACTAGTTGATAGTATCAAATTTAGCTGAGCTTGTGTTATGTAAACATGATTGATAAACAGTTAAATTCAATGACTATTTTTTCCAAAATAGTTTTTACGAGAGAAATGTTAATAAGGTTTCAATTAAATTAAAACTCAAACTGCTAAGTAAGGCTGGTGGAGGGCCCAACGGCCTTGAGAACACTAAATTATCTGTAGCGGTATAAATAATTTGTGTTATTCGTGAAATGTTTAATTTGTGTAAAATACTATGACAGATATTTGAGTGAAAGAAAAATACTTAAACTCAATAGCGTTTGGAAGTAATATCCGAATTCGGAATAAAAGAAATATATTGGAAATTTGGATATTTCTTCTATTATCTATCATACACCAGCCTTAACTGATTTCGTCGAACATAAATGGGGTTGCATTCGATGCAGAATTTAACTCGTCACTTCACTTCGTTCGATCCTTTGGAAAGATGGAACCTATATAATCCAATTTAAGTAGTTATATTTCAGCCGAGAAATGTCCACTGCTGGACAAAGGCTACCTCTAGACATCTGCAATGACTGGTTCGACGCATGATTATTAGATACCAGGATATTTATTCCTTACGTAAATAACATTTTCATTGAAAACTAAAGTAAAAAGTCAGCTTAAATCAAATTGCTACAGAACACTGTACTGCGCGGGGCCCGACACGCCTTCTCCGGTAATTCTGATCACAGCATAGTTTATTTTTGCTGCTAAAACAACCTAAAGCAACTTTGTCGTTTGCAATTACAACTAATTCTAGAATCGGATTCTGATTCAGGTTTGATCAAAGGGACTGGTAAAGGATCCGGACGGCCCTTTCGATCTCGGCCTGTACCGTTACGATAGATTTCTGTCTTTACATTTACGCGCTTTGGTGGACTTCAGATAGTGGGACC
This sequence comes from Eupithecia inturbata, assembly GCA_963662085.1. NCBI lineage: Eukaryota > Metazoa > Arthropoda > Insecta > Lepidoptera > Geometridae > Eupithecia > Eupithecia inturbata. The sequence goes on along the minus strand of OY759202.1, from coordinate 1,720,526 downwards.
TGAAAAGTTTTTGTTGCAAATGTTTTGGAAATAAATAAATTCAAACACAGAAACGTTTTACTAGGAAGGGAAAAAAATTGTGTTACTCGGTATCCACTGGTCCCCCTTAGATGCACAGAGAGCACTCTAAAACAGTTTTATTAATTTTAATATTAATTAAAATGAACCAACTAAATTTAAATATGACAAGTACTAGGGATCGGTATCCGGTTACTGTTAAAAGTAAAAAAATACACACATACTTCCACTGCTGCACGAGCCTCCCCCAAACAAAGGAAGGTTTTGCCATATTCACCAAGCTTGGCAGGCCGATTGATCGCAGAAGAGGTGTTATTATACTCAGAAAGAGTGCCCTTCCTCTGATAGGTTTTCTTAGTATAAAATTCAAAAAAATCAAAATTCAAAATGCTCTGTTTCCTTAAGACCTTACAGGACTCTTGGACACGTCACATATTCAAATTATATAAGTAAGACCAGGAAATAAAGTGATCACTTTGATTTTTTTGTTCACTTCAACCTTTTTAAGGCAAAGTAAAGAAGCGAACAAGAAACCTTTACCTTATTAGCTTGTTAGTTTTCGGGTTGGAGCAAAACTTGTCCTAAGCTATTTTATCCTCTAGATAATCTTATATTTTGTAGTAAGCCTTTTTACAAAGGATATGTTTCACAATTTGTTTAAATTTATTTATTAATAAATTTTTAAACTCTTTTGGTATTTTGATGTAGAAGCGTAGGTATACATTGCCCTTTAAAAGATACATTAATCTTGTGTAGCCTAGTTGTGGGCGCAGCGAGTTTATTCTTATTTCTAGTATTTATTTAAATAGGTAATGTACATCGCTATTTTTAGGGAACCGATTGATATTACTATGAGTGTACAACAAGTTTTAATAAATATATTGACATGGTACTGTCATTATGCTTACGATTTCTCGGCTCTTACGACATCTACGAGCTGAATTTGAGGGGTCGATTCTTACTACGCGATCACCACGGCACTTACTAAACGTAAGTCTAAAAACTACCACTAAGCGGGTCGTGAAACAATTCCATTAAAATATATTGAGGATGTCCCACAGCTCAAGAACATTGACGTCTCATGAGCGCATTTTCCTTCCGAAAATCAAGGTCAACAACTATCATCACAAAAACAACTCTTATCATTCTCGTATATCTGTGCGCAAGCACGCACACCAAGGACACATTTGTAGCGGGCGCAGTTTGTACAATACAAGAACCACACTCTCACATACCTACACGCACCACTCACACATACTCTCTATGACACACATACACCACGCTCACACACCATACACTACACATACACACACCACACACGCACGTTACCTTGTTATGTTTAATCTAGATTAGTTCTTTTTTTTGTCTTTAAATTGAACATAATTATTTTGCTAGCGGACTCTGCTACACAGTTTTTAACTTTTGCGGTAGTCAACCCACAATTGTACCCTAAACAATAAGTTCTGTTCTTAATAAATATTTTTGTATATAAAAAAAGAATACAAATATATTGTTCGGTCGCTATATGTGGCGAAGTAAATTTCTTGCCGGTGTGCAGCCACACTAACAAAAATAAATTCTCAGTTGTACAACTTGTTCATTCATTTACAAATTACACTATATTGCAGTCTCGCCCACAGTATTCTGCCAAAATCAACATCAATCTATTTGAACGAATAATCCATGTTTATCTGTATTTTCTTTTAATTTGTGTGTTTGTTTGGATTTGTGGAGGTTACTATGAATATTTATGTGTCATTATCGTTATACAGGGTGTTTGGAAGCTCGGTGCAAAGCCTTAAGGCGGTAGTAGTATAGACCATCTAGAACATTTTGAGCCACATTTGTCTTAACCAAAGTCGAATTGTTTTTTTTTAGGGACCTTTTACGATTTTTAACCAAAATCCCAAAAAAAATCTAATTAAGTGCTGATAATGCAAAGTTTAAGTGGAAATGTCTATTTATTTTGTATGTTTTTATTAGCCTAATGTGTGTTTAATGATATTAAATCATTATAAAGCACAGTTTATGCTAAAAAAATGACTTTCAGACTATTTAAACTTTACAGAAAAAAAGAAAAAGAAAAAAAAAATGTTTTTTAATGACATTTAAAAAAATAAATAAAATAGCTGCAGATGTTCAGATTATTTTAAAAACACGCTGAGTTATTGCTCTTTCTTTTAAGGTATCATTTACTTAGATATCTATACAATTTTTGAAAATACGGTGCCTAAACCAGTTAAAGTCCGTAAATACTGATTTAAAGGAGATAAGAAAAAAACGTTTTTGATGATTATTTTTTTAATTCTGATGCTCAAAATGGCTTCCACCATTGCGTATACATTTACGACAACGATTTCTAACTTCCGTCGTCGTGACTTTCAGCTGCATTTCCTGTTTCATAGTTGTGAAAGCTGTTTCAATCCTTTGAAGTAATTCTTCCCTCGTGGATATTTCGGTAGTGTATACGAGATCCTTTGCCCGTCCCCACACAAAAAAATCTACTGGGGTCAGGTCGGGCGATCGTGCGGGCCAAGGGATGGGCCCATCTCTGCCTATCCAGCTGTCTGGAAAACAGTTGTTAAGGTGTTCCCTGACACTTAACGTCCAATGTGCTGGGCATCCATCTTGTTGAAAGATGATTGGCCTGTCCGTATTTAGTATGGGTACTTCGGCTTCATACAGGAATTCTGGTAAATCATTTTGCAGAAAATGCAGATAATTCTCACCGTTTAAATTATCTGGTAAAACGTGTGGCCCAATCAATGTTCGTCCGATTATTCCAGCCCATACATTTATTGAAAATTTGGCTTGGAAAGACTCCTAAAACAAAAATGCATTCTAATTAAAGTATTCTGTTAAAGATGTGTTGAACGACTGGAATTAATTTAATAAACATTTGTGTACCTGTTTTTTCCAATGCGGATTGCTGTCCTTGTCAGCCCATTCATGTAAATTATGAAAATTCGTGATGCCTTCTCTTGTAAATTTGGACTCATCAGTCCAAAGGATCGATTTTAAGAACCATCCGTCATCAATATCACTGTTGAGCATAAATCGGCAGAACCGCATCCTTCTCTCAGGATTGGTTTCTACCAAGCTCAGTAAAGCTTCAAGTCAAGCTCAGTAAGTAGTAGTAGTTGTTCAGGTAAGTTTATTATTAGGTACACAGTAATTTTCTTACCCTTAACTGGTTTAGGCACCGTATTTTCGAAAATTGTATAGATATCTAAGTAAATGATACCTTAAAAGAAAGAGCAATAACTCAGCGTGTTTTTAAAATAATCTGAACATCTGCAGCTATTTTATTTATTTATTTAAATGTCATTAAAAAACATTTTTTTTTCATTTTCTTTTTTTCTGTAAAGTTTAAATAGTCTGAAAGTCATTTTTTTAGCATAAACTGTGCTTTATAATGATTTAATATCATTAAACACACATTAGGCTAATAAAAACATACAAAATAAATAGACATTTCCACTTAAACTTTGCATTATCAGCACTTAATTAGAATTTTTTGGGATTTTGGTTAAAAATCGTAAAAGGTCCCTAAAAAAAAACAATTAGACTTTGGTTAAGATAAATGTGGCTCAAAATGTTCTAGATGGTCTATACTACTACCCCCTTAAGGCTTTGCACCGAGCTTCCAAACACCCTGTATTTACAGTGCGGCATTTACAAATACACGAATGACATCACGAAAGCGTATTCGGATTCATAGTTTAATAATGTGGCTTAAGAATGAAAAACATAGCAGATAGATACTCTTCGCCGCTGTGGGCAGGCCTGGTTCGCAGATCACTCTGCGAACCAGGCCTGCCCACAGCGGCGACTTTTTCCGGGATCACTCCCGGAAAAAGTCCCGCTACTCTGCTGAGTTCACTCTGGGAATTAGTCCTGCGTTAATTTTTATATGTCTCAATTTGCTTACTAATCATTTACTGTATTTTACTGTATTACTAACCCCATATGGATCTATGTTGTCCGAAATAAAAGGATTTTATTTATTTTTATTTTAAGATTTTTGTTGTTTTAGTGCGTAAGCCCTCACACTCAGGGTAGTTACTAAGAAATGAAATAACAGTATCTCAAATTTTTTTCTATTTCGACGGGACTTGAACCAGCATCATTCGGTTTCACTCATCATTCGGTGTTATTAATAAGAAAAATCTTAGAATTGAGCAACGCGACACCTCTCGTCAAATAAACTAAATGTAACTTCAGTCTTTGAACAGGATTGGATAAACTTCAATGTTTCCCCTGCAGGTGGAGCTAACGGAGTCCGAAAGTAGTCCCAAAGTTTTACGACTCCTACGTCACTTGACCTCATGGTGTAATTAGTTAGCGCAATCCCGTAAATAATGCGGGTTCAAGTGCTGTCGAAGTCGAAAAATTTTTGGGATATTATTTGATTTCTTGTAGTGTACTTTATGTTTTCTCGGTAAGGGATCACTTACGATAATAATTTAAGTAAGCACTTAAATTTTAACTTTAACTTTGTTACTTTTGTAAGTTAATGAAACAAAAGTTATTGATTTCTGGTTTCTCACACGGGCGCACGCTTTTGGAAAGTTCAGCGATTTTAGACTGTTCAGTGAAGTTTACCGATAGTTTTGTTAAGTTGTTAAGTTTGAAGTCGATTTCCATTGAAAAAGAAATATTTACAAAATGTATCATTCCGTAAAATTAAGATAACAAGCTGTTCTCTTTAAACACAACACATTCAATATTATAAACCCAAAATAATGTAATTACTTGACTTGGAACCCGTCTGGGTAGTTACCTTTGCAACGTCATTGTACCTACCTCAGGCCCACTTACGAGTGCTTTTTTACTATACCTGCGTAATACAGGATTTATACGAAAATCAAGCGAGGCTATTGGTTGGCTGAGCATAGCTTAACTCTAGAAAAATAATCCTTAGGAAGGCCTTAGGCGACCTTTATAACTCGCACACTTGCATAGCCAAGTTAATAGAGTTAGTCATGTTTTTATATTTATGCTAGTTTTAAGGTATATATTACTATGGACCGTAGAATAAGTTAAATAATATCTTGTTATTATTATAGCTATGAAAAACCTCGCGCTCTCATCCCATAATGGCATATTTACGAACGCAAAACTTCCTCAAAATATTCTAGGCAAAATCTCCAACTTCCCGCACCTTTCTCTGAACAACTACTCTTCCAAGCGATCTAATCTAACAAATACGCGTGCTGCCTTCATTTCTAGCGATAACAGTAAAAGCACAGCACCGCACGCTGCCAAATGTGCACGATAGTGCCGGCTAATTGAATTGCTAGTGTGGATTTCAATATCACGATCGTAGTATGGCTACTATCATTTATGTTTTGTCTAAGTTACTTTTGTAGAGCAGCGGGAAAAAATTGATAAAGTTTAACATACGGGTCAATAATTTAAAGTTATCTTAAGTTCTACAAACGATCTAACAAACGCGTGCTGTCATCATTTGTAGCAATAACAGTAAAAGCACAGCACCGCACGCTGCCAAATGTGCACGATAGTGCCGGCTAATTGAATTGCTAGTGTGGATTTAAATATCACGATAGTACAAATTCCAAGTGTGTTGCAAAAATTTATTTAGTTTCAACCTGTTTAGTCGATGTCGTAGTTTATGCAATCGTATTAAAATAAGTTATAAGTATTTAAATAAGTTGCAAAAATTATTAGTAAAATCAAATTGTCAAAACTTTTTTCTCTAAAAAGACTATAAATTATCAGATTATCTTGCTAGAGGTATATATAGGATTTGAATCAGTGACTTAAATATAAGTCCCCTTTACAGCCTATTTGGAAAGAATCACGAAATTAAGTTGTCAAAAATGATATTAAGGCTGGAGTATGCCCCAATGGCATTGAAAATACAAAATAATTAGGTATCTGTAGCCGTATAAATAATTTGTTTTATAGCGTGAAAGAATAATACTCAAAATCAACAGCGCTTAGAAGAAATATATAATTTCAAATATTTTTTTTTAAATTCTAAATTTGGTTTTTAAATTTGGTAATTTGATTATTTTTCTTTCCCTCAAATAGTTTTCTTTCTTCTTCAAATAACACTTATTTCACACTTAGTACACAAATTGAACATTTCACGAATAAAATAAATTATTTATACGGCTACAGATAATTATTTTGTGTTATTAAGGCCTTTGGAGCATATACCAGCTTAAGTACACAGAGTTTAGGGCGACGGTGGGTACACACATACCCACCGTCACCTTAAATACCGTTACATCATCAAAACATCGTTAAATAATCGATTTACTGCTATTAACTCGATTTGTTTTATGACGGATATAGTACCTGAACGCAAAATGGCAGTGTCAAATAAATCATGACTGCGAAATAGCTTTGTCTAATAAATAGTATTCAACGCAAACGTTTTGGCTCATCACTCCATTTCATTAATTTATGACTTACACACTTTCACACATTTTATTCTGTTATTGTAACGAATGCCATCATATGGGATCCCCATGAAGCGAAGTACAAACTCATTATAGAAAAGATCCAACATAAGTTTACACGCTTCCTTTACTTAAAAATAATATGGAGTCTATCCGTACTACTAATTAATGGACCAGAGTCTGTTTGCGCTAGGTATGGTAGGCTACCGCAGGCTGTCGGTCCGGAGAGACGTGGCGCTGGTGAAGGACATGGAGCGCGTGCTCCGCGGGGAGCTGCACCAGCCGGTGGTGCTGGCGGCACTGCGACCCGCCATGCTTGAGGTGCCCAACTGTAGGACCAACCTACTTAAGTTTGCCCCCATGTCACTCGCAATATATTTGCTTAATATCCTGTCCGAAAATAGCGTGGACATATTTTACCAAAACCTGCCGAAACTCTTAGAAATGGCACAGGTCGTCATTGAAACTAAATGTTATAAGGTATAAATGTGTAGTTCCTATAGTATTTTTTACCTCAAATTAATTAACATAAGCTACAAAGATTAGCATCATCTTAGGGCTACAAAAAATATATCTATCTTCTCTTCTATATATATAAAAGAAAGTCGTGTTAGTTACACTATTTATAACTCAAGAACGGCTGAACGGATCTCGGTGAAATTTGGCAGCGAGGTAGATGGTATCCCGGGGCCGGACATAGGCTACCTTTTATTCCGGAAAAAAGCGTGCGAAGCCGCGGGCTGCAGCTAGTAAGGTATAAATGTGTAGTTCCTATAGTATTTTTTACCTTAAATTAATTAACATAAGCTACAAAGATTAGCATCATCTTAAGGGTAAAAAAAACAACCTGTAATGATGTTGTTTTATTTTTATTTATTTCTTTTAAATAAATAAATAAAAATAAACTTCGGAAACTGTCGGAAAAAAAAAATCACTCATTATGCGGTAGAGCACAAATTACCCCTTTTCTAGATTTATTTCTTAAAACATACGTGCACTGTTGAACATGACTCCCCCAACAAGGTTTTGCCATTATCACCTTCCCTGCCCAAATCAAGGTGGTTTTGGCATAATAACCAAGCTTAACTGAAGGATTGCTGATCGCAGTGGAAGTTTTAAAAACACTTAAAGGGAGCCCTTCCTCTGGTTGGTGCTGAGTTGATGTGGTCGATTCTTACGTCGCGAGCGCCACAGCCATTCCTAAATATCTCTATTACGCCACTGAACCAACACTAAATCACAAAACAGCTATGAACTATACAGCTTTGGCATAAAGTGGCATTTTATCAATCAGCAGCTAACGCCTCGATTTACAGCGCTGAATAAATATTGTATTCCACTGCACTGACATTAAACCGCACGATCTATGCCCATAAAACAATGGAATAGGAAATGCAATGTGTGCTGGGTTTACACGCGGTAGTAGCTGGAATAAGGGACATAAATTAATTCGCTCGATGTATTGAGTCCACTAGTTAATGCACTGAAATATATACAATATTTATAACTAGCTGCTGCCCGCAGCTTCGCACGCGCTTTTCAAGTAGCCTATGTCCGTCCCAGGTATACCATTTACCTCTCTGCCAAATTTCATTGAGATCCGTTCAGCCGTTTAGGCGTGAAAAGGTAACAGACATACAGATAGACAGACAGAGTTATCTTCGAATATATGTATTTATGCTAGTTTAATTTAATCGTTGTCTAAAATAAATGTATTTTACTTTATTTATGTTTATAAGCCACGGTATGACACTTGAATGCAACTATATTGCACTAAACGCGGATTAAACCGCATCTCATTGTTTTATAACTATGCTTTGCAGAATTAATTACGAACTGTAACTTTACTCACCCAATGTAAAGTCACTCGCATCATAAATCGACTGCCTTTTCTATTAGGCTGTAAATCCTTTCCCACTCCTGTGTATTGTCCCTCAGTCTACACTCTTATACCACTCCCTACTTGGATCACTCATGCTTGTGCTACTACCAACATCACTCGAATCCAACTATCCTCCACTAAACGCAGCTTGAACCGCAGCTCATGGTTTTATTAAAATGCTTAGCACAATGCGGTCAGTTTAGTTACGAACTGCAACTTTACTAGCCCGGTGTAAAGTCACCGCGGACTATTGTGAGCGTCCAGTGGTTTCGTTCTTTCTGTTTTAATATGTAAAGCTCTCATACTTTATAGGGTTTGTGTGTGTGGTCAAATTAGCTACAAGGGCTGTAATTGTTGATAGCATACGAGTAGATTTCTACATACATAAAACCTTCTAGACAAGACCGTGTAGACCTCCATGTTATTAATGATATTAGTTGTCTTACATATTATATATTATCCACGAAAGCCGCATAAGCTAGTTTATACCTTGTCCACGCGTTTATTTTCTTTGACTGAATGAAATATTGCAATATTTCAGAGACTCTGTTTCTTTATTAAATAGTGATGCGAATCTATCGACTTGTAAATTATCGGGATTAACAAAAGCTTCGATATTTATCGAGCTGACAGATTAAGTGTCTATGAAATATTGCATTCTTTCATTCAGTCAAAGAAAATAAATGTGTGGACGGAGTATTAGCAAGAACTTTCGCCTGTAGCAGCCAGGTAACAAAACAAAACGGGTTTATAAAGTTGTTCGTAAAACTTAAATTTTAACTGCTATTCGGAAAAATTCAGTTTCATAAAATATATCATATATCTTATAGCGTGCCAATTGGCATCAGCCTTGCCTTTTCAGGTTTAGTATAGTAAGGTGCTATTTGGCAACCTGAAGTTTCCGTCGTAAAGGTTTGCAATAACATTGCATGTCAATTTCGTCCAATATCCAGAAAATTATATAAGACTAGCCCGCGGCTTCGCACGCGCTTTTGACGTGGGATAAAAAGTAGCCTGTGTCCTTTCCCGTGATACCGTCTTTCTTCCTGCCAAATTTCATTAAGATCCGTTCTGACGTTTAGTCGTGAAAAGGTAACAATCAGAGATATTTTTTTCTTTTATATTCTTAATATGGATTTGCAGATGGATTAATCATAAAAAATAAAAACAGAAACAAGTTTTTTTAAATATATTTATTTATTTATATTAAACATTATTTACATACATATTCTACAGCTAACACACAGTACACACACACACCACACACACACACAGTATACAGCTTAGTCCAGCTTTTTAGATTATTTGAAGCTTGTGTAAGGGACAACAGAACAGATGAATTATTTTCTACTTACTATTACATCTTTAAATTATTCCAATCTATTGCAAATTACTTTAAATTCTACTAGACGTTGTAATATTTTGACAAAACTGCGATTTGACAGTACATAAACGTCAATTACTTGTCATCTGTCGAGCATGAGATGCTCCGTTTACACTTCACACGATGTTATTCGTTTTCATAAAATTATCTAGTAAATTCTAGTAGAAGTGAGCGTCATTGCGCTTGATGGACGTCGTCTGTGACGGAGTGCGCGAAGGTACGCCTGTAATCACATAAAAAAATATGCCTGATATCTCGTCATTGTGTTGTAATTTAAATAAATTTACTAAGTTTCTGTACCTTATTATTTTAATAAATAGTATCTTCTAATAAATTTGCAGATACATAGATACTAAGGCATGTTCTTTGAAAAAATAATCGGACGGTTACATGCATTTTAACTGTCGTTTTTTACATAAGTTTTAATGCACTTAACGTCAAAGCTAACCGACGAAGCTGCTAATTTTTCGGATTGTCTTTCAAAAAACAAAACAACATACACTAAGAGCTTTAAATTCCAAGTAGGTACGTGTGAGTGAGTGAGATATAGCCTTTATTCTCCTTACTATTTATTAATTTAACCCAAAAATATCGCTGTTAATAAGGTAAAAAGTACGGTTAAGTAGGTACAGTAGGTAAGTAGGTAGGTATGTACTAAGGTGTTTTTAATTTATATACCTACGTACATACCTACACTTGACCAACTTTTCTGTAGGTACCCAAATCAAAATATTACTTTGTTCGATTCAGCCATTTCAAATGGATAGTAATAAGCGCATTCGTACAAGAATCTGAATTTTCCAAATTCCAAAATAAGTCTCAAATAAACGCAAGATCAAAAGGCGAAGTCGAACTGTTATTGTTGTTCTACTCAAATAAGTTTCCACGTGGAGTGGTATTTGTAAACACCAGAGCGAGTGCGTAACGAGCACTGTTTTTGAAGCTGTCACGGCTCGAGATTTTAGGGTAATGTTTTGTGTAGTGTGAGAGTGTACTTTGTTCTAGAATCCATAACACTAATAGTATAAATGCGACAATAATTCTGTCTTTAGTTTAGATACTTTTTCACGACCTCGCGGCTGATCGGATCTAGATAAAATTCGCGAGAAAAGATGTGTGTCTCGGGTAAGGACGTAAGTTACTTTTTCCAAGAATATTGCGTGCGAAAACGCGGGTAGTATCTTGTATTTATGATTACCACTGAGTTTATAATAAACTACAAACCGAGGTATGTATAAAAGAAAATCCATTATTTGGCCATATTAAACTTATGCTCAAAGTTTTTGTAAATAAATATAAATGACATTAAAATACCTACGGAGTAAACAAATTCCTTTAGATAAATCTAAAATAAAACAATCACCCACATCCAACTTAGTAAGTACACCTATTTTTGGCACCTTATACTGCGAAGTTATTCAAAATTCAAACTCAATTCTACTCAAGTGGTTCGGCCTCAGAGTCAAGAAGTCGCCATTTAGTTCTGTCCTGTGCAGTTTCCCGTCGGCTTCGACCTCGCCAATATCGGAGTCAAATATCACAACATTTATATAGACCTCACAATTTCTTTCAAGCTTAAAATACCAAATTCATGCGTAAAAGCTACCGAAACATCGTAAACATGCGATTCAAAACTCATAAACATGCTAAACCGGCTAAAAGGACTGCCAAAACAGAAACAGATAAGTTATAAAATAATATTTTTCGTCAGAGACAGGCTGAATGGGAGTGTCGCTCTTTGCCACAATTTGCAAATGTCATTCTCATATTCGCGGTGGTTACAGCTGTCAAAACGCCCCTTTTACGAAGCGCTGACTTGCGATTTTATTAACATACCCATAAATATACAGTTTAAAGACAGAAATATCGTTTCTACATGATAATATTTTCTTCGCGATGCGTCATTAGAACGCCAATCGCGACAATCATTTTTAGAAAAAAAAAAGAAAGTCACTGTTGTAAATTTTTTAATTTTATTTTACTCTTACGAAAACTTAGGTACTTAATATGCATTTGAATTAGGTCCACCCACCTCAGTCATAGTCGAACCGGCGGCGTTCGTGTTACGCGTGCTTGCTACGACGTACTTTAGTGTCATTTATTGACTAGAAGACTACAGCAATGCCCTCGTGTTTGTTCATTTATTGCACAAGATTGGAAATGTAACTGTGAGCGAGTGTTTGCGTTTAGGTGTAACACAGGCCAGTTGTTGAGTAAGCTCTGGGAGACTACAGATTTTACTCAGATAAACTTAGATAAACAGACGTGTTATGTTGCTGAACTATATATAAAATAAAACTCACCGCTTACACGTTTCTTCGTAAATTACATAAATAATCAATCAATAGACGACGACACGAAATATTATATATTTTCAAGTAATTCGGTGACATGTTTTTGGATGGGATTGATGGCGTATTAGGTTCTGGAGTGGAATGATCGTGTATTAGGCAATTTTGACGCGTTGCAACGTACAAAGTGACTTAATATTTTGTTTTGGTCATAAAAACCGTTGATGCTCTTCCCGCCATTTTTAGACGACTTTGAACGATCGTTTGACATTTATCGGTAAAGTTCGCTGTTCATTTAATCCTTTGAATCGTTTGGAACGACCTCGCCTCGCCAAGTGCAAGAATGTAAATCGAGAAAAATAGACTTGGGTATTTTTAAATTAAATGTGATTGTAATTTTTATTGCGATGCGTTTTTTTGATATTTATTCGGTCATTAATGTTTAGTTTATGATGTAAGTTTTTCTTTTACTATATAAAAACTATCGTAGTTAGACGAATTCATTACGGATGTAAGCGGGTTAACTACGAACCTTATTTGTGTTGGAAGAACACCAACGTTCATCCCTTAAAGAGGGACTTCTTCAGGATTAGTGTGGTTGAAAAGTTGAGTTGTTGACCCAACAATTTCGTACCTACGTTGAAACGATGCAAAGGGTAGAGTGGTTCGCGACGCGCCTGTACCGCTCACTACGGGCCAGAGCCCGTAACGCGCGCGGGTCGTAGGCGCTGGGGGACACGCTGCTTGTCGATGCTGGAGAGTCATCATCTCGCGGCGATCCCATCTTGCTAGGTAGTGTAGGTATACTCTGTGCGCATGCGGAACTAACAGTATCTGCACCCGGCTCTATACTGCTATCTGACTTCCCATGGAGACACGGCTTCCAACCGGGTGGCAGGTTCCACACTCTATCTCTGTTGAAGTTGGGCCATCGTCCAATCTCTATCGCCGCGCGTATCTTGCGGGGAACAAAGAATTTTTCCTTAGACTAGACACGGGCTTTGTCGAAACGTACGTAATGCGATGGTCCTTCCTCAATACAGTATTCTACCACCGCCGAGCTATTGGTGTCAACATTCTTTACGGCGCGTATGTGTTCAGAGAGCCTGGTGGATATGTTCCTTTTTAGCATTTGCCGCAGTCACATGGTCTTCCAACACAAATATGGTTCGTAGTTAACCAGATTACATCCGTGATGTAAGTTTTGTGATTAAATTGGTTGCCAGTTTGACTGTACCAATGATTTATTATTTTAAAAGTAAAATTTACTTTGTTGTAATATAACGTATTGCATGATTTTTAAGTATCTTCCGATGCTGATGATGCTGATCTCTGCTTTTTGTCTGAGTGCTTACAAATATTATCTGAAATGTAAAACTGATGAAAATAATCATGATCGAAACGATGGGTAATACTGCTGTATATTTTCGCTTTGAAATACACTGTACCTACTTTAATCTTAATCCTATATCTAGTTCTTTTACAAAAGGCCTACATTTCAATATTAAATAGCCCACATGACTTATCAACCCTATAGACCACTAGGGTTGCCTCAACAGCTCTTAATTAGTGGAAGCCTGTTCACGCGCGATTGAAGCAACCCTAGCCAAGATAAGGATGCATTGTTAAATGCCAACCCTACTGTGATGGTGTTTTATGCTATGTGGTTAGTTTGAAACTAGTTTATGCCTGCGGCTTAGCACGCGTTGTTTCCGGCATTAAATATATAATAATAAAATATGCTGGACAGGACAATTCACACCCGCCACAAATAAAAAATAAAAGATAATCCTCATTGATTAAATATGTCTCTTTTAAATTTATCTCAAAGACTGTTGACTAAAAAAAATACCAAAAAACTGTTAAGCTCCACAAAAAAATATCTCAAATCATCAAAACGAAAACGATTACTTCTCGTCTTAAACGTTAGCGTGAAAATGAAACCGCTGACTTTGAAGTATGGCATGTTCTTTCCCCCTTCATGTTTGATTCCGGTTCGATTCCTGGACGACACGGTCGAAACCGGATTATCATTGAAGGTGCCGTCCGGTTTTGTGACTGTGCTTTGTTTGGTGTGGGCGAGTTACTGGCCCTACATGTAAATTAATAAATAATGCTGGACAATTCACACAGCATCATCTAGCCCCAAGCTAAGCAGAGCTTGTGTTGTGGGTACTAGATAACTGATATATTTAATATAATACACTACATAGATATATCTTTTTATCATACATAGAAAGCACCCAGAACATCTGGAACATCCGTAGATCATGCAAACATATGTCCCGAAGCGGGAATCGAACCCGCAACCTCTTGCGTTGCAGGTGGACCTTCGTCCAAACGCGGTCTGCGTTGGTGGTCAGTACAAATTGCAAGCGATACAACGCAAATTGTAATGGCGACGTCGCTATAGGCGAACTTTTTCTGAACAAGGAAAAAAACTGAACTATCACGCTCGGATCAGTTACGCTGAATCGGGTATACTCGGCTCCAGTCGGCAACTTTAAAGTTAATATTTATCACGTATATCGTTTGGTCTCTGTATTTGCTAGATTTATAGATTTCCAACACTTCGTGTTCGCATCTTGTTTAATCTGATAATATATCTGCTCACTGTTCCTTTTAAAGATTAAACGGCTGGCAATTTATAAATTTCGCTGGGAAAGTAATTGTATCCTGAAGAAGTATAATATGCTACTTTTAATTCAGGAAAAAGACGTGCGATGCGAACCTGAGTAACCTTACAAGTGAAATATAAATAGAACTCGACCGAATCAACTGGCCAATCTAAACAAGCATACGTATCTGTCAATCCCAAAATCCCCTTTATTCTCTTCTTACTAAGGTTTATTATTTCTGATCTGATTGTGGTGGACTTAAGAGATCTAAAAATAGGATTTATAGGAGTTAGTATTATGACCACTGGGTGTTGAATTGCTATCCTTAGGAGATGTTATTATCTTGATTTGGGGAAGATGGATTTTCTGTAATTGAGTGTAGATAAGGTTTTTCTTATAGAATTAGGACGATAAGATTATGCTGGATTTATTAAATGAACGTATCTAACTAAAGCTGTGTTTGTACCGCGAGCGGAGCGGACCCAATCAGCACTCCGTTTAACTCGCAAGAGTAAACTGCGTTTATGTACACATTTCTTCCAACAAATAGTGGAGCGGAAAGGACTGAGCGAGCAGAAAGATAGTCGAGCGGACAGGACTGAGCGAGCAGAAAGCTTTGAAATGAACTCCGCTTACTCATCATCTCAGGCTTTGCAAAACGACCTGAAGCGGCGTGCTGCAGGTAAACGCTGGTCGGTCTAGATATGTGCGTGCGGCATGGGCAATGAAAGTATTAATGCACGAATTCATTCATAAATAAGTAAACAAATAGTATTATAATCCCCCAAACGGGGAGGCCTATGTTCAGCAGTGGACGTACTCGTATACGGGCTGATGATGGTGGTGATGATGATCATGATGATGTTGATTTATAATTCAAAGTCGTTCTGACAACGTAAGGTGGAAGATCCTTGTCATTGACCGCTATTTATGTGCAGCCAGGTTGAATTTTCTTCCCGTAACCCCCTTTTTAATTTACATTTGAAAGTCGAACTTATTCTTTCGTTTGTGTTTTGTGTTTGTAATGTTTTTAGGGTTTTGAAGATCGGAGATCGGTTTCGAAACCCTTATGGTCTCGCTTTTTCTGTCCTTTTTTCCGTCTTTAGTATCTCAGCAACTACTACAGCAGCAATTAACGTGAAACTTTCAAAAAAATCAGTACGTTTTATACTTTTTGAAGTATTTTGAAAAAATACGAAAATTTTACTATTACCCTCTATACCTACTCCGAAGTTTGCAAACCGATACATCTGAAATGTAGGTAATTTACCTTTGATTTTTTGGTATTCAACGAATAACAAAGTCTCTAACCAGTACCTAGTACATAATGGTATACATAATGGTATGCGAGTCACACTCGCACTTGACGGATCTTGTTTTATATGTAGACGTACCCAGCCGCTTACAATAACAAGGTCTTTGCAGCGAGTTCTTTTATCAAGTTAAGCTTGCACATTCCCACATAGTCATGAAAAAATACGTAATTTCCCTAACCACGGAATTTCCAAAAATGTTCACCCAGGAATAAAACGTCATATAGGATTTCTTAAACATAAAATGGGATAGTAACTATCTGTGCGGAATCTCAAATGAAACGTTTTATTGCTTCTTGGCTTGTGGGGGTTGGGGTTTGGGGGAATTTAGGACTTACGACACGATTTGGACACGATTTTAAAAATTTTGTGGTGTCTCTATTTTGGCACGCTAAACTTGTTTAAAGTGTCTCCAAGTAAGTAGTGAAAGTTTTGTTAAGATTTTATTCATAAATATCTATGTTGACATAGAATATATTTAATTCTAGAACCGAGTTTACCCACTTTTTTATGTACATATGTGATTTCTTGCCTAGAAGGAAACCTGTCAAGATTAATTTTTTTTGCCTGTATTTTCTTTCTCTAGCTTAGAGACTTGTTGTTGGGACCTATGAGAGATTTAAGGGCGCAGGAAATATGCAAATAATAGACCTGAAAGCCTTTTTTATTCCTAGTCTCGAAAACGTTCGCTCGTAAATCTACTAAACGCATAGTACAACAGTGATCGTTTTGGAACGAAGAAGAAAAAATTATCCTAACTTTCTCCTTTGTAATAGTAGTTACTCTACGTCCAGGGTTAAAAAATCGTAACGTTTAAACGTACTTGTACAACTTTACCCTTTATTCGCCTTATCATAGGACTTGGTATCTACTCATACATACATACATACATGTCATGAACCCTTTCTTAATAAATCAGCCAAACATGCTGAAGGGTTCATATCTTTTCTTGGAGATTAGGCATTTTGTCAGAGTTCTATTAGGTTTTTTTTACGATTCTATTAAATTACACCTCGAGTTGTGAAACGGATTCTAATATGTTGTGTTATTATGGGATGATGGATAACATTAAAAGTAATAAGGTTGTTATTTGTTATTTGTAACTAGCTTTCGCCCGCGGTTTCTCACGCCATTTTTCTTTCATATTCAATAGCATAAGCCGTTTCTTGGTACAGTCTCGATATCAATTATGTTAACACATAGAGTGCTTATGACGCACTTGCTGATAATGGCGCACTCGTAGAGCAGCGGCGCGCCTGCAGGCTGCACAGCTAAGTCTGGGCGGAGAATGTGTTAAGCACCGTTTTGTGGTTTACCCTGATACTAATAAAATTATCTTACCCCTGAATACTCCGATTTTATGACATATTTTTGTTGATAACTTAATTTGCGTTGAGTGTTCTGGGGTTAGTTTTAAGCAATAGCTAAGAGTCGTTTGTTTTCAGTTGACATAAGTTAAAACAAGAAGAACAATGCTTAGCCATTCTACATTTTCTAATGCACTAAATAAAACATATATAGAAAACATAAAACTGGAGAAGGAATGGCAAAGGCGAGCTTAACCCTAAAAAGAGTTAACACAGTAACTCACAGTGTCACTGTGTGAGTTGGATAAACTTGACAGATTTTTTCAAAATGATTAAGTTACAAGCACACATAGCTTATAATATAAATCCAAATATAATATCAATGTTTGCTTTTCTATTTCCTTTAATGCCATACCGATAATATTGGTGACTGTCGTCTTTAATTTTACAAATTTTATAATATTTGTATCCTGTTATTGGCTGTAAGTGATATTTTTAGCTTTAGTTACTATAATTTAAGAGAGCTGTGGATTTTGTAAAATTAATAACAAAACAAATCATGATCTCGCAAGTACAAACGTTAGTTATTTTGCAACGAGAGCATGTGTCCATTGCTCTGCTTCCATCAACAATAATATTACCTCTTTGTTAATTAAACTAGCTTTGAAAGTCCATAACAAAACCGCATAAGTTAATACCAATTCAGACTTTGTCCAACTAAAATTATGGTCGGAATTAGCAAAAAGCCGAGGGTTGCCACACGCAAATTAGAATTAGGTGCGGTTACGGTTAGTCCTATTTCAGGGTAGCCCCATGGCTACCACATGACCGTTCATGTTAATGTCTGGCTAAAGTGTGGTAAAGCCTGTTTATTTTATTTACAAATACAAAAATACAAAATGTTTTATTTCAAAATTAAATCTACAATACAAGAGACAGGTATCCCTGGTTTCCGTTTTAGTTTAATTTAAACTGTATTACAGAGAAGCAGTCTTCCCTCCTACACATGGTTCCTAAATTAAATTATGAAATAAGCAACAAATGTAACCTAATAATAACACTAATATATTATCTAAAGTAAAAACTTAAATTACGTTTAAATTAGCTCATGTGGTTAAGTTAGGACTTAGATTAGATTATTTATTTATTTATTTTAGGGAAACCATCAGCACATTATACATAAATGAGTGATACAATAGAAATTGATGAGCTGTTAACAGCAATCCACTGATAGATATACAATAATGTTACTTAAAGGTACAAATGTAGGTAATGAAACTAGTTTTTACCCTAACACACTTTACAATACGTACTTAAGTTGTTACATCGCATTCAATACAACATAAGAACCAAAAACATTAAATGAAACTAAAGATAGGATATCACTCACATTCACAATAAGATACAGAATATATCATAAAATGTAAAATAAAAATCATCATTCACATCCATAAACAGAAACAACAAAAAAACACTCGTAGCCATTAGAGAAAACAAAATAATAACTAAAAATTCAGTTTTTACTGTAACGAACGATTGTGATTTGCGTTTTGACGAGTAGGAGACCTGCTGGATATTATAAACGTGAGTGAAGTTATATTGATGGTCTATCTCTAAATCTACTGAATCTGAATCTGCATCGGGCTGAAACCCTTTAAAGAAAGACAATTCTAGACCTAGAGTGCCTAGTATCATTACATAATCGAATAAATCTCGCGCGAAGTCGTTGGCAGGTTTTTTATTTCGATGTTAGTTTCTCCTTTTTTCTATGTACGAGTCGTGCAGAATTTTATCAAAATCGTTTGACTACGGCATTAAACCAGCTGCATTGCAATAAACGTGTCAGCTGCGTGTCAGTGGGGGAGGCCTATCTCCAGCGGTGGACGTGTGTGGGCTGATATGATGATGATGATGAAATATTAAAAATAAATAAATTCAAACAAATTGTCAAACCTTTGTAAAAAGGCTTACTACAAAATATCAGATTATGTAGACTTCTAGTGTAGAGGATAAAAAAGCTTGGGACGAGTTTTGCTCCAACTCGAAATCTAACAACCTAACAAGGTAAAGGTTTTTTGTTCGCTTCTGTATTTACCTTAATAAGATTGAAGTGAACATAAAATCAAAGTGATCACTTTATTTCCTAGTTTTACTTATGTCATTTGTTTTTGTGACGTGTCCAAGAGTAAGAGTCCTGTAAGGTCTAAAGGAAATAAAGCACTTTGATATTTGATGAAACGTGGCCAAAATTCTGTTTTACTTTGCTTTTAACAAAAAAATAATAATAAAATTATGATACTGTAAAAGTTTAGGTAACTCAACAAATCTTTATTTAACACATTAATTACCGCCCCATTATTTATTTACCGAAACTTAAAATGAACAATACCGAATTATACCATTAATTCCTTCAAATTGCTCCATTCGTTTAAAGTTAAAATTAAATTGAATCACATTTAATATTAAACAGCAGAAAACCTCCGAACATTTTGATAATTAATCGCGACAATCAACAATCGATTTTATTTAAATGACGCGAGAGAAGGTTTTTGCATGCGTTTTTTGGAAATAAAGTTTAGCTTTTATGTTATTCGATGTCTAGAACCAAATATTTTTTTTCAAAGATGGCGCGCGGTCTCCTTTTTTTTTCGTATATTAGATTACATTCGGCGGGTAGCAGCGCTTTCTTTTACCACCGCACTTAGATCACCAAACCGCATGCCCAGCCTGGGGATTATGCGCTTTACCCACCGTCATATAAGACCAACAAGGCGTTTATCGGGAAGACCTATTGGACCAATATAGGCTGTAGGGTTAGAAAGAGTAGTTTTAGCGTGAAGAGGGAACAAACCATACATCCAATCAGACTTTCGTATTTATAATATTAGATGTGATGTAACCTTCAAAATAAACATTAAATATTATAAAAAACACTTATCTTAAATCAAAATTCTGTTTTACTTTGCTTGTCACCGAAAATATAATAAAATTATGAAACTGTAGAAGTTTAACTCAACAAATCTTAATGTAACACTTTAATTGCCGCCCCGTTATTTATTTATCGAAATTTAAAATGAACAATATCGAATTATACCGTACGTACTTAGACACTTTACTACTAGAATAGGTACTAAAAAATATACCGCCAAGTGAGTCGACTCGCACACGAAGGGTTCCGTACCGTAAAATAACGGCAACTTTTTCTAAGAACATCAAATTTTCATTTGTTCGAAGACCCTTTTAATTTTACAGCTGAAGTGTTACCTGTTTTGCTTGTTTTTGTGTTGATTATTTTGGTTTTACACTTGTTGTTATAACGGCAAGACAAATACACATTATCTGAAAATTTCAACTGTCTACCTCTTACGGTTCATGAGATATAGCCGCGTGACAGACGGACGGACGGACGGAAAGCGGAGGCTTAGTAATAAGGTTCCGCTTTCACCTTTCGGGTACGGAACCCTAAAAACACTTATCTTAAATCTTATAAGTACGTACATAGACACTTAACTACTAGTATAGATACTAAACAAAGAACAATTTACTATTAGCTAGTAAGTATATCAGTCATCTAGTACCCATAACACTAGCTCTACTTAGCTTGGTGCTAAATGATGATGTGTGGACAGCATTATTTATTAATTATATTTTTAATTTATATGTATAGGTGCTAGTAAAGTGTTTAATGACATCTTGAGTTTTTTTAATAAGGCATCTGCAAAATAGTATTCAAAAATTTCATTGTTGATTGCGTTGATAGTCTTAATTATATTTTGTTTTGTTTTGTTTTATATGCACGAAAGTTTGTGAAATTTTTAAATTGTTTGTAAACCTAAGAATAAAGGGCAAAAAAAGTGAAGAGAAAATCAATAACACCTTATATCTGATTTGATAATGATTTGTAGTATAAAACTGTGCTTGTAATATTTAAGTTGTTATTTTGTAAGCCTGAAGAAATAAAGTTATTGATCTGATTTCAAAGACTACTGAACAGGTATATAGGTATTGCACGCATGAAGTTCTTGATCAGGGGAAATATTTATTTTGCATCACGGGAAACCGAGTCTGAACCCGCAAACCAAAGCTAGTATTCCACAAAATGAACCTTATATTAATATCCACAAGGTTTAATACATCCACCCGCATTTACGACTAGCTTACCTTCCTCGCATATTACTCCGCTAAACTCATAACACTGCGTATGCAAACAAAACATTTTAAAAACACTGTGAAAACCTTAATTTTCTTTAATACTTCCGCCTTTTGCCCACGTATGGATATAATTACAAAATGAAAGCATCGTGCGGTACCGACAGGCTTTCGAATCTCTCGTAGTGGGGCGCGGTGCGAGTGCAAGCGAGATTTTATCACTACGGATATCCGACATCAGTTTCGGCGTTCTAGTGGTCTCAAACCTGGGCTATCAAATGAAATGAAATGATGAAATTAAAAATATGAAATGAAAATCAAATGAAAAATATTTTATTTACCTCAAAAATACTATACACAATTAGTCTTAATTCTATGCCAATTTATACTACCTATGTTACAATATAAATTTACTTTGAGCGTAGCAGTGTTTAAGGAAATATGGCCTTCACTCAGCATTATGCTGGGTGCACACTGGTGCGTCCACCCAGCGCTGGTATTCAGTGAAGACCAGAGGGATCGGGCCACGTTACGATCGCCAGGGGCGTGTTGTAGACATGAATATATCACTAGTCTGATAGCACTGTTCACTATACGGTCATCAGTTTTGACATGTACCAAACGAAACCTAGGCGACCATTTAGGCTTCTAATTTGTTGAGCGCGTAGTGGCGTAGTTCGAGCATACTTATGTACTAATATTATAAAGGCTAAAGTTTGCGACGTTGTGAAATGTAGTGCGAAAATAACGCCAAAACTACTAAATGGATCGAGCTGAAATTTTGCACGAAGATCTGGACATGAAATAACATTATAGAAGGCTACTTATAAGGATGATATTACTTAGTATATCAAATCAAATAAAAAATGCAAGATTGTTTGTTGGATCTTATCTTATCAGATAAGGTTCAGCGCGGTTTTGTTACTAAATAATTTAATCCTTATATTTTGCAATGGATTTCCGCAAAGTAACGGCAGATCCTATTGTATACTTTAGTAGGCTAGTTTACCGAACTTCAACAAAGCATACACTCTACTAGGTTTTTTTTGAACTTACTTCGCTTTCAAACTGACTTAAAAATCAAATAAAATATTAAGGATACGTCGCGTCGTAAACTCGTAACGTATAGGTTCTACGGCGTAGAGCCTCTACGACGTAGCACCTAGCAAAATCGCTCCCAGTCTAACCGACTTTAATACTCAAAGCAAACACTTGAAATAAGGAAAATTATTATAACAACAATGTATCCCGCGAGAGAAAATAAAAGGAAGTTTTAGTTTCCTTATTGGCGTTACGGGAGAACGTTTGCGTTTTGGGACAACGCTGTCGTTTTGCGACGATCACGTTTGTGGTTTCGGAAAGGTAATTAGCTGCTCATTCTCTCCGGTGCGGATTATTCCGACCTAATTAGACGGTTTTTAACTTTATTACGATGTGCTTTGGTTTATTTTCATCTGCGTTAGCGGCCACGGGCGAATGTACCCGTGTTTGGTTAATTTTGAGTAAATTTGCCCTCATAACCACGTGTGCTGCAGCGATAGCGATAGCGGTCTTGCATCTAAATTCTAAAACAGCAGTCCGCACGACAATATCTGTCGGTCCGGATATTAACGTTTGTCAGGGAGATTGTACCGTAGGGAAGGAGCTAAAGGCTTATTTTATTCTAGAAGAAAAAGGCAGAAGCCGCAGGCGGAAGCCAGTGTTATATCGGTGATAAAATATCCAATTCTAAGGTAATGTTTGATGAGTACAAATAAAGAATTCAATTTCAATCAAGTGACCAAGCTTCGCTTGTACAGTCATCCCACAAAACAGCTGATGAATATTGCAATTCAATAAATCAAGTATAAGTAGTTCCTGTAAAGTAACTATTAGTAACATTTAAAAAATGCTTTTGGATATGTTTGTCTCTGTTTTTAATAAATAAATTTATTTTCATTTGTATGCTTCGTCTGCACCCAACAAACAAAATACCCTGAGCTCCAGTTGACGATTATCGAGACGTGATCGTAACGTCCCATTTTTGTATGGGATTTCCGTAGTTCCCTGTCCGAACTATAGAGGCGCTGTAGATAGATAGATAGATAGAACATACTTTATTGCACACTTATAACTAAGAAACAATTAACAAAAAGAAACAATTATAACAAAGTGACAATTGGCGGTCTTATCGCTCAAGAGCGATCTCTGCCAGACAACCTGGTATGGATAGGATCGTTGGAAATAAATGGGGTAAAGATCTGCGTGCATCTAATAAATATTGTACTACTTAAAAATAAGTATTTTTAAACTACAACATAAAAAAAATAAATAAATACATAAACACCTTCTCCTATAAATATATATATATTTACACGTATAAATATATATATATATATATTTACCTACATATACATATTATGAAAACAAGGGTTAAAACAAGTGTTCAGTGACAGCAGGACAAATAGTGTTCCTTTACCATATCTTTGAAAATTGGTAGTGACTTCGCACACCTTACAGTAACCGGCAATGCGGCTGTACCAAGTCCTATGGAAAAATTAGACGTCACGATCACGTCTCGATGCTAACGTAATCGGACTCAGGGCTCATTTCGCTGATTTTGTTGTTGGCTGTGGTGTACTTATCAAATGTAAGGAATATAATAGCTCTTAAGTTATAACGGGAACGTGGAAAGCAAAATTTCATCTCAACAGCACTCGTAATCAAATCCGCGTGGAAGATGGAGAGTAATGAACGCTCGTTAGTACCGACCCAATTTTATTTGTGACTGTTTTGGAGGCTGGAAATCTAACATGGGTTTTTTTGTGCGTTTAAGTGATTCTTTTGCGCACTGAAAGACGCTCAAGAATAGCTGTTCAGGGAATTCTGAAATTATTTTGAGGAGGCGTTTACGAGTTTTTTAAAATCGACAATGTCTAACTTTCGCCGTTGTCCAACGACAAAAGTTACCACGGCACATGACTGTCTTTGTTGACATAATGTATCTTGGATTCTAGAGCTGAATATAGCAAGTAGATATTTAAATGCTAAAAAGTTAAAAACGCAAGATATTAAGTAGGTCATACTCTCCCAACGCAAAACTGACACTATAACATCCCTTTAAAACTGCAATTCCCATAACAATCCAAGCCCCCACAAGCCCTGACCACAGCTGAAAGGCCTTCATTACCGTCGTGGTCGTTGTCAAAAGGGCGGAAAAGGCGGGAAATTGTCCATCGCCAACCGGTCTCGTTCATTCTTTTGTTTCATTCATTTCTTTTCTAATGCTCGCATTCTGAAATGGAGTGTGAACATATGTACATCGACGGGTTAATTTAAGCTGTGTTTTGTCATGAACTCTTTTAAAGTCCGTTTTAATTTACGCGTCCACTGATCCGATTAGAATCGGAACGTTACGCAGCGTATTGTAAGTTAAATACTATGGAAACTTTGAGATATCAAGCTTCAGCTTGAAATAAAAGTTTCCGACAGTAACGACCTGTTTACACGTGAAACTAAGTTTACTCAGTTACAGTTCAGGTCGTAATTTCTTATCATTATGGATTCAACAAAACATTCAAACGAAAATAAACAGTGATCCCCGAACCTCAAGCGACAATTTACCTTAACCGCCACTGTACTAAGCTTACGATCTAATGAGACGTTACTATAAAAGCTTTTTTATTATAAATGGTAGGTAAATCTTAAAAGTCTTAAAACAACAAATCACAGCAAAGTGCTTCTACTGAAAATAAACATGGATAGGTTTTAAACTTTACCCCTTAATTCGCGACAACCCTAATCCACCTAAACAACTCCGCGACCGGACAATACAAACCGGTTCAAAGTCCAGCTCGAACCGGATCGAACCGGATATCATCGCGTTGAGCGCCTTCCGCAATGGTTCCTTCGATTGTACTAGTTTAAAAGATAGCCAATTGAAAGCTTGTTGATAAATAAAGAGAACAAACTTAGGTTTTATTTAATTGAGAATAAACGTCGGGTTCTTTTTACAACAAATTGACTTGCGATGTTAAAGAGCTTGGGGGAAATCTCATCAGACATTATTAACGCGAAAGTAACGCGAGAGCAAACTCTTACATTGTTAAAAACTAACCGAACTCGGTAAAGGTTTCTTGTTCGCTTCTTAACTTTTCCATAAAAAGATTGAAGTGACTAAAAATCAAAGAGTTCCCTTTTTTTCCTAATTTTACTTTGTAATTGGAATTTTCTGACGTGTCCAAGAGTCTTTTAAGATCTAAAGGAAATATAGCAAGCTATATTTCCTTTTTTTTTAAAGTTTTGAAGGTAACATGTCAAATATCAAGATATTTGACATGTTACCTTCAAAACTTAAACTAACGGGTTGTTCTGGCAAGGTTATTATGTAGGATATTTGATATTATTTAAGGGTAGCCTTATATAATATCAAAAATAAAAATGCAATATTTCCTCTAGACCTTACAGGACTCTCGCGTTACTTCGCGTTAATAATCCAAAAAGAACTCATGCGAACTCTCGGTAAGAAAGTCTTTGATCTGAAAAAGATCGAATGGTTTGGGCTATTTGTTGTGTACATGTACATACTATGTTCATTATTTATTTAATTACTTTAGTCTGTATTATTTAATCATCTTGTCCCCTTAAAACACAACCTCTACTTACTTTGAGGGTAGTTGATGTGTCATACAACTTTTGAAACGATCATAGTTATAAACACTAAAATCACTTATAACTTACATAATTTGAATTTATTATTACTAATAAATTACTATTTTGTCAATTTGTTGTGTTTTAGTTTTTCTATATTTCAACATAGTTGCATGCGCCATGTTTACAGAATAACTGAAGTCATTAGCGAAAACGCCACAAATCATGATAAATATCCAGCTATAAGTGATTTACTGTGTGATACGTCCTGCACTAGTATTTACTAACCATCAGTGTCCCACTGCTGGGCAAAGACTTCCACCTACAATAAAATAAATAAACAATGCTGGACAATTATTTCTTTATTTACATTATTTTAGATCGTCTAATCCAGTCCCATGGTAAATAAAACATTTTCAATTTATTTAATTTTCTTAAACAAGTACAACATACCCTGCTTTGCAACAGCCAATAAACTATACATAACATAATGTACATAGTAACACTGATTGTCTTCCTGTTGCAACCGGATATCCGGCCAGTCATAAATATTTACCGAGCTTCAGACTCCGATACGTCGTCGCAAGGAAACGTGATTAATGGGATGTGTTAGAGTAGTGCAATGGTTGGTGTGAATTAGGGCTGAAGGTGTGTGGTTCGAATATCCGCAGAATAAAACCTTTTTAATTTGTACAAAAAGAAAAAATACGCAACTTTCTTCTTTCTTCCTTATTTAAATGTCAGTGTATGTTTCACGACACTCCATTAGAGAATAAAAAATCGCATTTATAATTAGAGACACAATGGATGTTCCATTAAATTTTTCGCTTTTATAATAGTAAATACCTATTGTACGTGTGTGTTTAATGTGACAAATAAATGATTTACTTACTTACTTAAATCCAAAGTGTTTAAAAACAAAACGATATAGTATTTATTGATGTACAGAGAATCCAGGTTACAATTTACCAACGGCCTCCGCACTAGACAAAGCCTGTATCACGGAGACCAGTTTATTGTGATATTTATTTTATTTTTATTTATTTATTTATTTATTGGAAAACCAAAAGCTTATTTAAACAGAATAACATATAGAAATATATACTAGGAAGCTTAAATTAAGGTTCTCACGACTAAAAAACAGAGTAGCAACAATATTAAAACTATAAACATACTAAGACCACGGTAATGATAGCATTACCGTGCTAAGGCTAATCAACATATCTTTCCTTTCCTATTAAGAACTGAATATAATATTATCTCTAACGCTTATTGAGGAATCTGTGTCCTATTATAATATACAATTGCATAATTAAAAGCATTATTCTAACATAAAACGCTAAACAATGACTTTCTAAGTAACATTCTGTGTTTCCAACACACGTTTTACGAGTTTTGATTATTTTATTACTTCGTACGTCAGACATTTAGTCTCAAGTTTTATTTATGAATTAATTAACCGTTTTCACCATTCAATTAGTTTGCCTGAGCCTGGATGTATGTGCCAGGATATTATTTTATAAATAGACCTTCATTTTGTACAGTAATAGGAAGAAATAATTTTTATGAAACACACGTTTCTGTCTGCGGCTCCCACGAATTGTTTCTATGGAAACGTTTAAAGGTTATTTCTATCCCACGAGACAGTGCCCGTAGTCTACTTTTTATCCCATAAATTTATGGGATAAAAAGTAGCCCATATTTTATACCAGGTCTAGACCTAAATTTTAAAAATTTCAGCCTGATATGTTCAGTAGTTTTGGCGCGAAGCAGTAATAAAAATCCATCCATACTTTCGCATTTATAATAATTATTAGTGTGATGGTAACGTGGCCAAAGTATAATTACATAAATTGTATAAAAAGACCTTAATTTTATAGAATGTTCGTAGCATTTTACTATAAATACCAGGTAAAGTGGAAAGTGAACCAAACTACATATAATTTATAAATGTGTTTTAGCTGATATTTTTATAAAATTGCTGTGCAACCTATTGCATTTCGTGTCAGTAATCTAGGATTTCCGTGAACCGCTGCATAGAACTGCATTGAATAAGCGATCGCACAAATGCAGTAAGTTGATTAGATATTTCTAGATATTAGATATTGTTTGCGCCATAAATGCTACGTAGTTTAAAAAATAAAAAGAACTTTATTTCCAAATTGCACGAAACACAAAAATTGAAAAAAAGAAAATGTGATGTCACTTGAGTCGTAAAATTAAAATAATAATTCTCAAGAAACACCAAGAGACGCAAATATGCAGGACTCGACAGAGCCTACACATTTGCTCCCTTTGGGGTCGAGACCCTAGGTCCGTGGGGTACCGATGCTCTCCGAGTTTTTAAAAAGTTATCTGAGCGTCTGGTCGACGCGACGCGTGACCCGAGAGCTGGCGGGTATCTGGCGCAGCGCATCAGCATTGCCATACAGCGGGGTAATGCAGCCAGCATCTTGGGGACGCTTCTGACTGGTATTGACATATGGATGAGTTGAGCTACCTGTAGATTGTTTGCAACAGTCTGCAGTTAGCTTAATTGTTTCAATTGTAAATACTAGTTCTAATTTGTTTTTATTATTGTATTGTCATTTTCTTTGTCAATAAAGATTTTCATGTAGAAACACCATAAACACTGATTATAACAAAAAACAACATCGGCATAAGGGACACCTATAAAAACAGAGCTGTGCAATATACCGATGTCCTTGAAATCTGTTAAGAATTCTCTCCCGCTTCCGCTCTAGCATCCACACATAAACGCAGCCTAAAGCGAGTGTTACGGGGCGTAATGTACCGTTCGCGGCGAGCACGCGGTGTGCTTAAATCCGTCTCGTTGCTAGTGTCGGGTGCGTTCTCTCCCTTACTGACTGCACGAACGCTCGCCTAGGAACACATTTCATTACACCACGTAACGCCGGTCAGTACCCGGCTTTTGAATCATCGCACAAAACAGAACAAATTCGCGAATGAAATGAAACGACACCGCTTGCTCGTAACGTCATAACTAACGTCTAAGTTATTTATGGTATTGTCACATGTTGCCTGTCAATTTAAGCTGGAAACCCTGTCATGTTTATTTATAAGAATTGCCTGGAGCGCGCGCGGTTTGATTGTGTACCTTTACTTATGTTTTATTCTGTTATTGTTAATTTCATTGTTAATAAATAGCCTATGGTAGGTATATTCTTATGGTTTCTGCTTTTAGGTTTGTGCAAGGGGATTTTATAAAGGCAATGAAATTACGTTTCTGAAGAAAATTGAAATTCTTCTTGACACCTATTTTAGTTTTTACTCACTTATTTCATCATGATCAACCTATATTAGCCCATTGCGGGACATAGGCCTCCCGTAATGAGCGCCATAGCGCCCTGTCTTCAGCTTGCCGCATCCAATATCTGCCTTTCGCAGATCGTCATCTCACCTGGCCGGAGGGCGTCCTACACTAAGTTTTGCCATATCGTGGTCTCCTCTGAAGAACACGCTTACAACACGTTTTTCCCCGTTCGGTTTTACGTTCTCATTATTATTGGTGACCTCTTTTTTCTATCTATGTACTAAACGAACACTTTCATGGCCTAAGGCGCACATGTCGGTCAGCGTCACCGTGTAGCGGGAGGCTGGGCAGTGAATCCGTTAGCACACATCCAACTTTACACATGTATGGAATACTACACGCAACCTGTCCTACCCCTGCATTATTCATTCGCCCGAAAATTTAGCATTTTTATTTCGGACCTTGGATGGTAAGCCGTGGCATTAAGCCTCTCGTGTTTGCCCGACCGGAGATTAGAATGTAAGATTCGTACCTGTCAAAATTCAAATGGTTTTGTTAGAAAATAGCTGGTATTTTGATGGTAGAACCCGTAAAATGATTATTCTTGGTAAAGGCGCTCCCTCACCGCGAGCATTCGTCTGTTATGTAAAGGTAGGCTTAGATCAAACGAACAAGGAGCTATAGAGCTCTAGAGCTAGATCAAGGACGTCCTCTAAATCTTCTTTTAATCTCTACGAAAATAGATATGACTACGAAAGAATGCTCTGTCTCGGTTTAGACAAACATAATTTGAAGGAGTGAATGCGCACTAACATACTGGCTGTTTTCGTAACATTACGAAAAATAAAGCAAGCTCGTGCAACATTTTTTTTTGTTCGCGTCGCCCCCTCTTGTCGTTGCATGCCGCAGGAGTTAACTAACCTTCCCATGAGCACTATAGTTGGAAGTTCGGAAGTAGGTACTAAAGTCATTATCCAATGACTTTAGTGTTAACAACCACGATGGATTTAAAAGATTTAGTTTGGAAGTAGGTATACAACCACCCGCATCACTCAACCACAACGAGCCGCGAATCAAACTATTCTCCCGTAAAATTGGACAAAACGCACGTTTCAGCCAATTGTGGCTATTCACTAATAACGCTTGTTTCATTGAATGACGTCTGTATTTGTTTAAATGCTGTAACCATTGGCTCCGTAATTAGCGACTGTTTGGAAACATTTGCATCGGTCGTGGAAATAGTCATAAAATAGCATGTATTTGAAGGCTACTATGATATAGTAAACAAAAATCACTTATTTGACACAAGTAAACATACAATAATCTAAATGAATCCATAGACTCCCGAGCTGGTATAAATAAACTGTATATCAGGAAACAGAGGCTTCTCTCATGTCAAATAAATTTTGTGTCCTATAAAAGATGTTTCATAAAGTTCTTAAAGATAGTAAACTAAATTGTAAAAAAATGTTTCTAGTTACGAACAAGCGCGGCTTCGCATGGCTTCGCATGCGCTTTTCCAGTAGCATATGTCCGTCCCTAGGATACCATTTACCCCCCTGCCAAAATTCCTTGAGATCCCTTCAGCCGTTTAGGCTTGAAAAGGTAACAGACAGACAGAGTTATTTTCGAATTTATATTGTTAGTATGGATCATTTAGTCCTTTATATACTCATCTTCATATCAGCCCACACACATCTAGAGGTACAGCTGAACATAGGCCTCTACGTCGACATACGACGTCACAAATAGCGGTCCTGAGCCGTCTCCATCCATCGACTCCCTGCGGCCGCTACAATGTCGTCAGTTCATCGAGTGGAAGATCTCCCACTCACATCTTTTCGCGTTGCATCGCAGTGGTCGCCACTCGAGAACCGCTCCGGCCGTTTTAGCAACTATGTTTCACAACCAGTTGTTAATAAAGAAGTATTTTTCTTGCTGGGCAACTAGTTGCTCAAAAAGAGTTTTATTCATATTTCGCAACCAGTTGCAAACCAAGAATTAATTAAAAAGTCAGATCTTAAAAGAGAAGTAGTAATAATGCTGCGCGACCAGCTGAAGGTTCAGTTCTGCGAGCTATATGACCCACTGCCACTTCAGCTTACTTATTCCTTTATTCTGCGCTGCCCCTTTTTAACCGACTTCGAAAAAAGGAGGAGGTTCTATGTACGGCTGTATTATTTTATTTAAATATTTTATTGCACTAAGTTACAAAGGATGGGCTTAATGCCAAAGCATTTTCTACCTGCCGACCAAAACTATATCAGTTATCTAGTACCGATAACACAAGCTCTGCTTATCTTGGGGCTAGATGATGTTGTGTGGATTGTGTGATGATGATGATGATGATGATGCTGATGATAATGACATCACGATTAATTATTATTATTTATTAGGTGCGTCTAAACCTGTCAATAATTCACCTGTTTGTCAACAAAACAATATCCTAAATACTACACAACTTAGCATTCCGCGTCTTTCCTCTAAATTAGGGGCTTAACTAAATTAGATCGGAGTACGAAATAGTACAGCGATTGTGTCGAGATGCGAATCTGGGGTGGAGCAAGTTGGGAGATTTACCGGGTAGGTACACTTTAGTGATGTAGCTAGTCTTTCCATTCCATAAGATCAGAGGGATGAGCTTCCTTAAGCTATTTCCTCCACTTCGCACTATCCTCGAGGTCGTCTTAGATCCAATTTCACCGTCGCTATTAAACTTGACTTAATAATTACATATATAATCTCAGTTAAGCGTTTTAAACGATTTTAGCTGATTTGACTAAGAACTTAGTTTTTCTACGCGACCAAAATGTAGCTGGTGAAATCGATGTGAATTAAACCGAGATCAAAATCAACATTTGAACTCGATTAAGCTGAACTTAGTTCTGTTGAACTAAGTTTTGGCAGCGTACGGTGAAATTGGATCTTAGGAAGCTATAGGAATAATGGCCAAATATCTCAATTAAATTTCAAAATAGGTACATAGTTACTCTCATTTTTTATCTCTTACGAAGAGAATCATGTTTCCTTGTTTGTTTTATGTTGGTTGTTTATCTAGGAATCTAGACCATAATGAGAAATCATTTAAAAATATATCCTCATAGAAAACCTAGTTCAAACTTGTTTAACGTCCTTAGCTGTCATAGAGTTTGAAGAGTTTAGTTATACATTTTAGATCCAATTTCACCGTACGCTGCAAAAACGTTCAACAAAACTAAGTTCAGCCTAATCAAGTTCAAATTTTGATTTTGATTTTGATCTCGGTTTACTTCACACCGATTTCACCAGCTAGTCGAAATTTACACGAGAGGGGATTTTCAACCAACACAATCTACACCACTGGGAACAAAAGGGTCAAAATCCATATGCGACTAGGCAAACATCGCACCAAACGCGATTTTCTGTCAACGTCTGGGCAGGTGTTATTGGTAGACATCACATTGGTCCTTACTACTTACCGGACACTCTTAACGGGGACAATTACTTGGAGTTCTTGCAAAATGACCTCCCTGAATTGATGAGCAATGTGCCGATATTTCATGAAGATCGACCAATAGTATTTCAATATGATGGGTGTCCGGCACACTATCGTCTTACAGTGAGAGAGTTCCAAGACAACGCGTTCCCCAACTCGTGGATTGGACGGCTTGGCCCCATCTCATGGCCTGCACGGTCCCCAGATCTCACTCCTCTTGACTTTAGCATATGGGGACGTGCAAAAGAGCTGCTTTATAAAAAAGAAATACATACAAAGGAACAATTGATTTAAAGAATTGACGCAGCTTTTGCAAAGATGAAAGACGAGATAACGCTCCGTACTACTACAGTAGAAATCCGACGTTGGTGTCGCGCGTGTATTAGAAATTGGGGAGAGGTTTTTGAACAAAATTTGTAAATTTCAAAAAATAAAAATATTTTTTTTTACTTTTGTATTTTTACTCCATTTTCCCTATAAGTAATATTTTTGACAAGTTTATAGACTTTTCGGCTACATGTGGTATACCGTTGTAATAAGCGATGTTTAGACAAATTTTTAAAAGCATTTGAACTCCTCGATCGCTATTACTTTTTTAACTTTGAGACCTTACAACTAATTATTTACACGTTCTTTCAAATAAATAATGCCTTCAAAAGCCGAAGGATACATCTGAGACCAAAAGCAAGTAAAAAATTGACTAGAAAACACGTTCCAAAAAAAAGTTCTAGGGGTAGAGAGGTAAAATTTCGGAAAATCTTAAAAAAATACAAAAAACGGGATTTAAAAAAATTGTAAACAGTTAGGGTCTTTTCCTTCAATTTGTATTTCACAAATAGGTCCACCTACACACCCACCGAGTTTGTCTAACCCTCCACCAAACACCCTGGTTAAATCAATAATATATCGGACTGCATCGTTTTCGCTTTCTCTTTTACTTTCCGCCAGTCCACCTCCTTGAGTCATGATGATGAATATTCATAAAGCGCGTCTTATTGCGTTTGTATAGCGTTATGTCGGCTTGTTTGGACCAATTAGTTTTGAGCGTTTTGCCTCTCTTACTGGAAGTGCTACAATTGGAATGATAATTTCTGGAATATCGTGACTAGGTTTCTTGATATTTGATATTTCTTCTAAGATTTCTTAAGATAAGTATTCTTGCCATATCCTTAACCCTTGACTTGGTTCGCCATCTAAAACTAACGCAGTAAGTATTTATTGCCCTATTGATATAGTTTTATTTAGTCTCCTTTGACACTACTTATAATTGGGTATGTTGGTCGTGATGCCTGGAACTATTAAACATATACACCATGACATATTCGTCGGATTCTGATCAAAAGTATAAACATAAAAAGTTTTACAAATAATGAAGTCTTCGAAATTTGTGTAAAGCGATGACGATCCTTGCACTCTATGCTTCATTTTCTTTCAGCATCAATCCGCCTAATAAAACCCTTTTGAACCCAAGGAAACATTATTCATATTCATATCATTTATTGTGATTTTATGCATAGGTACAGGTATATGTTCTTAGGTATCGGTTCTTGGTCTTAGTGGGTACACATTTACACAATGCCTTAAAAATCCTGTCAGTGCGCGTATTAAACTATTTGGGTTAGTTCCACTCAATGCCAAATTTCTTCCCAGAGAATGCCACGGAATACTGAAATAAAATGATGTACGTAAATTAGCTCCAACCAATGCCATGGCAAGCAGGAACTGTCAACGTTAACATCAATAAGTATTAAGTTAATAAGACATGCTAGAGCGAAACAGACTATTGTAGGTTCGCTCTTGTTCGATTGATAACTTTAATACTTCATAATTATAAAATTAATTAATATAGGAATGTCATGTTTAACATAAGTATTGGTAATACCTTATATTACCAATACTTATGTTAAGTCAATGTAATGTCAATGTAGGTAATAAAGAAGTGTCACAAAAAGGTAGGTGTTCAAATCTTGGGTTAGGTTACCTTGGAGTTGGATTCAAACAGCCAGGCAACAACCAGTGTGTGTCTTTAAAATCATCACGGTTACTGGTAATTAATTTAGAAAAGAGTGTGGATTCCCTTCTGATCTGAGATCCCGACTATGTGTTAACTGTTTTGTATCTTGTCAACAGAGTAATGGCAACAACTACATGCCGAGCGAGCCGCGGCGCAAGCGCGAGTTGCCTGCGCGCCCCAACCACATTTTGCTTTACACCATCATCAACCCGGCATATCCCATCACTGTGGTAAGTGTTAGCTTACTTCTATTATATTTATCTGTCAGAACTTTTGCCAAAGCCGCACCAACTTCTGTGGGTCAGTACCAAAAGTGGATCTAGACTATGACAAGGCATACATAGACATAGAGTCATTTAGTTGCTGCTCAAACACCTCACACAGTAGGCACAAAACAGATATAAAAATAGATTTTACAAAAAAAAAGTGAACATGGTTAACTTATAATGCGACACAAACACAAAATATTTGTCACAAAAACAGACTGTGCTAACAACAGCAAATAAGTCTCGGCTCAGCATGCCTTACTCAAGAGTAGCATGGCATAGCGTTCGTGGAGACAGGTGTCCACATTGATAATCCACCCATACCTGCTGATCAATTTAGATAAATTCGTGAGTGTCTCACTGATACTAATTTCGCCGCTCATTGGCTGCTTTTAGTTACGATTAAAAACAAAAGAATATGAACCAAGGAGTGGCGATAATAATATCAGTGATACACCAGTTGGGGCGCTCCGCTGATCTACGGTCCGCTGGTTTTCCCACAAACACTTTTCCATCTTGAAAGTCCGATTCTCTTCCATTTTCCAACGAAAGCCACCCAAATCTTCCAAAGCTAAACGAATTCTCACTGTGACTTTAGTTGCTAAAGGGAACAGAGTAGGTTACATAATGCTTCCTTGTGGGACACCCAAAACCATAAAAATTAGGATTGGGTATTTAGAGTGCTTGAAGACCTGATTTCGTAGTTACGATATTTAAGTAAAAATAAATGTACAAATATGAAATAGTAAAACTATTAGTATTTTGCTACTTTTATCACGGCACGGTTGCTTACCGGATCTAAAGTATTGGTCACATCACATCATACAATTCGTCACATTATTTTGGTATTTGTTTGTACATTTTGCAATAAAATATAAAATGTTATAAGTACCTAATCAATTAACTTTTTTATGAGCGTCGTCTTAGAAATAATGTGAACAATGTTTTTAATAAATAAAAAGCTATATTCATTTGTTTTTTATTTGAACTGTGAAATTCACCGAATAGAACTCTTTCGTACGGAGTAAAATATCTTGAATTGTTTTGTAAACGCAAACTGTAAGAGATTCAGTATAACCTGCGTACTTAAAGTATGGGATTGTGAATGACGTCATCTCTCATCCTGTCTTGCTCAGTTCCGATCTGAGCGGGCCAGCATGAGAGATGACGTCATTCACAATACCATTAAAAAAATCTCTTTAATGACATATCCACAATACAAAAAGTGTAAAAAAAATCGCAAATGTAAAAGCGAAAAATATTATAAAGACATGTAAAAGCAGAAAACAAGAAATGAAAGCTCTCTACCACAAAGATTGCCTTCAAGAACTTCGTTCAAACTCCTAATCAACTTTTATCGTATGAACTCGCATCGGAGCAATTTCACAGCCGATATATCCGTATTCCGTATCCGCAAGAAGTTCAACAGGACTCTGGTGTTTACACAATTTGTGTACAACTTTGCTCTTTCTGTTAGCTGTTAGTTATAAAAGTGATTCGTGTAGACGGAATATAACTGATTCAATAATACTGGACAGATGTTCAATGTTGCGAGTAAATGATGGTGAGTGAAATCATACATTGATAGAAGCAAATAGTTAATTTCCTCGCGTGCCGAAAAGTGGGGCTGGAGAGCCTCATTGCTCGCCGCGAAATTCAGTCCGCTCCCGACCGCTTTCCATGTGTGACGTCAGGTTATAAAAACAAAATGCCTTCTTGTTCAGTAATTAAGTATATGTAGTATAGATAACTGTATATAGATATAGTTAGAATTTAGTTCTTGTTTTATGTACATATTGATGGTGCCATAAAGTATTAATCTATATATCTATCTAACTGTTCAAACACCACCAAAAAAGGAAATTGTGCAATAGTGTACATCACTAAATTACACTCGTGACGTCAAAGTACCTATGCAAGATGTTACAATACAAATCGGCGAACTCCTTGTTTCTATCTAGATATATTTCTGTGGTGAAATCATTCGCCATCATTTTAGTCGCAAAAATTATTTTTATTAAGTTTCGCTGTCCCCATTAACAGGTACACCGTCAATGGGGACAACAGGAATAAATGTTTATTATTTTACTTGAGTTGTTTATTATTTTACTTGAGTTGTTTATTATTTTACTTGAGTTATTTTACTTGAATTATGGGGACAACGGGAATACAGTAAACAGCCCCGTAAACGAGTCTGTTCTCCGTGTATCGGATTCACGAATAATGTTACCGTTTGTGTTACAGGTACTATACACTTAACTAATTGATAACTGCTGGTTAATTTAGATGTATTCGTGAGTGTGTTACTCATACTATTTTAGCAGCTTGTTGGCTGCGTTTTGATAACGAATAAATACAATAGAAAACGAACTAATATACGTCGACAATAGTCGAATTACACCAGCTGATACTTACCACTTTTTTTTTTATAAAATCATGCATTATTGCTGTGAGAATTGTCCAGCATTATTTGTTATTTATTTGGAAAATAACAAAAAATGCTTGCATAACGATTATAACTTGTACTTAAAATGTAACTTTCATCATCATTATCCGGATTGGACTCCGTTTGTGCCACTATACTCGGTGCCAAATAACGCGGCAATAGAGGCCATTCACCAATCTCCTTCACGAAATCATAAAAAAGCACATCTTAAAAAAAATAATTTTTTGGGGTTATACAAGTCCTTAGAAACTTATTATTAATACGCATAAAAGACCTATGTTATTTTGAATTTATAAAAGTTTTCGATACTTCAATTCTTATGGTAAACACAATTCATAAATTTTTTTAGTCATGTTAATGTAATTTGGTACTTTTAACCATAATACTATTCATTAATTGATTAAAATATCACCGGTTTAAATTTACTCTGGTATTTTAGTAAATAAAAATACGTGAATTCATTGAAAACGTAAAAAGTCTGTAGTTAAATCCCCATTGCGAACTTTTTTGGGTTGTGTTATTTGTTTATTGCCTAGTACGCTTGTACTACGATACTCTAGCGACACCGGTATCGTTTTAGGTTTGTATGGAAAGCGACAGAATAGCGATAATTTTACTTCTACTGTGGAGGAGGTGAACGACCTGTTTTGCCACATTATTTGGCACTTAGGTATCCACACGATATCTCATTCTAACAAAAATCTCTCCAAAATCCGTACAGCAAAGTTTTACAAATAAAGGTTGCCGCAGATAGAGAGGCGCATCTCTACCAAATAGCACAAAAATGTGCATTCAAATATGAGCTTACTCTTACTATTTAGACGCAATCATATTGACGGCATCAGATGACAGACGGCTTGCGGGCCAATGGAAGCCATTTTGTCACTGTAAAATGTATCTAAAGTTACGGGTTTAAGCCCATATTTGAATGCATGTGGTGTGCGGTAGTGACGTTGGATTAATGTGCGCAGAGCTTAACGCCGCTATTACATTGTTAAGAACTCTGACGATCATTACAGAGTTTGTCGCCTGACTGGCTTCAAATGATACTTGAACGCTTCCTGCTGAAATTACATGGAAATGATACGGCATGAAGGTATCTAGTGAAACGTCTCTATTGGGATAAGTTTCTGTTTAAGGTGGAACGTGACGCTAGTTTAAAAATGTATCGTATTTTTGAGTCATTTCTGCTTTTAACGAGTTATTTCGCTAGCAGATAT
Source organism: Eupithecia inturbata (assembly GCA_963662085.1). Lineage (NCBI taxonomy): Eukaryota > Metazoa > Arthropoda > Insecta > Lepidoptera > Geometridae > Eupithecia > Eupithecia inturbata. The sequence continues at coordinate 1,681,809 of OY759202.1, read as the reverse complement.
GTAGTCATGCGATCATTGCAAACAATTTGCTATGAATCCAAGGTAGAACAAACTGGAGTCCGTTGATATGTTAGAGATTTATTAATAAAATTATATTTGGAGATCATGTTGAAACACTTTTCTTCTTGTCTATTCTAATAACAAATTCTGTAAGCGGGGCCAGTCGACCAATTCAAAACATGCATTAGGTCAACTGGACTCGAGGGGCCGCCAGTTCGAACGGGGCCAGTCGACTAAAGAGCCTAAGAAATATACACCCATCTGTTATTTGATTACCTAGGTTAATTGATTACCATATTGACTAGGATTACCTATATAGTAGATAATATATGCCAAACCAAAGTTATCACCTAGCTCAGAGAATTAGCAAGCTGAAGTGGCAGTAGGCTGGCTATATCTCGCGAAGAGCCGACAACCGCTGGGGTAAACGTGTTCTCGAGTGGAGACTGCGACTCGGCAAACGTAGTGTAGGACGCCCTCCGGCCAGGTGGAATGACTATCTGCGAAAGACTGCAGGCAGATGCTGGATGCAGCAAGCTGAAGACAGGGCGCTATGGCGCTCATTGGGGGAGGCCTATGTCCAGCAGTGGACTAAGGTAGGTTGATGATGATGATGAGATAATATATTATGTACTAATTAATAAATTATTATTTATCGCGATTTGGCTAGGGAATCTATGTGCGATTTATATCGCACATAGATTGCCTGCCCAAATCGCGTACAGAAGCTGATAAATAATATAAATTCTATCAACTTCCTGTAGTCGGCTCTTGCGACATACACACACGGGCTGAGTTAGAGGGGTCGATTTTTACGCCGCGACCGGCACGGCTCGGTTAGATTTGCGATCAGCTTATTCAAGCTTTGCTTATTTTGCGGCTTGATGATGCTGCGAATGTCCAGCATTATTAATCACAAACAATTAACCAACTGGGGTAACATAAGTAACGCCTAGTTTTTTGTTGAGAAATTTTTATCCTACCAACTTAAGAGGGCGCCATGCGCGCCATTTTGTGATAAGGATAGGCATAGCGTTCATAGAAGCGGGACAGAGCATACGTTTTTGGAACGCCGTAAGCGAAATATCAAGTTATTGCTTATTTACAAGAAAAATACACTACTTATGAAAAAAAAACTGGTTCAAGGACCAAATAATTAGTTAATAACCTGCGAATTAAAACATAAGTCATTTCAATAGACCGCAGGGTTCCTGAGATCTCGACCAAATTATGTGCGTAACTGTGCACTTTCGTGTTTGTTTTATCGTATTTTTTTTCTCAATTGTGTTTTCACGTTCAAGGAACCAAAGAAAATAAAATATTTTATGTAATTTGAGTTGTTTACCACGGAGATACCAACGAGATCACGGGAGTATGACATCAAGGCATAGTTAAACAACCAAACCCGTTAGTTTCGCCTCTTTAAAGTAGCAGTTGGTATCAAAAGGGGTATCTTAACATTTTATCGCAGTACAAAAAGGACACTTCTAAGCAAGTTCCAAACGGCTTATACAACTCTTAACTACTTCGGCGATATAGTCGTCCCAAAAGTTGTAGGTACTTGTGTCGTTGATGGTTCTTATTCCTACACAAGTTGTGTTGATCGAGTCTCTGATATCTATGAGGCAGCTGATTTGATGGTTGATGTAGTTATTAAAGATTTATTTTCATTATTTTAATTAGAAACATAAAGCTTTTCAAGTAGTCTATGTCCGTCCGCGGATGACGTTTACCTCCCTACCAAATTTCATTGAGATCTGTTCAGCCGTTTAGGCTTGAAAATTTAACTGACAGACAAGAGTTACTTTCGAGTTTATAATTTTAGTATGGATGTATTTTTATGTCATGTAGCCAATGAAGTATTTAGTTACTGAAGTAATGTTAAATAATGGTTTGACTTGTTTCTTGTTAAAACTTTACAATCTAATGTAGAGGTATATTCCTCTTGGATTATGCATCTTGCATTTAGCTCACACACAGGACGTGGCTAAAACTATACAGGTTGATCCGTTCGTTTTATACGTACCATTCAAATAGAATGAATTTGCATGTACCTATATTCTGTGATTTTTTCGGTTTACAAGTTGAAATTAATTTTACTAACGTTTTGCCCAATTTGAAAGGAAACTTCCCAAATCTACCATTCCGTGGAGATTCGATTGAGATCGTCTGAGAATGGATCATTTTGTATAAAGTTCCTTGGAACTACAATACAATATATTAAACTACAATACAAAAATGCTTTATTGTACACAATAAAAATAACATTACACGGAGATATTACATCAGACGAGTACAATGGGCGGCCTTATCGCTTAGAACTGATCTCTACTACCACTAACTACCATCCTACCTAGATTATACAATGCACTAAGCATTATTAGAGGCATAAGAAATTGATGGAACACTGTAGTAGACGCCCGAAGCGACAATATATCAAAAGTTTTCAACTCAGCTGCAGTGTTGTGGCTGCTCGATCAGTTTAGATTTTGTAGCACAGGTAAGGTAGCTCGGGTAGTAATGCCGCAAGAAATTTCCTCGTTGAATAGTCAAAAATCGTAAAGAAAGAATATTGTGAAGTTATTCAAAGCGGATTAAAGTCATTTAAGGGGCGAACCTAACAGGTTTGGTTGTCAAACTAGATCTCTCATGCTGGGGCCACACTACCGGGAAATGGCAATGCCCATCATCGCAATAAATCTCGCGGTATATATAACGCGGCAATTAACGCTATAGGTGGTGGCCATACTTGAACGGTCAACGTCAATTGGCAATAAAATTGGCAATGTTCCTTCCTTGACTTTTGAACAAGATGGACGTTGACGCTGTAAAATTGTATTTCATGAATGTAATTTTTTTTATTATATGAATATATTTTATCATTACCGAATGAAGAAAAAAATAACATAAACATAGCTCTGTTTGCAGAGTTTCAAGAAACACGATAACTTTTTCGTTTGTCTACTCCATGATATTATTGTCTTCCATCATAAAAACACACACGTGCGATCCTGTCGCGCTCACGATGCAAACTGACTCAAACATAGTGTGGTCGCTTCAACGCAATAATTCTGGCGATGTCTCTTTGATGTACCGCCACTTGAACTATCGCCTTACGTCAAACGGTATTGTGAATGCCGTTGTAAAATTATCGCGAGAAGTCGTGGCCACACTAACGTTCAACGTCTAACATCGCGATAATTTACGGCATTTCCCGGTAGTGTGGCCCCAGCACCACGGGATCCCCGTGGTGAAAATGTGGAATTACACAGAATTAAAATTTCTTATCTGGTTCCTTAAATGTGAAAACACGATTGAATAAAAAAAATACGATAAAAAAATCATGAAAGTGCACTGTTTCGCACATAATTTGGTCGAGATCTCAGGAACCCTGCGCTGCGGTCTGTTGAAATGACTTATGTTTAGATTCGTAGGTTATTACTAATTATTTGGTTTCTTGAACCAGTTTCTTCATAAGTTGTGTAGTTTTCTTGTGAATAAGCAAAGACTTGCTTTTTGCGCTTACGCCGTTCCAAAACCGTATGCTCTGTCCCGCTCCTATGAACGCGAAATCCTATACTTAAACTTTTCACAAAATGGCGCGCATTGCGCCCTCTTAAGTAAAGAAAGGAAGCCACTGTAGTAGTAGTTGTGTTGTAGCTATTTTATCTTCCGTGACGTCACCAAACTGCCCTGTCGGAAGATCAGCGTTGGTTGCAAACGCGACTAACTTGTGCTGAGACGTTAAAGAGAGGCCAGTTGTTTATTTATGTCTTTTTATTTTTTATTATTGTATGTTCCTACTTGTTCCAGTGACAAACAAAAATTTCCTATTCTACAGTTTATAGGTAAGTCGCTATAAACATATATAAATAATCTCTGATCTGAATTCTAAATCTAGATGAGATCGATCATAGAGAAAATGGTGTATACCAACTACATAATATCTTTGTTAGTAATTCTCAACAATACTATAACTTTGTTAGGTAATGTTCTTTTCACGTTTTATATTTCGACTTAAATATAATATGTTTTTAAATGCAATTAATTGTATTTGAAGGTTTCAGAATAGTTTTGGACTTAATCAATCGAATATGTGAGCATAACCTTCGTCTTGGTCCCATTCATCCTAAGACCTGACATATGAGAATACCCCTCTTTGCACACTGAGAGCAATATAAAACTTGGAATAAAACTTTAGTTTACAGTATACTTTCAGTTTTATTCCAATGTGAATTCCGAAGACGCGAGTTTGAGAGAAACTCGCATCTTCCGAATTCGCAGTTAACTCTACATACTCGTACGATAAAGTTAACTGTTACTCGTAAAGCGAAATAAATTCAACTTGACGAAATAGAGCTAATGCGAGTCTGAGTGGATTAACCGGGTTTAAAGTTGGGTCGGATTTATTGAAAGTAATGTCGCTTGTTTTAAAAGCTAAGTAATTGAGTTCTGTATATCTGCCCTTCAAAGACATTTTTCTCGCTTTTTTTTTTGAATCTACTCAATTGAAAAATATACACGAAGACTAAGCCTGGATGCGGGTTCAACTCCCGCGTAGCACCGCCGTAAAGTTAGGTCGTATATTTTTGGGATATTATTTAATTCGTAGGAAATTACATTTTATCAAACAAAGATCCCGTTTTTCGTGTCATTTTCTTTTACCTTCCTTAGGGTTATAATAGAGCTAATAACTCCCACACTTTTGTAATAAAAATGTTGGTAAATAAAAACGATATTAATCCTAACTGCTTCCACCCAGAAACTGACCATCATGTTTGCTTTTGCCTTTTTGGAGTTCAGAACAGAAGATGCGTTTTCTATTAAACACCACCCGTTCGACACAGCAACTAAAAAGTCCAGTGTTAGAGGCTGTTCAACTCAAAAGCCAACCCAAACATAGCAACAAAGCAAACTGACAAAGTTTAAACGCCCGCCGTCATAGCCCGTGAACCCAACTTTGCCAATGCTAACTTCAAATTGCGTCCGCATATTTCGGACTTAGATAAATGAAGTTTGATACACATGAAGTTGGATACACTGAAGACAAGTTGAAGTTAGAAACAGATGAGAAGTAGCTTTAGGGGAGTCGATGCGATTTGATATGAAAAATCAATGTGATATGAGATGCATAATTCGGACTAAGGGTTATGAAAGCATGCTCAATTGCTCGGTCATCGATCTATGATTAAGTAACGCTTGTCTAGTGCATAAACATTACTCAATTGTTTGGCCTGACTGACCCAGCCACAGCCACCGAGCGGCAACAATAGTATTGCAATATTATTTTATAATTTTTAAATTGTTTGTATTTTTTTTTTGTTATCATGTCTACAACACGCCCCTGGCGATCGTAACGTGGCCCGATCCCTCTGGTCTTCACTGAATACCAGCGCTGGGTGGACGCACCAGTGTGCACCCAGCATAATGCTGAGTGAAGGCCATATTTCCTTAGACACTGCTACGCACAAAGTAAATTTATTTTGTAACTTAGGTAGTATAAATTGACATAGTATTAGGGCTAATTGTGTATAGTAGTTGTAAATAAATAAAATATTTTTCATTTCATTTCGTTTCATGTCTCAAGCCTATGTTTGATGACTGAGCAAGCTTTCATAATACGGGTCTGAGATAAATGAAGTTTGATACACACGAAGCTGAATACCAGTTGAAATTCACAGCAACAGGGATGTCAGTTGTATGTTTCGATGCGATTTGATATGAGCAGAAGAACCAACATATTCTGAGTTTGTTAGTTTTAAACGTTTAGAACGGTTATTCTCGGTGAGCGAAGCCGCAGCTGCTGTAGGTAGTGTCACATATTCGGTTCACATAATGCGAACAACTTTTTTCCTAGAGGTTATTACTAAATACTTTCCTGCAATGTGACTTTCAAGTATTTTTTTTGTTCACTTAAATTTTTTATGTGTTAAATTGGATGGACCGACGACATCGTAGCGGCGACAAGAGTCGATGGATGGAGACAGCTCAGAACCGCTATTTGTGGCGTCGTCGGTCGTATGGGAGAGGTCTATGTGCAGCTGTGGACGTGCGTAGAGCTCATATGATGATGATGAATCTCAAATCATGTGTTCAAGATAATGTAGAGGTATAAATGAAGCTTATGGTAAACATCTGCTTAAATAAAATTGTAATCTTTAGAAGAATTCAATAAAGTTCTGTTTTAACAGCGACATCTATCCGGACATCGCGCATCGGCCTCAAAGTTAAACTTCAATCATTTTCTTTATGGAAGTTTGAACAGTTTTTACCACCTAGAGTGGGGCTGGAAGAACACACAGATTGATGAAGGATAGCTGTGTCAGTTCTGCCGTGTTTTTGTGATCGATATAAATTATTTACTAAATGGCAGAACAAGCAGGTGGCCCGCGGTGGGTGACATTAAGTGGCTTCTTCCACTAGTGGATAAATAAATTATGTGAAGTTAAAATCAATACTTAACACTTCATTTCTCATTTCATAGTAATTTATGGTTTAAAATTTAACTTGTCTAAGTGCTTATTTTATAAGCCTAAAGAAATAAAGTTTTTGATTTCTGTTTTCTGATTTCATCATAATCAATGGCCTTAACATCCACGTAGGATGGTTAATGTAGACTTAGTTTTTACATAGATGACTTGTGTTGCGGACGGTAACCTGGATGACCTGGTTCGCCTGAGACAGTATCCCAACCTGGGTTCGACGTGCGTTCCTTTCCCCTTCCGTAGCTGGTAGACGCTCGCCGCCACGCACCCCTGAATGCGTATGAAGCTGTAGTACGATGACCTGATCTTCCTTCCTGTGGGGGGGAACCTCGACTTCGAAGAAATGATAGGCAGGATAAATCTTGAATTTTCAGGTTTCGGCTGTTCCTAGGTTTCCCTACTACTACTTGCTCTCTTCCTATTATCTTGCTTCCACTAATTCTTGCCTCTTCGGTGGCTGAGCTGCGACTGACGGTCGTCAAAAATGCGCTTATATTTTTATGGCCGCGTATTATCGGCAAGACGCCTGCGCGCTTTTACCTTAATTCTCCTGACATTTTCACTTGAGCCGAAACCTATAAGTCTTTATTTCTTTGTTTTTTCTTATAGAATACTTACAAATTTATGTTTTTACATAATAAAAATATGCCGTATTTATATACAATCATAACATCTAAAAATTTTCAAGTAATAAAAAAGTTCCTAAAACAAAAACTTACAAAAACTCAGTTCGGAACATTTTTCCTTATACAAATCCTAAAATATCTTTAAAACTAATTTACCGATTCACATAAATCAAACTGGAAACTTAGTTTTAAAACTAAACCTTTCAAGTAACACTATTTTTATTATCACATATCAACAAACAAAAAAGTACAATTTCAAGTTTCGTAAACTTAAGCAAATTGACGTTTTCAGATAACAATAAAGTAATCTATCAACATAATCAGCCTTACATTAGCGTTTCGTCGCCGACAACTTGTAAGACCTCTATACGGGAACGACAGATGCGGCCGCATTATTGGCATCCGTGCGCCCCAGCAGATGGTCTACGGCGGCCCGTTGATCTCTACTCCCTAGTCATTTAGCTTTTTCGCCAAGTAATATGCTAAGTGGCTTGATCATCACATAAAAGAGAGCGTTACCTCGCAGGGCCCTACCGTTACGAAACTGATTGACCTCTAAAGATTCTGGTCAAACGAATTATACAGGATGGGCCAAACAGTGACGTCATAAAAAAGAAATGAATGCCTCATCCCCGGGGTACTCGAAAATACCCCATGGTATGTTCACAGATTTTTCGTAGTTTTCTAGTTATGATTTTTTTACATTTTTTTTGAGTTTTCTGGCGGAACGATTAAAACTGTTTTATATTTTTTTTTGTGGAAGTTTAGAACACAACTAAACTAGCTATCCACTCCTCACTGTGCCGCAAGAGACTGCAGCCGGCCGACTTTTATCTCTTTCCACAAGATTGTTTTATTTGATTTGTTCTACAGATATTGTTTTTGGTGCGATTTTATGACGTCTCTCTTATCTACTCCGCTTTTGTAGAGTTTGACATAGGTACTCTTTGTTGCTGGACTATTAGTCAACGACCGAAGTTGCTAAGCATTGTCAATTTTTTTAAATCTGATTCGCCCTTATACTATGAATAAGTATGGTAATTTTAGAGATGTGCCCGACTACAACTTTAGCCGACTATCCGATTTAGTTTATGTAGGTTGTAAAGGGGCCTACTAGTCACGGTTCCGGGGGTATTCGACATTTTCCGTGACGTTTCGTTTACAGCTGATGCGCGCGCAGGTTGCAACCGCCGCCTGCGAGCGTGTCGTGACATATTTGGTTTTCTTCGCATTGTTCTTGATTTATGCTTTTGTGTAAATAAATAAAGATAAACTTTCATAGTTCATTAAAGTGAAAGAGCTCCATTAAAATTTAAGCATGTCAAAAAGAAAGTTTCGTGTACCTATGGGTTTCTTTTGACCAAATGAACAATGAACATTCAACGCAAAGTAAGAAGCCGGATAGTCGGCTCTCTTTGCCGAATAGTCGCCGACTACGATAGTGGCCGGATAGTCAGCTTTACCGACTAGACGGAACATCACTAGTAATTTTTTTTGATTTACTTATTAACTTTCTGCTTGCTGCCTCCTTATGTGTGAATGCAGTAGTTTCGGCGTTGTCTTCGGCCAAACATCTTCACAACAGCGGCACAACCTTTTGCCTTGATAAAATAAGTAGAATAAGATTTATTGCATTAATAATAAAAAAAAATTAAAAAAAAAATTATGTCCACAACCAAGGCAAGTATTAATAGAATGGTTAACCTTGTACCTAAGAATGTTGGTCGTTGATACAGCCTACTCAAAGTATCTAATAACGCATTCACTGCTATGTCTTTGCGGTAGGAACTGCGGGGTGGTTGAGCGCGTCCAATTGCGACGTTGTCAATGCAAGTGATAATGATCTATTTATTAGATCTAACAAAAAGTAGTCCGTATAGAAGACCACACCAACCACAAAATTAAAGAACATCTATCAAAGCAAGTCGTCAACTAGTTTCGTCTCTCCACGTGACATCATCAGGACACCACAACACTCGACCTTGACATTGAGAGCACCAACCAACACCGGAAGAGTCCCGCCAGAGATGTTGTCACTCGGAGTGACAAGATCTATTTATAGTTAAAACAAGTATTTGGACGGTTTCTGATATTGTATTTTTTTTAGTTAATGCCGCAAGAAGTTTCCTCGCTGAATAGTCAAGAATTGTAAAGAAAGAACTGGTTAAACAGCAACACTGAGCGAACCTAACGGGGTTGGTTGTCAAACTAGGCGTAGATCTCAGTACTCACGGGATCCCCGTGGTAAAAAACTCGAATTACATAAAATTATTTATTTTTATTTGGTTCCTTGAATGTGAAAATACGATTGACAAAAAAAAATACGATTAAAAGAAATCATGAAAGTGCACTGTTTCGCACATAATTTGGTCGAGATCTCAGGAACCCTGCGGTCTATTGAAATGACTTATGTTTTGATTCGTAGGTTATTACTAAATATTTGCTTCCTTGAACCAGTTTCTTCATAAGTTGTTTCTTGTAAGTAAACAAGCAAAATCTCGATTTTTGCGCTTACGTCGTTCCTAAAACGCATGTTCTGTCTCGCTCCTATGAACGTGAAATCCTATGTCTATCCTTTTTACAAAATGGCGCGCATTACGCCCTCTTAAGACATTTATTCTATCCTACAATAAAAGAATACAATAACTGTAACAACTGTATAAACAAAATATTTCTACATTTCATATCATAGTGAAATTTTAGTTACCAATTATTTTCCCATCTGGAAGTTGGAAGCTATTTATAAACAAACAAATAAAAGCCGTTTCCGTTTTCATAACCATTTCTCTCCGTCAAACTTCCATCTTATTAAGAGAAAGCATCTTTGCATTTTAATCTAGACTCGCTACTGTTGCAACTCGAACTCTATTCATTTTGAGACAAAACTTTCAAATCGATACATTTATTTGGAGACAACGGGTTACAAGTTAGATTGGTAAGCTTATTTCATAAATTTCCCATGTGCCTTACCACCTACACTGATTTGATGATCAAAATTATTTAATGCGTTTGTTTGTATATTTATTTGTTTTCTCTTTAGCGATGTTCATCTAATCTAAAAGATAATCGGACGATCAACAATTTTTGATAATGTACGATGAAATTCTTGCGTCGGAATGTAAATAAATCTTGTGTAAAGTGTATTTTGGCGTCCGACTCGCGACTTCGCCGCTTCCCTTTATAGCCCGATCCTAAAAAACTAAACAACGTATAAAATATTAAAATGATTAATAATTTGTAACAATTCCACGCAAAACTAGCTTAATGTTACTTTTGCTTAATATTTATCATTATTATCATTATTTTGTAATGGAGTTTTGCAAAGTAACACCTGAATCTATTATTATTATTATTGGTATTTAGCTAAGGTCCTATGACCTATGCAAAAAAGTCACAATTTAATGAATTTTTAGAAGGAAGCCACCGGGTTTAAAAATAACCTGTTTCATGGTATATATCAAAATTCACAAAACGACATATTTTTTTCAAAGTTTTATAGGAAGTACTTCGCCCCGCTTATTCTCCAACCACGCATTTATTTTCTTTGACTGCATGAAAAAATGCAAATTTTCATAGAGTGCTTCTTTTTAAGAATAATGTTGCGAAACTATCGGGACTAACGAGAGTTTCGATATTTATCGAGCGGACAGATTTCCTTTGTGTGAAAAATTGTATTCTTTCATTAAAATAAAAAAAAATATGCGTGGACGGAGTATAGTGAAACTCGAGTGTTGTTACAAGTATCATAACATTATTTCATAGAACAACATAGTACCGTCACTGTTGTCATAATCATCTCTGATGCCGGCGCGACAATAGGATTTCAGAACAATAGACGATAAACAATTTTCTTATGTACTTATGCGTATAACTACCGATATTGCTGGACGTCTCACTTAGCGGTATTTAGCTTGAAACCAATCACCATCACCAGCACTCATAAGTCCACTGCTGAACATGCCTCCCCAAACCAGGGGGGGTTTTGCTATAATCACCATGCTTGGCAGGCGTATTGGTTATTGCAGTAGATTTGTCAAAAAATACACAGAAGGAAGTTGCTGGCCTTACTCTGGTGGGTTCCCTTAGCTGTTACGACATCTTCGGGCTGAGTTAGGGGGGTCGATTCTTACGCCGCGAACGCCTGCAATAATTTGATTCTACATTAGAAATAATCAGAAACGTTTACCTATTTCCCATTAGCTGGGTGTTTTCTTTAAATAAAAATTGTTTATACAGGTGACAGTTTTTCCACTGGATCTGCCATCCATTAATCACTTTCAATGTGAAAAGAATACACAAATATCTTAAACAGTTAGTTCAATAAAAGCTATCGATCTATATTACTCCCAAAACATTTGTAATTTTTACACGGTTTCTTTGTTTTCAGATTCGGTACTTAGATAAAAAAAAATCGTAAAACAAATATGTTTTTCTCGAAAATTTCTGCGCAACTTCGAATGTCAGCATACCTTCTTTTATTACCCATTCACAATCGAGAATAAATAGTAGGTTTTTTATTACAAAATGCATGAGCGAAGCAAATTGATTGAAAACATCTTCCCGAGCGAGTCCCGTTAAGTTTATAAAGTTTTTGAGGAAAACACCGTAAGATATACACTTAAATCACAAAATAGTGTTACAGGTTTAATTAAAAATGTTTTTAATAACTATAGATGAAAGGAAGGACGAGCTGGACATGTACCTTAAAGAGTGGCCAGAACTGACAGTCAATAGAGATAAATGGAAAGAGGAAAGTGAGGCCTTTGCCGGCAGTGGGATCCCACAGGCTAGTAATAATAATAATAACTAGACTGCGAAAACGGACTGCGATAAGGATCTCGAAGAACTGATTTTGTCTTTGGTGTCGATAAAATTCGATAAAAACAAAATCGTACATAACGAATTTTATCTGCACCGGAGACAAAATCGGTACTCAACGATCGTTATTAAAGTCCGTGCTCGCGCTCCTGATAACGATAAATGGGGCCTGTTTATAAAACCGAAAATCGATGATTCGTTTTCGTGAAAACGCTATATTATGCAAGTGACATAAGAGTTAGATTTGCACGAAAACGAATCAGTAACTTTGATTTTTGATTTCCGATTAGGCCCCCTGATGTTCGTCAAAGTTTACGTTAGAGCCCCGAAAATCTTAAGTTGCGACTTTTTTACAGTAACTGCTGGTCTATTCAGATTCAAATGTGTTCGTGAGTGTGACTCACACCGTTTTCGCCGCTCATTCGTAATCAAAATGCAGCCAATAAACGGTAAGCTGATTCAATCCTATTTTAAAGTTTGGTATCAGAAAATCAAATTTAATCAGGACTAATCGAAGTTATCTATTATTATTTATATCAGTACTAATATTATACATTCGATAGTAATTCTTGTCTGTCGTATCTCTCTGTCTGTCTGTCTGTTACATTTTTACGCCTAAACGGCTGAACGGATTTCAATGAAATTTGGCAGGGAGGTAAATGGTATCTCAGGGACGGACATAGGCTACTTAAAAAGCGCGTGGAAAGCCGCGGGCAGCAGCTAGCTATACACCAACAAAATTCCCAATTTATTAGAAGATGAAGAAGTTGACAATTCAATAGCAATTCAAGATTAGGCCCGAAATGTCGACGGGTTTCTCACAAATGTCACCTATTTTGGATATCCGCCCACACATTAAACGTTACAGACAGCATTGAGCCGTGGTCCGGAACCTAGACGATAAAATGTTGTCTTTTCAACGTAGGTATAGTTAAATTTACTTAGATTCAACTTCTCTCACTCATTTTGAATATCCACACACACTTAGGCTCTTTACTTACAGCTTTGAGCCGTGGCCCTGAACATTATTAGACGATAAGTTGGTGTATTTCCAGCGTATACTTAAATTTACTTAGATTTAACTTCTTTACCTATTATGGATATCCACCCACACTTTCATGCGTAACTTTACTAAAATTCAGCTCCTTCTATTTATAGCGAAAGGAAAGTTTCGCATTTTTGTAGTTTTAAAAAGTGTAGCAAATTTTTGTTGCCATTGCGAGTAACTTTTGAGAAGAGAACTCTGGCTGTAGCATCAGGTCATCTTATATTATAGTGTACTAGCTGCTGCCCCCGGCTTCATCCGCTATTTTCCAGGATAAAAAGTACCTAGTCTATGTCCGTCCCCGGGATACCATCTATCTCCATGCCAAATATCATTAAGATCCGTTCAGCCGTCTAGGCGTGAAAAGGTAAAGACAGAGAGAGTTACTTTCGAATGTATAATATTAGTATGGATTTTGTGACGGTAATTACATTCATGTGAAGTTTAATAAAAGCTTGTAAAAGTAGGAGTTAATAACAGCCAAATCTATTTATTTTTAACTAACTTCGTAAACTGAGGAGGTACTAATAGCATTAAATTTAAATTGATTATTCTATGTTCGGTATGTTATGTTCTATGTATATTCGCCGATATCTCCGTCAATTGTAGGCTGATTTTAAAGATTTTTTCGGTTTTGTACGTAAGTAGTTGTATATGTAATTAACCATTATCTATCTTTTTTTAAAGAAAATGATCCTGAGGTGGTCCCATATAAATATATGTTTTTCCTCAGTGATCAATATTTGTCCGCAACTTAAAAAACAGTGAAAATTTTATGGAATTCGAAGTCGGTATTTAGTTTTTGTAAAAAACATAAAATAATCCTAACAATATTCGAGATTAAACTAAGATAGGCCCAAGGCCTCATCACCAAGCCATATGAACTTCTTAAGATTCATCCCAAAATGCCACAAAACGTGAATTAAGATTCTAATCTACGACCATAATTCAACTGCCTCCCACGCAACCACTAAACCTTGACTAACTGCTGCTACCAGCTTCTTTTAGTAAATAACTCGATATAAGTGGTTTTAGTTTTCTTTTGGTTACAGACCATAAGGCTGATGCCAGACAAGCTCAATATTGAGTGGTGAGAAGCGGACGTGTGGCGCCGGAAAGAGTTGGGGTGTTGTAGAATTTGCAACACCCCAACTCTTTCGCGCGAGTGTCGTAAGAGGCGACTAAGGGATATCCACCGGGGGCGGGCAGCAGCGCCTCCTGAAGAACAATTCTATCACCAAACTGCAATCCCTAACCCGTGTGCCCAGCTTAGGGATTATGGGCATTACCCCCGTATGATATAAGCCAATAAAGCGTTTATTAGGGGGAGGTCTGCGTCTAGCAGTGGACTAGTTTAAGCTGTAAAACTCGCTGTGCACACAGACAAGATGAATGTATCTTTTATAGGGTAATTTATACGCTTCTACTACAAAACTCCTAATGAGTTGCAAAAATTATTAGTAAATAAATTCAAAGACATTGTTGAAACCTTCCTGTGCAAAAAGGCTTAATATAAAATATCAGATTATCTAGCAGAACTTATCGCAAGCTTTTTTATCCTCTAGATTCTAGAGGATACAACAGCTTGGGACGAGTTTTGCTCCAACTCAAAAAATACGAACAAACAGGCTATAAGTTTCTTTGTAAAGAAAAGAATCAAAAAATATCGAACCAAAAATTGCACTTTATTTCCATGTTAGTGATTAATTATAAGAATTTGACCTTTTATAAGTGTACAGTTTTTGTATCTACGGAAATAGATAGTTTTGGTGTAGATGAGATAAAAAAAAAAACCAGTTTACACTAACTTTTGTCCCGCGGCGGGAATCGATAACCAAAACCTCCTACGCCTATCTCCGCCCACTACACCACAAAGGTCACATCATCACGTTGATATCTCAATTTCAAAGAATCCTTACAAATGTAAATAATTAGGGAAAACAACTTCTACGAACCTTGACTTCGCTGTTTTACTTAACTTTTAAAAGATTGCCGTGTTGACAAACAAGCTTAGATGTTTTGCCCACCTGCCCTCTTCCCACTATAGGGGTTCTCGTCGGAGATCATAATAAACTAGTCCCTGCATGCGGCTTCGCACGCGTTGTTTCTATGGAAACGTACAAAAGCTATTTATATCCCATGGGAACTGATGGGAGAAAAACATCGAGATAGAATCCTATTCTATCTCGATGGAGAAAAAGTATATACCTTCTGTTATAAATTAACCTAAATTAGGTACCTATTATTATAAAATAAAGAGCCTAGCTCTTATCCGTGCAATGATGCAATTTTCTACACGTAATTATATACCTACGTCTATGCAAAATTTCAGCCCGATCCGTTTAGTAGTTAGGCGTCTTCTAGATCTTCGTGATCCATGATCCGATACGTCACTTATGAGGGCGCATTACGTGCCATTTTGAGAAAAGGATAGGCATAGGATTTCGCGTTCATAGGAGCGGGACAGAGCATACGTTTTCGGAACGGCGCGTAAGCGCAAAAATCAAGTTTTTGCTTATTTACAAAATAACTATACAGCTTATGAAGAAACTGGTTCAAGAAAACAAATAATTAGTAATAACTTACGATTCAAAACATAAGTCATTTCAATAGAGCGCAGGGTTCCTGAGATCTCGACCAAATTATGTGCGATACTGCGATACACTTTCATGATTTTTTAATCGTATTTATTTTTTCAATGCTGTTTTCTCGTTCAAGGAACCAAAGAAAAAATGTAAACTCACAACAGTTTAGGCACGTGGGCTGAGTTGACTATAAAAAAATATAAATAAAATTTGTAGTGGACATTTTGGCCCGTGGGCCGTGAGGTGTGTGCTAAGTTGACCAAAGAAACGGAATTTTATGTAATTCGAGTTTTTTACCACGTGGTTCCCGTGAGTACTGAGATCTAGGCCTAGATTGACAACCAAACTCGTTAGGTTCGCCCCATAACGTCACATGAGATTGTGGTCGAACGCAGGTCTATTCCTAAAGAACTCGGGGTCTGTTCGTGTGAAAAGGGTCAATTGGCGATAACCAGGAACCTTTAAAAGCGGCTGGATACGGCTTTTGACCATGTTGTTTGTGTAAATGAAATACTGTGTGAACTGTATGGACAAGGGGCTGTATTCTTCTGCTGCGCCCTCTAGGTGTCGCAATAAAACCAGCGCACAGAAGCGTCATCGTTTCTGTGCATAATGCTGAGTGACGACCTTTTTAGGGTTCCGTACACGAAGGGTGAAAACGGAACGCTTTTACTAAGACTCCGCTGTCCGTCCGTCTGTCACAGCCTCACAGGGTTCTATCTCATGAACCGTAAGAGGTAGACAGTTGAAATTTATAGAGAATGTTTATTTCTCTTGCCGCTAGAAAAACAAATAATAAAAATAAACGAATATCAAAATTAAAGGGGTTCCTTTAAAAAAAAAACGCGATTTTTTTGTATTTTTTGTTCTTTGCTACTAGCTTTCGTAGTGGGGATTTGAATCGATTGTCTCCGACAGTGTGTGTTGGACCTGTTGACACATCCTGACAGCATTAAAGGCCCCACGAATGAATGATAAAATAAATGAATGAATGAACACTTTATTGTACATATAAAATAAATAAAATATATAATATATAAATTAATAAACAAAAAAACGTACGGTGGCAACGTATCCAAACTTTTAATTCTGTATTGTATGGCAAATAAATAAATAAATAAATAATGCTGGACAATCCACACAGCATCATCTAGCCCCAAAGTAAGCAGAGCTTGTGTTATGGGTACTAGATGACTGATAAACTTAATACAATACATAACATAGATAGATTTTTTTATTATAAATATAGAAAATACCCAGAACACCCGGTAAATAACTCACATGGCGACGGTTTGGCACCGTTGTCTGCCATACATTAGTTTGCATACGTTGCCAGCGACGTTCCCGTGGTATTCCGGTGCGGGAGGGCCCTAAACGAGGGAGCATTATGACTGTGACAGAAAGGCGGACAGGTGGGATTTGTTTCTTTCTATTTGACACTTGGTTTTCCAAAAATATGTATTCTTAAGTACTTAGACGAGGAAAATTGTGGTAATATAACACAAAATAAAAAACAAGTGTTAAGCTTATTTTGTCTGAAGACACAATTTAACACGCTGCGTAAAATTATCTGAAACATTGGGTAAATAATAATAATAATGCTGGATTCACACAGCATCATCGAGCCCCAAGCTAAACAGAGCTTGTGTTATGGATACTAGATGACTGATATACCTACTTAATACAATACAATACTGAGAAGTATCTAATTATGTGCAGGTATATACATAGGAATAAGAGGCAACAGTTCCGTTACGTGAATTTATTCCGACTGTCGGCGCCTTCGCCCCGAACTACCCTCCACCATATTATTAATTATTATGTAGGTAGTTGAGAATACACTACAATCCTCCACACTAAATCTAGATTACTTATGTACATTATCAACTTAAACTACTTACAAAAGCCACTTAAAACTATATTCGTTATATAAACAATGGCAAGCTTATAACTTATAATTTGGTTTATTTAATTTACATTGTCTCATGGGGCGAGCCCTTGGCGAAATCTTCTCGGGTGACAGATCTGGTAAAGGTTCCCGGGGTTCAGGTTCCGCTACGGGCGGCGAGGCCTCCTTCGCCGGGTTCTCATGAGGGACAGGCCGCCTCGACTGGTCCACCACTAGCCCACCATCATCCGCATCATGGAAAACATCGTTTTCTGTTAAAACCTTAAATTCCAACTTGGGACTCTCAGTATCTGGGTGAATCAAGGAACTCCTAGTCCTACGTTTTAATTGATCGATATGACGATGAGCCCTAACACCTTCCTCACCAATAACCTTATAGTTGGACGGACCAACTCGTGATTCTACCTTTCCCGGCAACCATTTGTCTGTTTTAGAATATTGCCTGTACCAGACGTCTTCACCTGGACTAACCCATCTACTCGCCCCTCCCGCGTTATCTACTTGGCGCTGTTGTGATTTAACCATTTTTACTTCACGATCAGGTTTTAATGCATCTAAACGTGTTCTCAACCGCCTACCTTGCAATAACATAGCCGGACTTTCCCCCGTCGATGCATGTTCAGTATTTCTGTAATATAGCAAAAATGTATTTAACGCATCATTAACATTTTTCTTTTCAAAGACTGCCTTCTTGATTACCCGTTTTATGGTTTTTACCGCATTTTCAGCAGCTCCGTTTGAAGCTGGATGATATGGTGCTGTGAGTATATGGTCAATAGCCCTAGTCTTAACAAAATTCTCAAATTCGCTACTTGTAAACGGTGGTCCATTGTCAGTAACAATTTGCTTTGGATAGCCCCATCTACTACACAACTCATTTAATCTATCTAATGTGGAAGTCGCCGCCGTACTAGGTACCATAAATACTTCCAACCACTTTGACGTTGCATCTACTACAACTAGGTACATTTTACCGTAAATCGGGCCTAGGAAATCTAAATGCAGTCTAGACCAAGGCCTAGACGGGTACGGCCACGGGCGTGGAGCCTGCCGCGGGGGCGCGTCGGCCTGCGCCCCGCATGTGGCGCAAGCTTTACACATGACTTCGATTGCCTCATCAATTCCGGGCCACCAAACGTAACTTCTAGCCAAAGCTTTAGACTTAACTATACCCATGTGAGGTTCGTGTAATACTTTTAACACCTTTTCCCTACAGGGTAATGGAATTACTACCCTATGACCCCACATTACGCACCCTAGTTCTTCATACAATTCATTTTTGCGGTTAAAATATGGTTGCAATCCAGTAATTTCACAATTAACAGGCCAACCATCTCTAATGAACAGTAACAACCTACATAAAATTGGATCCTTTAAAGTATTGCTTTTTATCTTGTTATAATCAAGGAGACAAGCTTCCTGAGCAAAATGCAAATACGTCTGTTCTGGTAGTACTCGCGAAACCGGTTTCTTATCGCGCATTGGCAGCCTTGATAGCCCATCCGCACTGTTCACGTCTGTTCTTACATATTCAATATCATAACTGTAAGCTGATAATATTATAGCCCACCGTTGCATGCGGCTCGCAGTCATGGTAGGAATGCCTGTATTCGGTCCAAAAATTGAAACTAGCGGTTTGTGATCTGTACGAAGAGTAAATCGTCTCCCGTAAACGTATTGATGAAACTTTTTCATGCAGTAAATAATAGCTAAGGCTTCTCGGTGTATTTGTGAGTAATTTTTTTCTGCATTAGTAAGTGTGCGCGAGACAAAGGCGACCGGCCGCTCCGCCCCGCCCCGGTCCGGTTGAGACAGCACCCCCCCGACCCCCGCTGCGCTCGCGTCACACGTCACAATAAGTTCTTTGGACGGGTCATAATGTGATAAAACTTGCGATCCCGTTAAAGTTTTTTTTATTTTCGTAAATGCTAGCTCGCACTCTTTACTCCAATGCCATTTTACGCTTTTCCTAAGTAAATTATATAGCGGTATTAATTTTTGACTAAAATTCTTTACAAACTTTGCAAAGAAATTACATAACCCTAAGAACGATCGCAGTTCAGTGATATTCTGTGGTTTTTCCATTTCCAGTACCGCCGAAATTTTGTTAGGGTCCGCTTTCAATCCATCTTTTGACAAAACATATCCTAGGTAGGTAACCTCTTGAACGAGGAACACACATTTAGATTTTTTTAACCGTAACCCACTGCTTAACAGCCTCTGGAACACTGTTTCTAGCGCTTCTAAATGTTCCGTCTCGTTTCTACCTCCGATGATAACGTCATCGATAAACACTGCTACATTAGGTATTCCTTTCAATAAAGTTGTCATTATTCGTTGGAATATACCCGGGCTTGACGAAAGTCCAAAAACTAGCCTATTATAGCAGAATAGCCCCCTGTGCGTATTGATAACCGTGTACTGTTTGGACTCATCCAGTTCAATTTGGTTGTATGACTGTGACAAGTCTATTTTGCTAAAAAACTGTGCTCCGTTTAACGCTACCAGAACCTCATCAATTTTAGGTAACGGATATCGATCAATCACTAAAACCGGATTTAGAGTTGCCTTGTAATCCACACAAATCCTAAGCGTACCGTCAGGTTTGTTGACTGGGACTAGTGGTGAGGCCCAGTCGGAGCAGTCGACGGGCTCGATGATGCCCGCGCGCAGCATGGCGTCCAGCTCCGCGTCAACACGCTCGCGCAGCGCGAAAGGCAGCGGCCGCGCGCGGTGAAACACCGGCGCAGCACCCTCTCGCACCCGCAGCGTTGCCTTGCCGCCCGTGAACTTTCCCAGACTGCCATCGAACAAATCTCTAAACCTGTTTAACAACATTTTTACATGAGAATTAATTTTCGAACTTCCTTTACTGCAAGTTACCTTGTTACACTGAAAACTGGGAATTGATATGCCTAATTCGGTGAGCCATTGCCGGCCTAGTAATGAAGTCGTTCCGTCTTGAATTATAAACAATTCTAGTTTTTTCTGCACCCCTTTATATTCTACCCTAGGCACAATCACACCTAATGGTCGAATGTTCGTACCATCAATAAATTTAAGGCGCAAATCATGAGTCAGTATTTTTGTGGAGCTAAAATACCTATCATAAAGTTGCTTGCTTATACAAGATATTGGTGTACCAGTATCTATTTCCATCGAAATAATTTGGCCATCGATTGACATGGGCAAACTCACCGCCTTATAGTCCTTTACACACAACTGATGTAAATCGAGGCAATCCACCTCCTCTTCCTGGTCCGAAGAGGAGTCCTTCTCGGTGTGGTCGCCGTCGCGCGTCGCCTCACCGTAGTGGAACCTCCGAGCTGCGCCGCCAGCACGCGGCCGCCCCGCCTTGCTGGTCCTTGCGCCGACGCCACCGACGGTGCACATGCGCCGCAGGTGCCCCGGTTGTCTGCACCGGCTGCATACGAAATCTCGGTATTTACAGTCACTATATTCATGATCTGCTCCGCAACCTTTGCAACCTTTGCCGCCGCCGCCGCCGCCGCCCGCGCCGCCACGCTGGCGCCGCGCCGCCGCGCGCGCGCCGACCGCGTGCACCTCCGCCTTGTCACCGGCTTCCGACACAGCCCGTGCCTCGACCGCCGCCGCATCCCGCTCTGCAGTCTCCAAGGAATGAGCTAATTTCATTGCATTAGCAAAAGTCATTGTGTCCGCGTTCTTTGCCGCAAATAACCGTTGACGCGTGACGTCACTCTTTATTCCACAGACAAACTGATCTCGCAAATTTTCATCCAATTTGTCGTTGAATTTGCAAAACCGCGCCATCCTCTTCAGTTCCGCCACGTATTCCCCTGTACTTTCATCCGCAGCCTGCCTCCTCTGCCGGAAACGAAACCTTTCCGCCAAAACCGACGGATTCGGTTGTAGATGATTTTGTAGAAGCTCCACCACCTCCTCATATTTGAGTTCCGAGGGCTTTTTAGGACTTGCCAAGTTCACTAGTAGTTCGTAGATATTGTCCCCCATGATAGATATCAAGGTGGGCAGCTTCAAATCGTCCTTTATGGCATTCACTTTGAAATACATTTCAAGTCTGTCTGTATACGATGACCACGTACCACTCTTCATATCAAATTCACCAATTTTCCCGATAGACATCGTAAATAGTCTCGCACGCTCAATTTTTATACTCGATCGCCACTGAGAAGTATCTAATTATGTGCAGGTATATACATAGGAATAAGAGGCAACAGTTCCGTTACGTGAATTTATTCCGACTGTCGGCGCCTTCGCCCCGAACTACCCTCCACCATATTATTAATTATTATGTAGGTAGTTGAGAATACACTACAATACATTACATAGATAGATATTTTTCTTATAATTAGAAAACACCCAGAAAACCCGGAACAAATGTAGATCTGTGGAGTCTCGAGGCGGGAATCGAACCCGCAACCTCATGCGTCGCAAGCGGACACTCGCCCGGTGCGTCACAGAGGTCGTCAAACCAAAGATACAATACAAACGCGAGAAATAACCTTGAATTATAAAAATAACACTCAGGCGTGATGTCACCCCATTCATAGACACTATCTCCCACAACACTATCTCCCTGAGAACATCCTACGCGAATATCTATTTTCAATATACTACTGGGAAATTAAGTTCTATTTTTGTGTTTAAGCCATAGATAGATATACGTAAAATCTGTAGATATGGTACGTTCTACCAGCGCTTATTTAACATCTGGCCTGTGTTACAACTACACGCAAACACTCGCTCACAGTTACATTTCCAATCTTGTGCTATAATTATAATGAACAACAAAGATGGAAAGACATACCTAGACCGAAGTACGACCGTGACAACAATACACACCAGAAACACGAACGCCGGCGACGGCGCCCCGGTCCGACTATGACTAAGGTGGGTCGACCTAATTGCACCTAATTTGCGCCTTCCACTTTCGAGAAGCTGGTACCTCATCGCCCCGTTTTTACTTAAATCGATGTTCTTTTGGCTGCGGCTCAGCTTACTTGTATCTAGGTGTACCTAGATTAAACGCCATATCCTTTGGTCGAGCAACTACGGAATCCTACATTGCTAGTAGCATGACACGCATTTGGTCGGTTTAATTTGTATCAGAAACTAGCTTCGCCTGCCTGCGGCTTTGCACATATGCTATCTAGATAAAACATAGAAACGTGGGATATGGGAAGATAAGGAAGACATTCAGCCTGCCGATTATGGTTATTGGTGATTATGTCACAACCACATCGATTGGAAAGACATGTGTTCAGATGTGGACGTATTTTTGCTGCACTCAAATCTCAAAGTGCTTTATTTCCTTTAGACCTTACAGGACTCTTGGAAACGCCAAAAATGTTGCACTACCTAATTATAAGCAAACCGGGAAATAAAGTGATAACTGAATTTTTTTGTTCACCTTATTCTTTTTTAAACTAGAAGAAGAAGAACACTTTCTCAACTGTCTGATTTGTACTGTGTGAGCATCAAATAAATGTTAATCTTAAACATGTTTGTCTTAACAAATTAAAGTCAATGTATTGTTGTAATTTCTGCATTAAAAAAATAAATTTGTTTATCCAAAGGTCAGGTGAAGCCGCAGGGCAAAGCTAGCGAGCAATAATACTCCTCAATTTTATTATTCTGAGTATTGGACGCAACAAAGGAGTTCGACCGAGCTAAGTAAATTAGAATCTAGATCCAGGGCTGTCACTTAGGGATCACCTATTTTTTTACCGACATCTAAAGTCTCAAATAGAATAGAATAAAAAAAAAATTTATCTGGACACAGGTATAAAAAAAAATGTAAAAAATAAACAAATAGAAAATAAATGCGAAAGTTCGTTTGAATGTTTGTTACCACGTATCTCCGTAACTACTTAATCTATGTAGATGAAATTTGGTATGTTAGATAGTAAAAGTTCTGGAATACTGGATTCTGGATTATTCCTTGGTTCGATTCCCTCAAAACTCTGTATAAATAAACTATAAAGTAAATAATGATACACGTAATTTTTATTTTTACAAAACTACCCCTAGGTGGTGTGCAATCAATTTATAGCAGCTAGTAAAGTAGAAGGTGGTCCTGCCTCCATGTCCCTGCGCCGAAATAGGGGTTGGCTCAGCGTGTGCTGAACAGTTCATGCTCAGCGTGTGCTGAACAGTTCATGCTCAGCGTGTGCTGAACAGTTCATGCTCAACGTGTGCTGAACAGTTCATGCTCAGCGTGTGCTGAACAGTTCATGCTCAGCGTGTGCTGAAAAGTTCATGCTCAGCGTGTGCTGAACAGTTCATGCTCAGCGCTGTTTTTACTTAATACCTGAATACTAATTGACGATACGGACGGCAATTTGGTGACAGAAATAAAGAAATATTATATAACATCAAATAAATAACAAAAATAGATATACGAGTTAACGTCAAATAACACAAGGAAACTATTAGCTAAGGGTTTTTCCAATACAAAGGGCATCGGCCTTGTAAGTGCACTATACCACTTTCATGGCCCACGTCGCACATTATATTAGGCCGCCGCCGAAGCTGGGCAGTGCATGCGTTAATATGCATATTTTTGTAGCAGGTAAACCAGTGTTTAATTAATGCACAACGAGCACTCCCTTAGCTCTTCACTAATACTCGAGGCGGTAAAAATAGAAAGTTTTTGTTGTACCAATAGATTCACCTTACAAGAATCGGAATGAAGAGCCCAAACATCTTCATACAAGTAGGTACTTATATAATATCATCTCTGATCTCACAGTTTAAACTGAAGTATGTTCTGTACATAAGTGTTACCTTATGATAAACTTGTTCGCTAAATAAAATTACCTAATTAATCTAAGGAAATTACGATAAGCATGTATCTACTTTGTAACCTTTTTCTGAAATAAACTTATATTGTTATTTATTTATTAATTATAATTTAAATATTATCTGGTATATCTCTAGTTCATACATAGGTAAGTACTCTAAAACTTGAGTATAAACGCGTGCGAAGCGTAGTTCAAAAAGCTATATCATTTTAGACTAAAATTATTTTAATCTGACAACAGAGTAACCCTAATGCTTCGTTATCTTGGTTAGGGTTAGGGTTACAGTTCGGTATCGGGGTCCGGTTATTAGTGAACTACATGCGGTACTTGGGAACTTTGTAGATTGTGTTATTTGGCTCATTTGGTAGAGTGGTACGTGTGTACCCATGAATTTTAATTCAAAGGTTGTGGGTTTGAACATGTTCGGGCAGTTTTTTGAGAATTTATAATTTTATATTATTTTATATACAGTCGTGGTCAACTAATTAGGGACACTCTTTGGTTAAACCGAATTGTGAATTTATTTTTTATTTTCCAATGAGTCTAAACCATATTCCATATCTCTTACATGTAAGTATAATTAGTCATTTATGTTCCCGATTATACAAACAATAACAACTTCTTAAACATTAAACCTCTTTACAGTATAGCTGATAGATTATCATAGTGCTATTTGTTCAAATAATAATAATATATAAATAGCTGGCTGGCCATTTAATTAGGGACACTGAGATATTGCGTTCTATTTTAAAAATTTTAATCCCAATACTTTTTTACTTCTTCTCTTATTGTTTCGTGGTAGTTTTGGCGGCAATCCCGATATTTATTTTAAGTTTTGAAAAATATTTTGAAGAAAAATGGGCAAAAATAAAAGTTGCGATCCAACACTACGAAAAATTATCATGAAGTTTGTTGTCGAGCATGGTTGGCCATACCGAAGGATAGCAGAACATTTAAATTGTTCAAAAACTATGGTATACAATGCAGTGCAACATGTCAGACGCAATAACACTGCTTTAAATGTGCCCAGAACAAAATGATCGAGAAAAACAACTCCGCAAGAAGATAGAATGATAACCAGGTTAGCTAAGAAAGATCCGTTTCTAGGCTCTATTTTAATTAAACACGAAGTGTTTGGGACAGACGAAAGAGCTGGTGTCTCAGCGAGGACCGTTCGACGACGTCTGGTAGAAGCAGGGTTGTTCGGAAGAGTGGCTCGCAAAGTACCGTTGTTGAAGAAAGAACATAGAAATGCTCGTTTGGCGTTTGCACGTAAATATGGACATTTGACCTACGCCCAATGGCAACATGTATTATTCTCTGACGAGACCAAGGTTAATTTGATTTCTTCAGATGGAAGGCAATACGTACGGCATCCAGTAAAAGCGGAAATGAATCCAAGATTCACAAAAAAGCCAACATCAATACAAGGCAATATTGAAGGAAACGATGCTTCCCTATGCTGAGGAGCATCTCCCTATTATATGGACGTTTTAGCATGATAACGACCCGAAACATACCGCCCGTTCAGTCAAGTCGTTTCTTACCAGTCAGTATCGCTGCTAGATTGGCCAGCAAATAGCCCGGACCTTAACCCAATCGAGCACCTTTGGCACGAAATCAAGAAAAAAGTTGCCACTTATCGTACCACAACTTTAGATGAACATAATGAAGCTTTTTGTGAGGCATGGGCAAACATTCCTGTCGAAACATGCCAGAAACTGATAATGTCTATGCCACATCGGTGTCAAGCGGTAATTACTAACAAAGGTTTTGCTACTGGGTACTGATTTTACACGTACAGCAACAGAATCGATTAGTTTAATAATACAGGATGTATTTTTTTTTTCAGAAATCACTCGGGTCCATTTCCGTCAAAAGTAAAAGATTTTTGAAAAAAATAAATATGCAGTTATTGTTTTCTTATAAATCGAGGGCATGACTCCTTTCACGACTTTTCCCTAACTCTCGTGGTTTCAGAGTTGGCCATCACCGCCCTTCTCAAAAAACCACCCTGTATAGTGCACAACACGCAAGAATTGAGAGGAGTGCTAAAGTTCTGGCTTATTGAACAATGTTATTATAAATTTGATGAATTATTTGATTGAATTTTATCCTCAATTTTTGTTTTATTTCTATTTGTTAAATAAGATATGTTATTAGACGATCTATTTATTATAATTTTTGCAATACCTATGTATTGTATGCAATGTACTTAATTGTAAATTATATTTATTAACTGACCTGTAATCCAAAACGTTTTGAGATTAAAAACTGAACTGAGTAGAAAGAGGAGGGTTTCGCCCAGTAGTGGGTCGGACTCATTTTAAAAGTATTGTAAAAGTACCTAGCTCAAAATCCGAAAGAAGCTAAATAATCGCTTTCGCTTTTGGCTTTCAAAGACCATCAGTTCCATATTCCTTGTATCTTTTGATTTATATCAAAAGTTAAAAGGAATAACTTGTCTACCTCAGTACCTAGATATGTACTAGGTACTTATAGTGTTTAAAATTTTTGCACCTTAGGTATATGTTTGCAGTAATAGAAATCGTATTTGAAGTTCTAAAGTCGCTAATTGTCGTTGGTCGCTTCCCAAACGCAAGCAATTACTATCCTAGCATGTCTGAATCTGAACCTAGTCTTGAACTAAACAAGCCTTTAGCTTTAGCTGACAGTGTACTCAAACATCGTTTACGAAGAATCTACGAGAAGGTAACCGTCAAGGGTTAAATCGTTGTATTTCGCGTAAAATCCTCATTTTGCTATCTATGTAGAGGGTTAAACGACCGATATTCTCAGGTTGCTTATCGGGTAACACACGTAAATAAGCTTGCATGATATTGGGTCGTTTTTTGATATAAATTCTATACAAATCACCTGTTTCAACTTCGTTATGAAGGAGGTTAGAGATTTTCAGGGGAGAGATAGATAGATAGAGAAACATTTATTAACGAACACAGCACAGAACAGAAATAGTACATAACTTACCAACAATAAATTAAACATACAATACAAAAATACTTAAATGAGAAAAAAACACATTAAGAAGAGAATAGGCATGTACCTACCCACCCACCTACACAAGGGGCTAAACGAACGGAACTTAAAAAGAAAGAAAGACACAACAGGATAAGAACAAATTAATTGTCAACTTAATAAGGCTAATAGCTAGATATAGAGATCGCTGTTAGCGATAAGGCCGCCGGTTGTGCCACATTAGATAATTCAAAGAAGTAAAGAAAAAGTTCTTGTTTTATAAATGTATTGATGGTGCAATAAAGTTGTATTCTATTATATTATATCGCAAAGGTACCTATGTATTCACTATGTGAGTAGCTAGGTAGGTACTGTGTCACGGAATGCAGTACCTAGCAGGTAGGTACATGGAGGAGATACATTTTTATCACCCGGTGCGTACTTTACTCACATCATACTAATACGAAAAAGGCGAAACTATATTCAATTTGTAAAACTCTTTCACACCAATACAGACGGGGCTGCAAGTTATCATATCAGTTATCTAGTACCCATAACACAATCTCAGCTATCGCTATCATCAGCATTACAAAATGTAGAAAAAATCACAGTCGCAGCCCGGAGTCAGGAAGTTGGCGGCGTTACACCCCCGTGCCTCGGAAAGCTGGTTCAGCCACAGGTCCTGCGTTTTTTGTCCCATCGGATTATGAGTGTGAAGGTATATTGATAGTGCTCCTGCGTTTGCGCGCAGTTTTGTGCACTATAATATGCCCTACGCACACAGCTAGCTAGTCTCGTGTCCGAAACTCGGCTAGGAGAACATAAATAATGTAGAAAGTTCCGAAACTGAAATACCATTACGCTACTTTTACTCTAGATCCAAGAATATATTCAAGTAGGTTGAGGGTATTCTGAAGTAGCTTTTCTTAATTTTTTGCTTCCGGCTAATAGAATTTAATTAGCGTACACGGGTACAAGAAATCCTGTTAGTGGAGTAGTAATTTAAGACGTAGCAGTAATATACAGGGTTTCCCAGAAATGGTGGATAATCCTGCACGTGCGTGTGCGGGGGGGGGGGGGGGGGAGGCCCCACACCCAAAAAAAAATCTATTCCCAACAGTCCGCGGTCTACGAATTTTTCTTGAAAATTTAGAAATTTCCCTGTTTTCCTCACATTTGTGGGCATCACGTCCGCTACATGAGGCCTACTTCGGATTTTTTTCTATTAACGTATTCCCTAATAATGGTATTCCTAAATTATCTTAAAAAAAACGCAACTACATAGGATAGTAGTTAACTAGTAGTCCCTAAACATAAATTTTATTTCTGAAATTTATTTCTTGCCATCCGGCAAGGAATGTGGCTCCAGAACGACGGTTGTCCGGCACATTATGCTGTGCAAGTAAGGAATTATCTAAATGATGCCTATCCCAACAGATGGATCGGCCGATTGGGGCCAATATTGTGGCC
Source organism: Eupithecia inturbata (assembly GCA_963662085.1). Taxonomy (NCBI): domain Eukaryota; kingdom Metazoa; phylum Arthropoda; class Insecta; order Lepidoptera; family Geometridae; genus Eupithecia; species Eupithecia inturbata. The sequence goes on along the minus strand of OY759202.1, from coordinate 1,653,089 downwards.
ACCACGGTCCCCAGACCTAAATCCTCTGGATTTTTTTTATTGGGGCTGTTTGAAGGAGCAGGTTTACAAGAAACCCATAAACTCATTAGAAGAACTTCGACTTCGCGTCGCCGAAGCGTGTGGTGCAGGCTTAGAATTCGGACGACCCCAACTCTTCTTGGGGGGGTCGTAAGAGGCTACTAAGGGATATGCAGCGGGGGCGGGCAGCAGCGTCTCCTGCAGAACTATTCCACCAACGCTGTGATCCCCAACCCGCATCCCCAGCGTGGGGTTATAGGCACTACCCCCATGATATAAAAGCCAATAAAGCGTTGTTCATATCTTACAATATACATATCTACCTCTATACCCAAAATCCTTACCCCACTATAAATAATAACGTGGACGAAGTGGATTTTATACGCAAGAATTAGCAGAGAATTAGGGTAGGTACATTAGTGGGGAAATGGGTAGCCATTGAGGGTAATTTTTGATAATCTCTGGTGAAATACGGTCTGGGGTGATTTGCATGATAATAATGGCAGTTTCGGTAAGGATATGAAGGAATATCATTGATTTAGGAGCTTAATTATGCGCTTAAGCGCTTTGCAGATAGAGCAACTATTGCGGCAATAGACAACTCACAACTAGCAGTTTACATGTAAACTTCTTCCAAAACTCTCACTTTAAGGCAAGTTTATACGCAAAACATTAAGGCACTTATCCGACCCACACTAGTGCCGCCACCTATTTTATCTTATTATTCAAATTTCCATAGGGCAGTTTGTGATACCTGTCATAAGCTTTGCATAGTTCGAAGTAGCTCTTCGTGGCTCTTGGTGGTCCATGGGAAATCAAAAAACTACATCGCAATCAGTAACGCCCCCCCCCCCTCTTCCCTCCCCCATTAGTACACACACACACGCACAGTACTCTCTCGTTGCCTAAACTCTTAAGAGATTAGTGCCTTGGTGGAGTAGTCACACACACAAACACATTAATTGCAGTGAGTATCTTTGTACCTATTCTCCTATTTAGTTGAAGTTTTATTAATTGTAAGTACCTACATAAAGCACTTTATCTAACCTAAACCTAATAATTTACCTAATAGTTGTAAATCTGTTTTGCCTTAATTTTAAGATTAATATGTATTACCATATATTGACAAGCTACGCTGTTGATTTACCAATAAACAAAATACAAAATATTAAAAAGTTACGAACGGCGAATTACGCTAACTAAGCTATTCGATAATCGATGTTACATCCTAGGTAATATATTCAAATCTGAGTAGTATAAACCTCAAATGTCCCAGTTAGGATTAGCCTGTAATGTGCCGGATGCTGCGCTCGCCTCCTGTTCCATTTAGATACCGCAATGATGCCTATAGGTGTGTACAGGTTGTCCGAATATGCTCGGATTAAGGTCAGAACCACAGGTACAGTCAGCGTTAACAGTAAGTAGCAGAGGAGACCAACAATCATTCCGCTAACGAATCGCTTCACTATGAGAACGCTATCTTCGCAGAATGGCCACGTAGAACCCTTAGATGAAAGAAACCCCAGGTAGTGCGTGCGGTATTTTTGCGCATTTATCATAGTGTCGGGGTTTCAACCCCAACACTATTGACATTCTTCCCTCAATCTGTAATTTTTTTCATCTAACTTCTTAGCTGGGTCAACGCCCGGGATGTCTCCCCATTGTCTGGCACATGCAGCACGCGCATGCTGCGTGCTGCATGTAGAAAACCAAACCAGACAACAAACCAAACAGTGCGTTTGTGGCGATTTTGCGACGATACCATTGTCATAGTGAAGCGATTAATTTAGCAGAATAGTGGGTGGAGCCCAGGTTGAAAGCAATCCCCATGAATTTCAGTTATATTTAAAATTCATAAAAATTATGTGGTCGCACAGTTATCTGTTATCTTACTCTTAAAAAAAACACTAGTAAGATATGTAGTTTTAGTCGAGTCAGCTGTTTCCCCGTTAGATACTATCGATTGATGACGCTATCTCAGTATCTCGTATCTCAGTTCAGTTTATTTATTTATAACGTTTTGGGTTACAGGTCAGTTCATAAATATAATATAGAATTACATTGTTAATTATATTTAAAAAAGTAAAAGTAAAAAAGTAAAAGATATTTATTTTGCCAGAACATACAGTTACCTATTTTTTCCCAGTTTGCATTTATTTACCTATATAGGTATTGCAAAAACAAATATGTACTTAATAAATAGATTGTTTAATAAAATATCATGTTTATAATAAACCGCCAAATGCGAGTCGACTCGCACAAGAAGGGTTCCGTACCGTAATAATCAGGCAACTTTTTCAAAGAACATCAAATTTTCACTTGTTAGGAGACCCCTTTAAATTTTCAACTTTATTTTATTTTTAGTATTTGTTATTAATACAGTTGAGGGGTTACTTAATTATAGAAAGTTTCATATGTCTATCTATTGTAGTTCAAGAGACAATCTTGACAAATTATGAGCAAAAATAGCCAAAAAAATTACGTTTGTTGTATACGATCCCCCTTTAACTTTGATATTTATTTTATTTTTATAATTTGTTGTTATAGCGGCAAGAGAAATAAACATTATCTGAAAATTTCAACTGTCTACCTCTTACGGTTCATGAGATACAGCCACGTGACAGACGTACATACGGACGGACAGCGGAGGCTTAGTAATAGGAGTCCGTTTTCACCTTCGGGTTCGGAACCCCAAAAATTTAATACAAAATACAAATCTATAGAGGTATATATAAAAGAAAGTCGTGTTAGTTACACTTTTTATATCTCAAGAACGGCTAAACGGATCTCGGTGAAATTTGGAAGCGAGGTAGATGGTATCCCGGGGCCGGACATAGGCTACCTTTTATTCCGGAATAAAGCGTGCGAAGCCGCAGGCAGCAACTAGTACAGAATAAAATTCATTAAACTTATAATAACATTGCCTGACCTACTGGACCTCAATTGTTATTGTCACCATTGGTTACGGATGCATTTTGAAATTTCCTCAGGGATTTATGCACTATTCATCTATTGTAGACACCTTCCGTGAATTAGCACGCTATATTCTAAGACTAGTTTCTGCCTGCAGCTTCACATGCGTTTTACCGAAATAAAAAGCATAAAATAAATATAAAGTTAATCCTGGTCTAGAACTACATAATATGCAAAATTTCAGCCAGATCCGTTCAGTAGTTCTGGCGACATCTAGACATCCAAACTTTCGCATTAATGTGATTAATTCGGATTTATAGCATAAATGTATCAATTTTTTTATTAAATATTGATAGATCACTAGAAATTTATATGTTTTACAATTGTAATCAACAAAAAAATGTACATAAAACAATTAAATTCAGGTTTAAATTCTTACCGCTCAAGAGCGATATCTAAACTTCCATAAATTGAATAATAATACAGTAAATATAAATCTCTCACGAAATTGCCCGAGAAATGCTTATACAGAATGTAACGTACTTGAAATTGCCCGAATAACCCCTCCAAGTGATCAGACGATTTATGAAGGGATAAGGTAATTCTTATGTAAATTATTTGGGCGCGAGTTATTTTTACTTACGTTCGAGGTTAGGTGGAGTGAATTATGTTTTCCGATTTTTATGGAACTTGTCGACGAAAATTCGTCGTCGCGAGATCCTAGGTCCGTGGGGTACCGTTGCTCTCCTCGTTTTTAAAAAGATAGCTGTGCGTCTGTTCGACGCGACGCGTGACCCGAGAGCTGGCGGGTATCTGGCGCAGCGCAGCAGCATTGCCATACAGCGGGGCAATGCAGCCAGCGTCTTGGGGACGCTTCTGACTGGTATATGGATCAGTTGAGCTACCTGTAGATTGTTTGCAACAGTCTGCAGTTAGTTTAATTGTTTCAAATCAAATCAAATTCATATATTTTGCGAAACATGGGTTACAGGGATGTTAGGTTAAAATAGAATGAGCACAACCATGATCAGCTTTACAGCATGCAAACTCACTTTGCATGCTGTAAAGCTGTTTCAATTGTAAATACTTGTTCTAATTTGTTTTTATTATTGAATTGTAATTTTCTTTGTCAATATGGAACTTGTTTAAGTTGCTCGCGTTATATTTTGAAAATTTGATATATTTCATCAACAGTTTAGTTTCAAAGTGTTCACTCCCCAGCCAGCCAGTATTTTATTTGTACCGGGGTACAAATAACCCTGTATAAAAAAAAACAATATTAAACATTGTCTTTCAATGCAAATGAAATATGGTTTCGGTTTCGTTTTCAATTACTAGTTTACTATTCTTATTGTTCTAAGCCGTAGTAATAAATAAATAAAAATACACTAGAGCAAGGCAAGTCGTGGACGTCCTAAAACGCGTTGGGTCTATCACAAGGAGGTATACCTAGATACAATAAATAAATAAATAAATAAATAATTCTGGACAATTCACACAGCATCATCTAGCCCCAAGCTAAGCAGAGCTTGTGTTAGGGGTACTAGAGAACTGATATACTTAATACAATACACTACATAGATAGATATTTTTTATTATACATAGAAAACATCCAGAACACTCGGCAGATCGTTAAAACATTTGTCCCGAGGCGGGAATCGACCCCGCAACCTCCTGCGTCGCAGGCGAACCTTCGCGCGCTGCGCTACGGAGGTCGTCATATAAAAAGCATAATATAGTCTTTTTTACCTCTACAACTCAGCCCATGGAAGTCGTCAAGAGAACCTATCAGAGGAAGAGCAGCAGCTTCCTTTTGTGTATTATTTGACACCTCCACTGCGATCACCAATCCGCCTGCCAAGCGTGGTGATTATGGCAAAACCCCTTCGTTTTAGGGGATGCAGTACAGTGTGATCTTATGCGTGCTGGTGAAGTTAGGATTCCTAACGCTTCTGTCAGTCATAGAGACATAATATTTAGCTTTGGGTGATCCTGGACTAATCTTGATGATGCCGTATCTAATATAAGAATTCTCATGGTAATCTGCGCAGCACAATGGCCAGTGCGTCCCACAAAGGAGGGCTCTCCGGATTATATGCTATTGTGTACTGAATGGATATGCGACGTTCATATGCGTGTAACTACATGCACGTACGATAAGCTATAAGGAGTAACAATTTTCATGGGGCCACCTCGGGATCATTGTCTATAGGTACAATAGCGAAAGAATTTTCAAAATCGTTCCATAATTTTTACGGAGAAATAACATACAAAAAAAAGCATACATGCAGCCGAACCTACTCCTTTTTTCGATGTCGGCTTAAAATAATTAAAGTGTGTGTTCCCGGTCCCCTTTAATTTCTTGAATTTTAAATGACACTTGAAATGCTTTTTTTTCATTAAACTTCATATTTGAAATGAAAATACAATTATAATTTTTAGCCAACTTCAGCCGCCGTTCCTTCTAGAATCACGCAGATCTATCTCGACAACTTTTTACGAAACATTAAACAATTATTTAAAATTTATGATCTAAGCTTTGAATTTTTAAGATTAGATGTCGAATTTTGCCGTGTCCTTCTAACGTTGGTAATCTTTCGCTTCTTAATTGGTTAGGTTTTCTTCTCCCATCCTTGTTTTAACGCCCGTTAAAAAAGAGAGGTGATATAGTTTAATCGGGTTTATCTGTGTGTAAATTCAGATTAATAAATGTATCTGTAAATGATATTGGTATAGTCAAGTTCAAAAATAAATATGTTGTTTCTTCCGGTTTTTTCGCCGTAAAAATCTACAGTCAATTCGCCGTGTGTAGGCACGGCGTCGCCGCCGCCGTTAACAAGCTTCCATAGTGATCCATACAACACTAACGACTGCGCCTTCATACGGCGAATTAACTGTATATTTTCACGGCGAAAAAAACGTGTGTTAAGAGCCCTAAATACGGCAGCTGCTGCATCGCGTTGGTGTCTCAACGCTCGCTTTTCGGACAATTGAATAATAACAGAGTTTATGTCGTTTCGTACAAGAAAACTTCATAGAAAAATAACCCTACGAATTAATTTCATAATTTCTTCGTACTCGATTAATAATACTTTCTCAATTCATACTAACTGAAACCCAAACTTCTAAAAACAAAATGGCTTCTTCCGTAACCGTAGAAAATTTGTTTAAAAACAACTCTGTAAACAAATTAGGGTTTCTAAGAAATATCGTCGGTTCACAAAGAAATGTGTTTAATTAAAGCAGGGCCTACTAACTGGCGGCTATTCTGTGCCGGTGTAAATGTAACTAACCGAGTCTTGGGGAAGTCACGAATGATTATAGGTGGCAAGATATAAGCGATAGCGGGGTCTACAGGATTTTGCGGCTGCCGCTCTGTTTCTGATTCATTCGTCAAACGTCAAGCGCTCGATTACTAATTATTTTTTGTTCGGCATAGGTACGGTATTGGATGGTTGGACCTTTGGCGATGCGTCCTAGGACGGCCATCTGACCAGCGTAGAGATGCTGTCAGCGCCTAGCTCGCCCGCGTGGTCGACGCGGATTATTTTGTCTAGATTAGGATTCTTCATCCAATAAAGCCTGGCACAGCTGTGGACACTCCTAACTTGTTGCAGCATTATACGACGCATGTTCCTGTCTCTTAGATTGGAAGCATTAGTAGCACTATTTATTTTAAACAGTCTCGTGGAAGAAGACAATACAATGCAATACGCGTATGTTCACAATCAAAATTGAAAGGTAATTCTGTATTTAGTCACTTGGAAACTTCTACAGCGAGTGGTGAGACTCTTGTCGATTGTCGAGTATTGTCGGCTTGCAGCGGGACACTTGTTATCCATCAGTCGTCAACTCTGCACTCATGAGTAGGATCATGATGTCATCATTCACACAATCCACAAACCCAAAAATCGACAAAACCGCTTTATATCTCGCTCTCGCAACGATGAGCGAAGCTTGCATTAAAAATCAAACCGCTTTCAGCTTATCTTTTAACCCAAACCTATTATTTTGCTAGATTGGAAGAAAGCAATTAGTGTAGCGAATAATCCAACATTTAGATGGATGATGGCATTGGAACTGACGGCAAACAGGTAACCGGAGCCGGGGACAGTAATTACTTGCTGCCTGGATTGGGCTGGCTTTTGTCAGATATTTGGACAATAGAGAAAATACACATTCAGTGTTGATGGAGAATCGTTCAGTGTTGTTCCTGTGAATAGTTTTCTTGGTTCTTTTCACCGAACTCTTAAACGATGCTAGCTTTGCCGAACATACTCGTAACTGAGGCGCTGCAGAATCGCGGCAGCCGCTGCAGCAATTTCAATTTATATTATTATTACTAGATTCGCACAACACTGAGTTAAGTCAAACAGATTCAATACATTTCAAAACACAAAATAAAATTCATAATATACAGATAAAATAAAATAACACAAGCTTCGTAGCTGCAATAGCATTGTCAAATGTAAAATAAAATAAAAATGTCCACTAAAAAGAAACCTAAACGTGTTATTGTATTCCCGCCTTGTGACATAACATTTGTGATGTTTGTACGATCTGCAAATATTTGTTCCGGGTGTTCTGGGTATTTTCTATGTATTATAAAAATATCAAAGTATGTAATAAATGTAATAATATATTGTATCTCTGCTTAGCTTGGAGCTAGATGATGGTGTGTAAATTGTCCAGTATTATTTATTTATTTATTATTTATATTGGATACCTAGAGCATTGAACGCCTTTTGAATATAGTTGACCCGGAGATTCTTTTTTTATTTATTTGTTTATTTTGAGTAATATATTTACATTGCCATTTCAGTGCAGCACCAAAGCGACGACGAAATATAAAAAGAGATAAAAAATACACTAAATAAACATTAACATTAATTAAAAAAATAAAAATTACACCAACAAGCTACTTACTATATCTATAGCTATATATATAGCTTAAAATAAACGACTTAACATATTACTATGCGTCCTATCCAAAAATGTTTATACCGCATCCCTGAAGCAAGGCAAGCAGTAAGAGCAATCTGTAGACTCGGACCAAGAGACAGCCTCAGATTAGTATTTAATAGGTACTATTACAATGGCATCTCTTTATATATATTTAAACATTATGGATGCTAGAAAGCATATTTTACAATACTGTAAACATTCGGATAGCAAACGAGATCAAAAAATAGGCTTGTCCAACCTATTACTGAGCGTCTGGTCGACTTGACGACGCGTGACCCGAGAGCGGTGGGTACACGGAAAAAAAGGATATTTTCAACCAAGAATATCAATTGTCTCAGAAAAATTGTTTCGATACAAGTAAATATTATCTTTACTTAAGTCAATGATCTTAATTCAAAAAAACGTGTTTTCTCAAATTAAGAATACATTATTCTTCCTTTTAGTTCTTGATATAAGACAATATGTTTGGTTCAAGAATATTTCATCAATATCAATATTTCAATAAAGATAATCACTTATTTTGACTGAACACTTTGTAAGCATTTTAACTGAAGACAATTGTATCTTCTTCTGATACATTAATTTACTTCGTTTAAAATGACTTTATATTTTTTGCCTCAAGAATATTTTTTTATTTGATTTAAAACCGTTTTCTTATTTTCAAGAATGTAGCAGTCTTGTTTGAATATATATTTTTTTGTTTTATCTGAAGCATTTGAGACTACTTTGATCAAATACATTTTTCTCAAACCAATAAGTTGTTTTACTTTATTTAAAACTTTTTTGCTTCTTGATATCAAATTATGCTTACTACACATAAAAAATAAATTTGTTTTAATTGAAAACTAAGGATGTTCTTGCAATAAAAAGATTTATTTCTTATTGCATGAAGTCAATTTACTTAAAATTCAAAATATGTCCATTATTTTCAGTATAAGACACAATATCTTCTTTGTACAACATTTTACTTCTCGATTTAAGAATATGCTAATCACATTTCAAGAATACATTTATTTAAGTTAGAAACTAAGAATTTTCTTGAATTCAGAATATTTTTTTCTTATTGCATGAAGTCTGTTTACTTAATTCAAAATATTTTCATTATTTTCATCATTAGACAATATATTCTTCGTACAACACTTTTAATTCTTGATTTGAGAATATGTCAATTACATTTGAAGAATACATTATTTTATTTGAAAGTAAGGATTTTCTTGAATCAATAAATATTTTTTTCTCATTGTAAGAAGTCTACTTAATTCAAAATTATGTCGATTATTTTCATTATACTAATAATAATATATTCTTACCTATTACAACATTTTTACTTCTTGATGTGAGAATTTGGCAATTACATTTCAAGAATAAATTTATTTAAATTGAAAACTAAGGGTTTTCTTGAAACAAAAATGTTTCTTTCTTATTTCAAGTAGTCATTACTTAATTCGAAATATGTCGAGTACCTATTTTATTATTTTTTGACAACCGGTGTGGGTGGCGCTGCTGGCACAGGTCCGCCTGCGTCGCAGAAGGTTATGGGTTCGATTCCCGCCCGGGACAAATATTTGTACGATCAGCAGATATTTGTTTTAAGTTCTAGGTGTGCTTAAGTAAAATCCATAACACAACCTCAGCGTACTTTGGGACTAGATGATGCTGTGTGAAATGTCCAGCGATATATTATTATTATTATATTAAATGATGTAGTTTTTGCCCCAACAGGAAGAAGGCGTGACTTTTTGTATCTACATATAGTATATGTATAAGATAACATATTTTTCGTAGCGATCGTGAGCTGCAACGAATTGTGCTTTATAATTATAAAAAAAAATTCAACACATTTTATATTTTAAAAATTACTTCAGATTCGTAACATTATTTAACATACCCAACTAACTAACCTCAAGACAATTCAGATGAATCGGTTTGCAAACTTCGGAGTATAGGGGGTAATAGTAAATGTTTCTCCTTTTTTTAAAAAGTATGTAACGTACAGAAACTTCATAAGCTGTTTTGAGATTACAAACCGATACCTTTTATTTCATACCGGTGTGGTACCCCCCTTTTAAAAAATATTTCCCCCTTTATAACCATTTTTCAAAAAGTGTTCTACTTAAAGACTTTTCTATATTTTTCCTGTAAAATATAAATCCTTAACTACAAACGCTACATACATTTCAGATGGATCGCTCTGCAAACTACGGAGATTGAAATTGTGAAATTTTTCGACTTTTTCCAAATTATTTTAAGTATGAAAGCTATAGAAATTACATAAACTGTATTACAATGTGCAACAGATTGCTTTCTTTGATACCCCATTTGACCTTATAGATCTCTTTTAAAATTTCGACATCACAATTTGTAATTTTAATGAATATTTGAAAATATTCATTAAAATTTTTTTTGTTTAAACCTTTACAGGCGCACAAAATGTTTTTTTTTTAATTTTCAAGTTAATTGCAGTCGTTGCTGAGATAATGGGGTATCGAAACCGATCTCGAAACCCTAAAAATTAGTAAAAATATCCGCCACCTTGGATTTTAAAAATAACCTCATTGTCAAAATCGGACCTCTCGATTTAGTGGGAAACGATAACCATGTTGAATATTTGGAAACAAAATTGCAGCCATCTTGGATTTTAAAAAGAACCCTAAATTAAGTTTTGTTCCGCCGCCGCGACTCTAGGCTATCGACTTGCGACCCCCTGCGCTCGCTTCTCTCGCCATGCTGGTTCAAAGTTTAACTCAACCCCCTCCCCCGATGCTGCGCAAAAAAAAAACAATACACCCCGTTCCCCCATTTGGGAGAACAATAATAATTATGTCAGTAAGTGTAGTAGCCCAGCTTAAACGACAATTATTTATTACTTATTTAAGTACTTTGTACTTTTGAACTTCCTGTTTTGAGAATATGCTAAAATTATTTTATTACAAGACTTTTACATGTTTTGAAAGTTTATGTAAGAATAAGATTAGTGCAATATTCTTGGCCCAAATATGGATGTCTTGAGCCTTGATCAATGTTGCTAGGAGTAAAAAAAAAAATAACTTTGCGGAAAAATATTTCTAAAAAATAACTAATATAACTAATAAAAAGTTTCAACCCTTATGCGTACCCTACTGCTGTGCACGGGTTTCTCAAGGGGTGTAGACTATAGTCCGCCACGCTGCTGGGCAAATTGCGCTTAGGAGACTTACCTATCTTCGAAGGGTTCACCTTCTCTGACAACCAGGTTTTCTTCGCGATGCTTTCATTGACCGTTAAAGCAGTTGGTACTTACCTAATTAAATCTAAAAGTTATGGATCGAGCGAGCGCAAATCTTACTGGCAACTAGGCGATTTGGCGTTGTATGTGAGTATGTTTGTTTATGTTAAAAAAATAAAAAGTTTTACAAATATATCGAATGGGGTGTCGTTTGAAGGGTTTTGTTTGTGCATTCCTAAGGGTGTTTATTTTTGTTCTGGGATGTATAGTTTCTTAAATATTACGAATAGTAAACTTAAAGAATCCGTCCATTGTAACGTGACCTCCTATTTATTAAAGTTTCGATGTCTCCGTAGTTCAGGTTAAGCTGGACGAAGGTACGCGATGCTTTTGATAGCTAGGTACTTGATTAGGTACTACCCGATGAGGAAGGGTTATGTTGTCCGTGCTTTTCTATGTATGTACCTAGGTACTTTGTTGGTTATCTGGGACGCTTTGTCTGTTCAAAGCGTTAAAACGTCTAAACGGATTAGATAATTGAACAAATGCGTACCTACCTAGGTACTTTGATACTTATGTCTCATCCTCAATATCGCTTACCTACTGTTAAGCTTTGTAAGTAGGAACCTACTTAATTTGTGACTCGCTCGCCTGGTGGGTGTTATAGCACAAAAAATAAACAAAACACCTGTAAAACATTTACAATTATTAGGTATTTTATAGACTCCCAACAAAAAAACATCAGTCAGTGAACGAAAAAAAAGCTCCGCATATAAAGTACCTACTGCTATGCTATCGGTTTTCGTATCCTAGATCGGGCAACACCGGCAACGCACTCAAAGGTCATACATGCATTTGCTTTGCAGAGCCACCGGCCGGCCGCCGCCGCCGCTTGAAATTTATCGAATCGATCAAACGGGACCGAATAATACTAAGACGGTAATTTTAATCTCAGAATCGTGGAACAGATAGTGGTTGTAAGTGATTTTGTATTTAGTTTAATTGTGGTTTTGTCATAAACCTACATAAATGGCGGAGGAAGCGGATACCGATGCATGTGGTTTGCTAAATAGTTGGGGAGTTGAAAGTGAAGTAATCAACAATTTTGTAGGTAAGTTGCTGTTAATCAGTAAGTATGTGCTTGTCTGTTCTTGCCTACAGGTTATTCTCAAAGCTATTCAATTATTTATTCGTTGACTAAGTACCTTAAGATCATCTTTATTATTTAGTTAAAAAGATACCTAGAACAAATCTATTTTTTACAAGTCTGCTCTGATCTTAGGTGCTGTCATAAAAACACCCTATACCCACATAAATCTGCAAAAAACATCGTTTGCGGCTTGGTTTGTACACTGAATATTAATCTGTGGTAGCAGGAAAATTACCTTCTTCAGTATTGTGCACTAGTTTGACTAACAACCTATTTATTATAGTCTCTGTATGTATGTATGCCATAGTTAATTAAATTTATTATATATTTATTATAAATTACGTAACTTACCATTACTTAGCATACGTTGACCTTATTTCAGAATTGCACAAAGAAGACTTCGTTTGGCTTACAACCAATACAGAACCATGGGAGGATGCTATCAGGAAGTGGAAAGCTACCTATGAACTACGCCAAGTGGATTACGATACTGTGGGGGCTTTCATAGAAAATTGGCCCATATTAAATGACGTGAGGAGCGATGTCTTGGTAAGTTAATACATACCTCTATATGTGTATTGTGTGGGCTTATATGAAATAACAAGAGCTGTGTTATATAATTTTGGAGTTACGTCTAACCAGTAACCGTTTATTCTCATTGTTCTATCTTATTAGCGTAAATAACACTATTTCGTTTGCATTTGGTCAGATTCACAATGATCCGGAAACATTGAAGACATGTTCACTTAATTACTTGCTTGATTACTTACACACCTTGCATTTAAATAGTTATGTATGTATTTTCAGATTCAGTTAGCCTTCAATTTTGTACACCCAGATAAAACAAATAAGTTTTACCTGCAGTGGAATGAATTCATTTCTAAAATTAAGGCTATAAAATAAAAGTACAAAAGAAGCAGCAGCTTTAGTGAATATATAGATGGATTATCTGATGACGGTTGGTTTTTTAGCATAATTATTTAGAAACAAAGTCACTATTATTTCTTATTTAAGTATGGAATGCCTCTTTGCATTATGACAATACTTATAGAGGGCATTTTATATTAACCTGTATCCCATCGTTTTTTTACAGATCACAAGCTTCCGTCACAAGTGAAGCTGCTTTACCAGTAGGTGCCTCCAAAAGGACGTCTGAACAAACGACAAAAATTCTCAATAACCGAGTGTCTCGATAGCCTCATTGTCGATGTAAAGGTAATTACCATGTTATAATACTTACCGTGTTCGTGTGATCTAATTTAGTTATTTCATGTACCGTTTCTTTAACTATTTGCCTTTACCTTTTAGGTGACATACAAAAAAATCAATGAAATATCTGCTGAAGCGTCAGAAAAACGAAAGACTGTGCAACCATACATTATCCATTGCACCAAGATAACGGAGGAAAATTCTATCTCATAATAGATAAGGTCAGGTTCGTTTTTCAATCTGCTTATAAGGCCTTGTACACACTTTGCAAGTGTTATCACGCACTCCATGTGTCTTATCCAAAATCAGGCTACCACCTGTATTTACTAATCCAGAAATGTGTATATTATACAAGCTCTAAATACGCTGTGATCCCACCCTACTTTTTGGATTTAATTTCGGATGCTAAATGCTAGGTATGATTATGTAAGAATATATCTGTTTGCAAACTTTAACTTAATAATATTATAAAATAATAATGCTATGTTCCATAAGTAAAATTGAATACCATAATTTGAAAACGTATTTTATTCATTTAAATTACTATCACAACTTAACTAACTATTTCAAGTGTCCTTATCAAAACTGTGATCGAGTCTATGACACTAAATCTTCTCTGAAAAAACATATATGTGCCAATCATGTTGTTCAGAATGAAAATTATGTTTGTAATCAGCCAAAATTATGTTTGTACAATTGAATTAAAATATAATGATAAAAATGTCATATTGTACAAGTACGATATTCACTTTCCATTATTTTGCAAAATAGAACTTTTTATAAAGGAAAATGATCACAGTACAATGTCATTGATGTGTACAGAGCTACATACAGTAGACTACTCTTCACATTATTTGGCTTATGTTGTGGAAAGTACAACACAAACAAGATTAATTAATTTGGAAGATTGTGATTGTACGTCACCTACTATAATTAGGAATTTATATGGTTATTTTTATGTAGATATAAAAAGTTAAAAATGTTCCAGTAAAAATGCATCGCAAGTATCCATTAACTTTTATTTTATAATGTAACTCTTTTTTCGAATATTTCAGTTTGTCTCCTTGCTCTGTTTCCTCGTCTGTAATAGGAGCCAGATTAAACGAATAAGTTCAGTTAGTTCCTGCTATTACCTTTTGTTAAGATTGGGATAGTATTTTACTTTTTATATGAGTAAAATGCCTTCACTGTATGGTTCATAAGGTATGTTTATAGGACATTTTCACGACTAGTCTACGGTCAGGACATATTGTTGACCATTCAAACTACCTACAACTACTAAGGTCTTTGAAATTGTCCTTTTATTATAATGCTTGTTATCTGTATTTGTGACATCATTTTGATATGATTGATTTCTGTAAGGGTGCAATTATAATAATAATAATAATAATAATAATAATAATGCTGGACAATCCACACAGCACCATCTAGCCCCAAAGTAAGCTTCTCAAAGCTTGTGTTATGGGTACTAGATAACTGATATATTTAATACATTATATACATAGATATATATTTTTATTATACATAGAAAACACCCAGACCAACGGAACAAATTTCTGCAGATCGTACACAAATTTGTTCCGAGGCGGGAATCGAACCCGCAACCTCTTGTGTCGCAGGCGGACACAAGAGGTTGCGGGTTATTATTTTGTTATTATTGATTTCTGGAATTGTGACTAGTTTTGGCATTATTGGTTTCTAGATTAGTGACATTGTTTTTAACAGGGGCCGCACTGTGATATTCTTACCGCGATTGTGTTTAGGCGCGGCATTGTACGCCGCACGACCACGCGCCTTATCGTAGCGGGATACTGTTTACAGTCGCGGTGCCTAAACAGAATCGCGCTAAGGATATTACGATACGGCACCCACTGTGCGATTACGCAAAAACCATCCATCCTATAATTGACATATAAAGGGCTTTGAAAATGGCCTTTGCCATATTATAATTGCAAATTACGAAGTCTTTCAAAGGGTTTTCAAATGTCAATATAGAATGGGTGGTTTTTGCGTAGGTAATTCCAGAGCTGTAGGTATAACACTTGTTCCATTTGTGTTTATTAAGATACATATACAATATACAATAAACAAAACGAATTAATACAAGAAAATGTTTTATTTAATAATAATAACTTTTTTCAGGCATCATAAGACAAGTACAAACAAAGTAACTTAACTAGGGCCCTTATGTTAAATAACTGAGGTGAGCTTTATCATTTGAGAAAAGACTTGTGTTGAGTGTTTTACCTATCGTATAAATTTCGTATCGTTGAATGTAATATAAGTTAGGTATGTTTTTATACTGTTACTATGTTATTTTTACACTAATGATGAGACGTTGTAATTATCTTTTCAGTGATCTCATTTGAAGAGGTTATTACATATACATACTAATATCCTCTACATCCTCTACTGTTTTATACTAAAACTATGTATATAATCTTAGACGAAGTTTACTATGCTCGGTTAAGAAATAAGTAAATATTATAAAATAATATTTATCTATTTTTTAGTCGAGAATAGTAAGATTCGCGTAAGATTATATAGTTTTAGTATGAAACACACGAGTCTTCGCTCAAAAGAAATACTTCTTCAGTTAAGGATAGTAGAGGCTTCACCAAAGATTATATTGTTTTGGTATAAAAGACGCAAGTCTCGTCTCGAAACAAATACTCCTTCAGTTAAGAACAGTGGAGGCTTCACCTAAGATTATATTGTTTTAGTATAAAACAAACGAGTCTTGTCTCGAAACTCATTATTCTTCAGTTTAGAACGTTAAAGGCTTCACCTAAGATTATATTGTTTTGGTATAAAACACACGAGTCTTGTCTCGAAACTCATAATTCTTCAGTTAAGAACGGTAATGGCTTCACCTTAGATTATATCGTTTTGGTATAAAAGACGCAAGTCTCGTCTCGAAACAAATACTCCTTCAGTTAAGAACAGTGGAGGCTTCACCTAAGATTATATTGTTTTAGTATAAAACAAACGAGTCTTGTCTCGAAACTCATTATTCTTCAGTTTAGTACGTTAAAGGCTTCACCTAAGATTATATTGTTTTGGTATAAAACACACGAGTCTTGTCTCGAAACTCATAATTCTTCAGTTAAGAACGGTAATGGCTTCACCTTAGATTATATCGTTTTGGTATAAAACACACGAGTCTTGTCTCGAAACTCATAATTCTTCAGTTAAGAACGGTAAAGGCTTCACCTAAGATTATATTTTTTTGGTATAAAACACACGAGTCTTGTCTCGAAACTCATTATTCTTCAGTTTAGAACGGTAAAGTCTTCATCAAGATTATATCGTTTTGGTATAAAACACACGAGTCTTGTCTCGAAACTCATTATTCTTCAGTTAAGAACAGTGGAGGCTTCACCTAAGATTATATTGTTTTAGTATAAAAAACACTAGTCTTGTCTCGAAACTCATTATTCTTCAGTTAAGAACGATAAAGGCTTTACCTAAGATTATATTGTTTTGGTATAAAACACACGAGTCTTGTCTCAAAACTCATAATTTTTCAGATAAGAACGGTAAAGGCTTCATCTAAGATTATATCGTTTTGGTATTACATAAACGAGTCTTGGCTCAAAATAAACAATTCTTCAGTCCAGAATACAAGAAGCTTCATCTAAGATTATAATGGATATTTATTATAATATTTTAGGAAGATAAATTTATTCTTGATAAATAAGAAAACGATTATTCTTCAAACAAAACTCCGAAAGTCTCGTATCAAAAGCAAATTGTCTTATACGAAGACAATAAAAATGAGACATTTTTTTACTCAGTTCAAGTAAATATTGTTTTCCCCATATATGAAACTACATTTGTCTTGACCAAGTGGATATTGTCTTAATCTGAGACATCTTTTTTTTCCGTGTATCTGGCGCAGCGCATCAGCATTGCCATACAGCGGGGCAATGCAGCCAGCGTCTTGGGGACGCTTCCGACTGGTATTGATATGGATCAGTTGAGTTACCTGTAGATTGTTTGCAACACTCTGTAGTTAGCTTAATTGTTTCAATTGTAAATACTAGTTCTAATTTGTTTTTATTATTGAATTGTAATTTTTTTAGACCTATTTTTTACACGGTTTACGATGGTTAACAAATCGTTTGTTGTGAATTGTGTAAAATTGTATAATACTTTACCTGAGAAAGTAACTAAACTGAAGGAAAGAAGGTTCAAAAACACCATTACTAAAACGCTACAAGGAAAAGCATACTATTCTGTAAAATACTTTTTTCCAGATGAAGATGCTTGGTAAAATATTATATAATTTAAGGTGTGTTTATTTTATTTATTATTGTTATTTGACTATTCTAAGAGAATTTAAATTATTATTGAATAAATATATTGAACTGAATTGACATATAAAAAAAATCAACATCAGTATAAAATAAATCAACTTCATCTGCACATAAACTATTAATAGCGCGAAGGGCCCGTGTGAACCGGGGACTATATTGGTAACGGTCAAGTGTTGGGCCACCATCGCACTTAAGTAAGTGAAGATGTGGCCTAAGATGGAGCGCGCTTTTCCAGCAGGAACGTATTCACTATGGATTTGAAGACTCCGAGATTATACTCCAACGGGAAAACGGGAAAAAGCAAGAATGTCATTCGCGGTGTACAAAGTACAGTATGCTTAGAACAGGATAATTTTTAGTACATAATAATGAATACATGCTGGACAATCCACACAGCATCATCTAGCCCCAAGCTAAGCACAGCTTGTGTTATGGGTACTAGATGACTGATATACTTAATACAATACACTACATAGATAGATAGTGGCTCTGACGGAAGACCAGCGTTGGTCGCTAGCTTGCTGGTCAACCAACTCATGCTGAGGCAGAGCTATTTTGTTATGGGACTTACACTACGTACTGTATTTCCCCTAAGTCTAAGTTAATTTTGTATTCTGTGTAAGTCTTATAACAAATAAGCTTATATTCTATTCTATTCTATATATTTTATTATTCATAGAAAACATCCAGAACACACGGAACAAATATCTGCAGATCGGAAACAATAGTTTTCCCGAGGCGGGAATAGAACCCGCAATCTTCTGCGTCGCAGGCGGGCCTTCGCCCGCCGCGCCAGAGAGGTCGTCGTACATCGTGCGAATCTGTGGGTCAGCATATTAATATAACTTAAAATGCTTGCCATAGCCTCCATTTTACAGATGTGACAAAAATAACAAACGAATTCCTTTAAACTTTTTACATCAACATACTACATACATAATCGTATTTCAAGAACATCCGAAACTTTTTTAATACCCTTAGGGCCTGTGTACAATAAATCAGTCAATTCAGTGTCAAAAAGACTAAGAAGCTGCTTGAGTGTGCGTCATCCCTTATTGCTTCGAGGCATGTGATAAGTAGCGATGAATACGCTCTTAAGAATTTATAAGCAGATTAATGTGTGGCTATAAAGATGGCGGAGAAATAAGGACCCGTTATGGGAATTTTCACGGAGTGAGCCAGATTCTTGGACGCATATTGTCTTCAAAATTGACTGAGCAATGGGGGAATGGTATGTCAAGTGTCTATTGGGTTGCTGGATCTTTGTTTTTTTACTTGGATTTCAAACAGAGAGGATCCGTCTATCAAATTATAAAACAGTATCTCTTGATACACTTTTCTAGTATTTTAACAATAGAAAGATGTTCGTATTCGTTGAATGATTGATGATAGGTATTTATTAAAAAAAAACTTAATAAATCATGAGTAATTAAAACAATCACTTACTCTTTCACTCTCAACTCAACTTTGAGCAATAGGTTAGTCTTTCTGTTTGAGTGAAAAAAAGAACTGCTAAGCTAATGCTTAAATTCAATTCAATTTAATGCATTTATTTCAGACAACCAATAAATTATAATACAAAAATAAATTAAAGTGTCCATATTCGAGTTACATACAAAACGAAAATTAAACACAAAATTAAAATCAATAACACAATTAATTACAATTAAAATCACAATTAAGATCAAAATCCAACTACCCCAAAGTACCTATCGAATACTGTACAAGAGAGCACAATATACACTCTTGTCTAGTGTTCCATAAAAAGACAGTCAGTGTTCAGCTATGAGATGTAGGTAACTGTTGGAGCCGTCGCGCACCCGGCGACGCACCAGGGTCGCAGATCTATTGCGCATTATCATCGTGGGTCCGTTACTCGTGCGTCAGTAAACATTCCTGATGTGCTGCAAAAGCGCGGCAGCCCCATCAGCATCCTGACAATAAGCTCTAAAAAGCGTCGCTTTCACCTGCCCAGTGCAACGCGCAAACCTACGGGCCAGCATGTTCGCCAGTTGTTGTTAAAATCGTCGTTCTTGTTTTTTGCAGTCTCAGACTCTCGCCCGTTTCCTGGCCACAAAATCTTACCCGAGAACCCGTTAGCTGCGTAATGAGTGTATACATTGATGTATGTACATTGTACATAGATGTATGTACCTTGTAAATACATGATGTACATTGTGCATACTTGTACGTCACGTAATGGGACATTTTCCGTCACAATATCGTTACAGCGTCACTTTAAATGGCTCAGGATTAATTACTGTTTACATTTACATTGTTGAGTATTATATTGTTGTTAAGATTTAGTTAAATGGTTAAAGGATTCATTATGAATGTAAGCGGGTTAACTACGAACCTACTTTGTGTTGGAAGAACTTTTGGTTTTATTTAATTGTTAAAGTAAATTTGTATTGGTTGGGAGGTAGAGAATTTAAAACCACTTTTTAAAGGGATTTTTACCATGATTTGTGAATATCAAATCTTAAGGTAATAATTTACATTTTACGTCAATTAAATTGCAACTGTACCGAAACGTAAGAAAACTTGAAAGCACGAGAAATAAAATAAACCGCCAAGTGCGAGTCGTCTCGCACACTTAGGGTTCCGTACCGTAAAAATCAGGCAACTTTTACAAAGAACATCAAATTTTCACTTGATCGGCAACCCATTTAAATTTTTACTTTATTATATTTTTAGTATTGTTATATTATAACAGTTGAAGTGTTACTTATTTTTTATTCTTATTTAGTTTCATGTGTTTACCTATTGTGGTTCAAGAGGTACAGCCTTGACAAACAAAAGAGCAAAAATAGCAAAAAAATACATGTTTTTTGTATAGAAGCCCCCTTTATCTTCTATATTTATTTTATTTTTATTATTTGCTCTTATAGCGGCAAAATAAATACACATTCTATGGAAATTTCAACTGTCTTCCTCTTACGGTTCTTGAGATAGAGCCCTGTGACAGACGGATGGACGGACGAACAGCGGAGTCTTAGTAATAGGTTCCGTTTTCATCCTTCTGGTACGGAACCCCAAAAATATCAGTAATTATTTCCGATTGAACTTAAACCTTATGCAATCGTAATTTATTTTTCATTTTTTGTTCCAGGTAAGTAATTCCCTTTACCTATCAAGGTTCCAACAACCATGCCGAAAGAAGTTTAAGTAAGTTATTAGTTTAACTCAGTAAGCTATCAGCTAATTTCAGCATTCCGAAACTATTTCACGGCACTTTTACTTAAAACTTAAACTTACATGGTACCTAACAACTTATAACTAAAACTTTCTAGTTTCGACTGAACTTTCCTGAGATTCTAGAAATAATTTCTGAACTAAGAAGTGATTAAAAGTTGTTATGTTGGTTTGAAAAGAAACTGGCTTTGCTGGATTAAAAATACTTCAATGCGTTGGAAGGCTGATGATCAACCTATTCAAAGTACAGAAAAATTTACAGGTGGAAAGTAAGGTTTTTTTTTTAAATAATACATTCAAAATGACAATACAGTGGTCTAAGTCTTGTGTATTTTCAATAAAAGGGTGCCTCAACGGGAACAAAGTTGGGTCGATTAATTGTAAACAATGCAAAGAAACGTAGAAATAGTGTTCAGGTAAAAAATATACACTGTTAAACAATAAAAATTCACTAAGAAAACTTAAACTCATAAGAAGATGGTTTTAACTAACCATCTTAAATCTTACCCACACTTAAGGAAGATTCTAAGGTCCATATAATGAAAGCTGGCTCAGTCATCGATATACGAGTTTGTTTGAGTAATGCTTTTATATGGCATAAACGTCACTCAAGCATAGAGCTATGACTGAGCAAGCTTGCATAATACAAGCCTTAGTGCTTATATAATATCACGTGGAAACATAGAAGTTCGATCCGATCCTGTACAAAGGCTAAAGTTACCTACACTTAGCTCGTTTGATGAGACGTTTACTTAACCTTGTGATGAAATTGGTGACGGGCTCCCGTACTGAGTGGAAGGTTGCGGGTTCAAGTCTCATCTAGGTGGTAAATTTATAGTAGGTATAATCTAAAAAAATGGAGGAATCTATGTAGGCTACATAAATGTCATTATAGTTTTCAGTAAGAAAACTATAATGACATCCAGAAGAGTTGGATGGAATCAAGAAGGGTTAGGCACTTTCCTATATTTTGTTTTGTTTTGTTTTGTTTTGTTTTATTTGGGAAATATACAGTACATAATACCTAAAATTAGAAACGTAAAATTAACATAAACCAAAAGAATTTCCACTATTAAATAACACAATTACAGCTAAATAAACAGAGCAAGAACAAGAAGTGAAGTACTCAGGGGGCTCAGCATCAGCATCAACTGCTGCTCTTTGGCCTAAGTCCACAGCTGGACATAGGCCTCCGCTAATGACATTCAGTACTTCACTAACGTGTTTATACTCACTTCTAAAATTAAGGTCAATGAAAGCACCCTGTTTTCTTTTTCTTCAAGAGTCGTCCAAACTTATTTTATTTTCCTTCTTCTAAAATAAAGTATGACCAAAACCTTGAGTTAATTGGCTCAACATCCATTTATCAAGTTGACAGCCGATATTTTTTAAAACAAACACCTTCTCGTACATTGTTCAAAGAACAATCGCGCCCAGAATAGCGGTTGCGGGCGTCATATGTCAAAACTGACACGGAACTGTCAATGTCAGATTTGACAGCTGTCACGCGGCGGACGAAGCGCGTCCGGGGATCGCGTGGTCATAGGTTAATAATAGAGAGTTTTTGGAACGAAAATTTAAATTCTTGTGTGATTTATTCGCTTTTGTCTCGTGACTCGTGACTAATGCATGTAATCACAAAGGTGAAACGCCCACTAAGCAGCTCTACAGACGATATTTAGTAGATAATAACATATACTGAAAGTACATTTTTGCTGTCCTTTTGTTTTTCGTATACTGGAGGCCTGGATTTGTGATATCAGCGGGGAAGAAAAGATATGAAAGGAAGTTCTAACGTACGTATGTTCACATAATAAAATGATGCTGGACAATTCACACAGCATCATCTAGCCCCAAGCTAAGCAGAACTTGTGTTATGGGTACTAGATAACTGATATACATAATACAAATACACTACTTAGACAGATATTTTTTATTATACATAGAAAACATCCAGAACACCCGCAACAAATATCTGCAGATGGTACAAACATTTGTCCCTAGGCGGGAATCGAACCTGCATCCTCTTGCGTCGCAGGCGGACCTTTGCCTGCCGCGCCAACTTCCACTACACAGTAATGACAGAATGCATTAAAAACAGAAAGCTTTAGTTCATTATTTTTCGTTCGTTGCACTTTATACAGAGTACGTATTGTTACGTTATGCGAAATCCATAAAACTGCACAATATCAGTCACAAAAAAACATCATTTAATTATCCTTCAATTCTCTAAAAACTCAAATAAATTTGTCATAAATACATTGACTAACATAATATATTTCAGAGAGTTCCTTGCTGTCAATAGAATAAACAAAATAATCAAATAACCCAGAAATGAAAACCCTCCCTCGCGACCGACTGAATTTACAATCAAGTGGAGCCTTTCTGAGGGTACCTCAGGGTTGTCCCACGGTAAACCGATTTATAGAATTACAAAGGTCGGGATGAATAGGTTATCAATTGGCAATATTATTTTGGGGTCATTCCTAATATCCAATCCATCTGCCGTTTTGGGTTTTTTTCGACGTAGAATTTTTACATTAAGTATTTTAAATACGCTTAATTCTAAAATTCAATTAGAATTACCAACGTACATTTAAATAAAATTAATAAATAAATAATGCAGGCACTCCACAATTAATAGCATCATCTAGCCCCAAGCTAAGCCGAGCTTGTGTTCTGGGTACTAGATGACTGATATACTTACGTTATACAATACATTAAATAGATTGTTAATTGTTTAATAAACACAGAAAATACCCAGAACACCCGAAACAAATATTTGCAGATCGTACAAACGTTTGTCACAAGGCAGGAACCAAACCAGCAACCTCCTGCGTCGCAGGCTAACCTTCGCCCGACGCTCCACATCGGTCGTCATTTAAACAAAACCAGAAAAAGGCTGGTCTTGACTGTACTGAAATGGCAGGGGACCAGGACAAATGGCGATCTCTGGTGTCGGAGGCCACAGTTCGCTTCGGGTCACTGCACCACGCCAGTGATGATGATGATAATGCCCTCCTAGCCGAATTTCGGCTACTGCGGCCAGTCTCAACGAATACAAGCCAGGTGCGCAGGACAAATTATAGTGCATATGTATGCGCAAAACCACAGGGGCACTCTCTATTGCCTCGTTCTCCTATTCCGATGGGACGGCAGACAGATAAGACCGGGAGGATGTCAGGCGCAGGACCAACGGCTTAACGTGCTTCCCGAGGCACGGGGGTGTAACACCGCCAATTTCCTGACTCCGGGCTGCTACTGTGATATTTTATTTTATTTATTTTAACACTTTATTGCACTTTAAGGTACAAAGGGTGGGCTTAATGCCGAGGCATTTTCTACCTGCCGACCAAAACCATATGGTTTTTACAGGGGGTTGGCGTGCTAATAATAGTTAATAAATATATATATATATATTATATATACTTATACCTAAATACCTATCTAAAGCATAAATATGAAGCAATAAACAAAAACATTTTATGAAGTAAATTAACTATTGGTATAACCTCTTAAGAAAAAGCCTGCGCACCATTTGCTTAAAAGCATCTCGTGTATCTGCCTTTCTAATGATAATTTCTTTATTTTCATGCTAGAAAAATCCCAATAACACAAATCTTGGCCCGACTCAGGATTTGAACGTGGGACATTATCAGCGGTTGAACTCGCGACCATAGGCAATAAGTATGTAGTAAGTAGGTAAGTATGAAAAAAACGTAATGTTGGGTAGGTACAGCCGTTAAGGGTTTTTAAAGTAATTCTTGCTTATGTATTTTATTCATACTACTTGTATATACGTATGTAGAACAGAATTTGCCAAAAAGAATGTATATCATCAGGCAATACGAATCTATAATAAGTTACCCCGAGAATTTAAAGAAATGTCATCAAATTTATTTAAAATTAAACTTAAAATGTGGTTATTGGATAAATGTTTTTATGACATGACATATTTACATATTTTAATTACAAGACGTTTTAATTATGTAATAATTTTTTTACGTTTTTTGATTTTATTTTATCTGTTTTATATTTTTATCAACTCATCCCACGGGTGTCGTAAGAGGCGACTAAGGGATATCCACTGGGGGTGGGTGCACTCCGTGCAGAACAATTCTACCACCGAACTGCGATTCCCAACCCGCATGCCCAGTGTGGGGATTGTGTGCATTACCCCCCGTGTGATAAAAGCCAACAAGGCGCTTATCTGGGGTAGGCCTGAATCCAGCAATGGACCATTATAGGCTGTGGAGATGGAGATGAAAATATTTTTTTTTATTATTAAATCACTGACATTACCTTCAAACCTAACATAATAATAATTTGTACTAATTTTGCGCGCCTTGACGAGGCAGAATGTACTGGAGCTGTTATTTTATTATTAAGACCTAATGTACCGACATTCCTGCAAATAAATGATCTATGATTATGTATTTTTAATTATTAAATAATATTGGTAAGTATTTGAGTGAATACTGGAAATCACCAACCCTAGCTCAAGTAGTCCACTCGAACTCGATCTTATTGAACGAATCGATCAGAGAGCCAAACAGAAAATACCAGCAGCGGAGTACATCTGTAGGTGAATGAACACCACCTGTAAATAGCTGAGCAAGTTAGTAAGTAGATGAACAACTTTTTAAGTAGCTGAACAGTATTGTTCGTAAGTAGATGAACAATTTGCGTAGTCAAAGTCAAAGTCAAAAACTCTTTATTGTGCGCCGCGATTTAGAAAAAAAAAATGGCGGCTTATGTTAGGATCAAAAATTTCAAACCGAAAGGGCTTGAATTGTTCATTTAAGTAAGAATTTTTCATTGGCTTTGAATTTTTAGTCTATAAATTAAAAAAAATTATATAACTAAAACTAAAAATTTAAGTAGCCCGGAATACCATTTACTTCCCTGCCAAATTTCATTAAGATCCGTTCAGCCGTTTTGGCGTGAAAAGGTTACAGACAGACAAAAGTTACTTTCGAATTTATAATATTAGTGTGGATATATTTCTGTGGAATCAATACAACGTCATATCACTTTCTCTGGAGCCAACGAACCGTGCGCGCACGCAACTTCCCGTGCTGCGGTAATAGAGTGCACATGCGCATAGATATGCGCATGTGTTTATAGATATAAATATTATAATCCTATCCTATCTAACTAATATTATAAAGGTAAAAAATTGTGCAGATGTGTTTTGCCACCGTTCGCACATAAATAAATTACAGTTAAACTATAAAACCTAATTTATAAATGAAACAGTTGAGCTGACCGCAGTATGTTGCAAGTAATCTAGAGGTAGCACAATTAAAGCTATTTGTATTTGATTTGATTTGTGAAGTTGTTAGAATTATTATAAGGCGAACGTCGGATCGAGCTGACAGTTTGCAAATGCGTCTCATTCTATTTTCCCACTGTGCCGTGCAAGTCGTTAATTTCCTTGTAAAGAATTGAATAACTAGGCATTGTAAAAAGAACTCGTTAAAACACGTCGTTAACTTCCTTGTAAATAATTGAAAAACTAGGCATTGTAAAAAAACTCGTTAAAACATAAAAACTAAAATCCCTCTTAACACAACGTCTCAACTTAACTCTTAACTATGTACGTGCGTTGGTGCAAAATTCTCCATTGTGTTATCGAACATTGATTTCCTAGTTTTATTTTGGACAGAGAAACAAAATTATTTCCAAGCGTTCTAGCAACTCCAATTTATTTGACAATCCATACTATAATATTATAAATTCGAAAGTAACTCTGTCTGTCTGTCTGTTACCTTTTCACGCCTAAACGGCTGAACGGATCTCAGTGAAATTTGGCAGGGAGGTAGTTGGTACCCCAGGGATGGACATACACTACGTTTTATCCCGGAAAAAAATGCGTGAAGCCGTGGGCAGCAGCTAGTTCGTACTAAGTTATTTGATTTATTAATTGAATTCCGTTTGATTAAATCAGCATAGAGAAACCTTGTGTTATAAACAAACCTTTGACGTATTGATATCCGTGAAGGATTGGATTCCGGTCTATTTGTTGATTGGAATCTACCCTAAGAAATAAGCTCACTGTGCGAGCAAACCCGGTGTTTGCACGCACAGTGAGCTGCGCCTTGTTGATATTCACAGATATTGTTGTCTTGTTCACCGTATTCACTGTGTTTATTCAAAACAATGGCGACGATATTAATAGATCAACTCACTACTGACTTCTATTTTACAAGTATGTGAGCAAAGCCGCCGATCTGCGAAAGACTGCAGGTAGATGCTGTATACGGCAAGCTAAAGACAGGGCGCTATGGCGCTCATTAGGGGACTAAGATAGGTTGATGATGATGATGCGCGAAGCCGCGCTCTGAAGCTATTAGAGATTTCTAAATACTAGTTAGTGCCCGTGGCTTCGCACGCTTTTTACCGGGACAAAAGTAGCCTGTCCCTGGAATACAGGGGGTATTCCCTGCCAAATTTCATTAGGATCCGTTTATCCGTTTAGGCGTGAAAAGGTAACAGACAAACGATCGTGCCCACTACTGGGTGACGGAAACTTATGGAAATAAAAATAAAAGATACGCGATAAATAAATGTTTAGAATGATACTCATTAAAAACCTGAGAATTCCCGAGTTCAGCCGAGCGAATCCGAATAAATATATCATTGCACATTTTATTTCTCATTTCTAACCAGAACTATCCACTAACGAAATCAAAATATCATCTGCACACCCTGTATTCCCTTTATCAGGTTGGCTGGCAGGTATTGACAGTGGAATCTGCACCCTCGTCACAGGGATTACGGTCGAGATTCGGTCAGTACGACAAGCGATAACAAGGTGTCTTGTTATGTTACAAGGGATTTGCTAGATGTTCGAACAACATTTATAGAGGAGCAAATAAGGTAGAGATCTAAAGTGAGCTTGATACGAGGGTGTGGTGACATAGTTCAAGATATAGTACGCGGCGCAGGCGCGTTTTGCTATCAAAGCTATTTAATTAGCTCCGACAGGCCAATTCTATTAATTCGATATTTTTTCGAGTGATACGCATTAACATGGGATAAAATATCATGTTATAAATATCACAAATAAATTGAGTCCAGTCTAAAACTGGTTCTCGTGCGACTTTATCGAGCTACTTATCGAAGAAAAACCCTCGATAAATATAGAATTGCAGATTTTTAAAATACGCATATTTGCTACGAAGCAATTACTCACATGCCGAAGTGACTGAAATCAAAAATATCACTTTATTCCCGTGTCAGTGTTTAATTATTAAGAATTTGACCTTTTCTTAGTTTACATTTATTGTATTTATGGAAATAAAGAGTTTTTGACTTTGACTTTGACTTCTTATTCGAGATAGAAAGTAGCCTATATGTCCGTCCCCGGGATACCATCTATCTCCATGCCAAATTTCATTCTGATCCGTTTAGCCGTTTAGGCGTGAAAAGGTAACAGATAGACAGACAGGTTACTTTCGAATTTTTTTTTTTTAAATTAAATGCAATTTAATTTAATTCTAACACTAAGAATTCGTTGATTCCGAAAGCTTTTATGTAGTTTTTCAAGTGTCTGTTTTGGTTTGTATACATATTGCTATGCAGTAGGGATGTAAACAATAGAAGGGATTGAAAACAAGTCTATCTTTAGGAAGATATACGGGGGTGAGATATAAAGGGTATCACAAGTTATGTAGTGACAAGGGGTAAGGTGGGGTAGCTGCGGTGACGGTTTTATTCTCACAGGTATTACGGTTGACAGTAAAAGAGAAATCGTTTCTTTAGTTGATGTTAAGGTGTAAATAAAAAAGTGCTTCGTAGTTCGTGTGTCACGTGGTTTACATATTCTTTGAGGAGGTGAAACGGTGTGTGGAATGGAATATTGTTTTATATTCATGAGATTTAATGACTATGATGACTATGTTTTTAGACGTATACATAGACATATCATTTATTTGCCACCACAATACAAACAATATAAACTAAGAATTTTTAAACGAAAATTAAATACTTAATCACCACCAAGCACTAAAAATAAATAAAAACAAAAAATAAATAAAAAAAATAATTATGTAAATGCAAGGTGAAATTATAGCTATCTAGTTCGAAATAACTAGATAACTTTGAATTTTCACTTCCATTTATCTAGTTACTTATTTTTACTAGTCGCGGGTTCATGTCGTAAATTTTTGGGATATTATGTATATTCTTAGGACCCAGAATGGTATTATTACTAGTTATAGAAACATGAACTAATATTATAAATGCGAAAGTTTGGATGGATATTCGGATGCTTGCTACTTATTCGCTTAAAAACAGACTGAAAATTTGCAAAGATGTAGTTTCTTTTAACCCCAGTTAAACGTGCTGGAAGTCGCGGGCATAAGCTAGTAAACCATAAGCTTTAAAATAGCTAAATTCGCCGCTTTATAAACACCCGAAAGTACCCACATTTTCGCAAGCTCTCTCTAAGGCACGCTCGATAGCCATTAGCTATTCTTTTACTACATTTTGATATTCTTCCACTCCATTCCGATCACGTATGTTTGTTTTGCCCCCGCGTCGCTTTTACCCACTCTTACCCTACGCTCGCGCCCCTGCAAAGGTTATGGTAACCTCATTTTTTAAAAAGTTTAATAAACAAGCGAGTTTATTCTTATTTTGAAGAAGCATATGTAAATTGAAAGTTTGATTTAGGGCTAGTATGATATTGCTAACAATTTTTATTTTTAGTTTATGCGCTTTGTAAAACAATTTTTTATTTAGTTTTGGCGAAAGTTTTGGATCTAGGATGTGAGAAGGACCTCTAAGACTCATGCACGCCAAAACTTCTGAAAGTATATACTTAATAGACGGCCTAATAGAATGGCTAGAACTTTGATAGATCATCTGGAATAGCATTGACTCATTTTGAGAAACATATGGGCAAATAATTATATGGAATAGCACTCGCAAATCCCTGACAGAATCTTTTAGTTTAGAATATACAGACACTAGAACAAATGTATAACTAATAATTATACACATAAGGTACGATATAAAAATTTCCCCGCGCGGAAATCGAAGCTGCAACCGGCATGTACGCAATAAATTTGATTGATTGATTGTTATCACGTTTATTCTACTGCGCCACAGAAGTCGTGAAACACTATTTCTCAAGCATTCAATTAAACAGTTTGACAACACACAGCTGGTTGCCTTTGGTTTTCGTTGGCTGCCGCTGGTTGCTAATTGGAGTAATATTGAAGCATTCTAACAATTACGCGCCGTAGCGTTTGATGTTAGGCAAGCCATGTTATATATTAGTGTACTAATGTAGCTGTTCTTCTATTTATTAATAGAACTGTACGTAACTGTACTACAGACCTTTACGTAAATTACTTTAGTAAAGGACTACCTGAACAGGCGAGTTTAGTTTCGTCGTACCCTCTAAATTTTTTCGTAACTCTATGATGTCCTCGTAGCCGAATTTCGACCACAGCAGCCAGTCTCAACGGAGACCAGCCATGTGCTCAAGACACATTATAGTGCACAAGTGTGTAAATAAATAAATAAATAAATCCATACTGAATACTAATATTATAAATTCGAAAGTAACTCTGTCTGTCTGTCTGTCTGTTACCTTTTCACGCTTAAACGCCTGAACTGATCTTAATGAAATTTGGCAGGAAGGTAGACGGTATACCAGGGACGGACATATAATGGCTACTTTTTATCCCTGTAAAGTGCGAGCGAAACCGCGGGCAGCAGCTAGTTATATATAATTACATAAACAATGTCAAAGCATGCTTCAGCTTAGGCCATATCTCCACTTTCTTAAGTGTGATGATGGAGAAACGCTACATCATAAACAATAAAAAAAAACAATTCGAATTATTATATTGAGATTACGCGTGCAAAGTCGCGTTAATTACCTAGTCTATTAAACAAAATGGAAGTTCGAACACAAACTTTCACGCACCTTCTGGCACGGTGATTAAATTATCAAGTTTCCAACTAACATTTACATATATCACGACGACACCTTTAACTAAATATCTTAACTAATAACTAATTTAACTTAAGTTTCCCCCTCGAACATTATCTTCATCGCCAATCAGGTAGATTTACTCTGGCAATTATAGGTTATGGTAAAACTAATCTTGACTACTATGTCATAAAGTTTACTTTTGTACTGCTCTCCAGGTGACGGTGATTGTTGTGTGTTGACGTGGTGTTAGTAGCTATATTAGTTGCTAGCTGCTGCCCGCGGCTTCGCACGTGCTTTTTGAGTAGCCTATGTCCGTCCCCGGGATACTATTTACCTCCCTGCTAAATATCATTGAGATCCGTTCAGCCGTTTAGGCGTGAAAAGGTGCCAAGGACCAGGTGACAAGGATAACTCGGGCGAATTAACATGTCACCTGGTTAGAACAAAAACTTATCAAAAATCCAATAATAATAACAAATAACAGCATGAGAATAACCCGAAAATTTTACACGTGCAAAGGTAATTGTGATGCTATCGTTACAGCCCTCGCACGGCGACGGCGGTGCGTCGCGCTGGACAGCGGGGGAAGTATCGTGTTCCGAGCCATGTGCCATGTTAATTCGCCCGGGATATGTTCTCGATTGTTGTAAACTCGACATTATGTACATACTGAAACTATAATTTGACTAAATAAATATTTAATCTACAAAATTCCAGCGTTTGGTTCAAGTTTGTTTTGTCAGTTTTAAACTTGACAAAACCAACTTGAAAATTATGTAACTAACTATATAGATAGATAGATAATTCTTTATTCATCACCTTATAAAACAGATAGTACTCATTAAATATAATGTAGGGAACAGCAATGGAACTGGCGGCCTTATCGCTTAAAGCGATTTCTTCCAGGCAACCAAAACGATGGTGAGAAAAATATAGGATGGCGGTGCTTACAACATTAATTCAAACTATTTTTACAAACTAATACACATAATACCTACTTACTAAAATAATACACTAATACATATAACAAAATAATAATACTTAGTATACATATATGTAAATGTTACCGACCAGACAGCGAGACGAGTTGACATGTGTATTGTAACTACACTTGAGAGCAAAAAAATCGCACATTCATGATTTTTTGACATAACTAAAAAAAAACAAAAAATATTATGTTTCTGTAATGCAGATTCATAGTCTATTTTAATACCTATCCAGTGGTATCTGATTTGTCTTTCAATCATTACATAAAAATGCTTTTGTGGATCAATTACAAAAATGCATGTTTAGTAAAAAATTCTTTATTCAAGTATTGGTGTCAAAGTTATGAAATTAAAAGATAAAATTAATTTAAAGTTTGTTATTAATACCGAGTGTTCCCTCCCCTAGCCTGAATCACTGACTCCATCCGTGTTTTCATTGATGTTACTAGACTTTTGATAAAGTCTTGAGGAATAGCCTCCCATTCCTCTGCGATCGCCTGTTGCAGCTCCTGTAGAGTCGATGGAGGAGCATCTCGGCCTCGACCTCTTCTTTTCAGCTCGTCCCATAGATGTTCGATGGGATTGAGGTCTGGGCTTCGAGCTGGCCACTCCATAACGGTCACATCCACCTCTTGAAGGTACTCGATCACTATGCAAGCAGTATGCGGTCTTGCATTATCTTGCATAAACAGAAAGTTTTCGCCGATAAACCCAGCAAAAGGTACGACGTGGCTCTCGAGTACTTCCTCAATGTATCGTATGGAAGTCAATCCTCTTGATTGGCGACCAGTATTCGGTCCGGTGATGAAGGCAAGCTCGGTTTTTGCTTCCATAGACATGCCTCCCCAAAACATGATTGATCCACCGCCATAGGCGACACGTTCTGTTATGCAGCATTGGGCAAATCGTTCTCCCGATCTTCTATACACCTTCCCCCGTCCGTCGTTGCCATGCAAGCACATCCTGCACTCATCAGAGAACAGGACTGCACTCCACTGCTCTTCGGTCCAATTCAAATGGTCTCGAGCGAACTGAAGGCGGGCTTCTCGGTGGGCTGGGGTCAATTTCGGCCCGTTTGCTGGCCTGTGTGCAGTCAGGCCACCTTCTCTCAATCGTCTTCTGACTGTCCACCGGCTAACTTCTACTTCACGAACTTCTTGAAGTCGTTGGCCCAGTTGAACTGCGTTCAAACGACGATTTCTTAAAGATGTCGTTATAAGAAAGCGGTTATCACGCTCTGTTGTAGCACGGGGACGGCCCGATCCTTGTCGCCGTTGGTAGCCACCAGTCTCTTGATACCTCTGGTATACACGCCGAACGGTAAATCGGCTCAAACTCAATTGTCGAGCCACTTGACTTTGCTTAAGCCCCGATTCAACAAGGGCAACCACTTGAGCGGCTACTTCTGGTGTAGTATCCATTTTCGTGTTCCGTTTGAAGCCAATATCAATAGAGAACCTTTCACACTGTACGTTGGTATGCAAATGATAAACATTCCCTCAATATGCACTCTTTTATACCTGCGATAAATCCCGCCGCCGGCCTTATCTGGATCGAGCGACATAAGGGGGTCTATTGTTTTGTTGCTAATGAGTTGTTTTTAAAGGTAAATGTCAACCCTTTATCAGTTCTGCGAATGCCTAGATTATGCACTTTAATTTAATTTGATTTTAATTTGCTGTAAGCTCCAAATAAAAAAAAAATTGAACTTTTAAGTAAAAATGTGCGGATGTGCGATTTTATTGCTCTCAAGTGTAGTTACAAACAGCGCAGCAGAAAATGGCAGACGAAGTTCACTATCAAAGTTTTGGTCTTTCGAGCCGGATGCAACCGACATCTTAACTGCATGTGGCAGGTTGGAGGGGTCAGTCTAAAGGTCTTCTTGGTTTTGTTGGAAGTTTTAGTTAAAATGTAGTGTTTTTTGGATTTCTTTTGGCTCAGGAGTTGAGAAAAATGCGATGTACTGAAGGATCTTATTGAGTGACGAAATCTGTGGTGCAGCGGTTGAAGGTCCGCTTGCGACGCACGTGGTGCGGGCTCGATTCCCGGCGCGGGACCAAAGTATTTTAACACATATTTCATCCATGAGGGCTTGTGCGGTGGCAGATTTGGCCGAGGATCTCAAGAGACGCAAATATGCAGGTCTCGACAGAGCCTACACATTTGCTCCCTTTGGGGTACCGAGGCTCTCCGGGTTTTTAAAAAGTTACCTGAGCGTCTGGTCGACGCGATGCGTGACCTGAGAGCTGGTGGGTATCTGGCGCAGCGCATCAGCATTGCCATACAGCGAGGCAATGCAGCCAGCGTCTTGGGGACGCTTCCGACTGGTATTGATATGGATCAGTTGAGCTACCTGTAGATTGTTTGCAACAGTCTGTAGTTAGCTTAATTGTTTCAATTGTAAATACTAGTTCTAATTTATTTTTATTATTGAAATGTAATTTTCTTTGTCGATAAAGAATTTCCACACCTTTCTAACCACTTTAACATCGGAGCATCTGGTGTGTCCTTCCTCTACAAAAACCAAAGATGTCGCGGTTGGAAAAAAATTGCAGCGAAATGTCAAGTTCGTGCACTCGATGCTGTGTGGATTGTCCAGCATTATTTATTTATTTATTTATGGCTTGATTCATTGGCACAAGCTTGCAATTTTCTAGGGGACCTCCTCCAGTGTTACCGCGATAGTTTCCACACATTTATTTTTCTTCTCTCTATTTATGGCTGACTCAATTCAATATCAACTCTTCGAGTATCGTTATCGTTTATCGACACGGTGTCAAAGTATTTATTCTGTTAGACAATCGCCTGTAGAGTTGATGTCAAGTTCAAAAATTAACATTATCAACGTGGCTGCTCTGTACTTGACATGTGTCAACTTAAGGGCCGGTTGACAGCCCTTAGCAGCTTAGCAAATATGTGTAACACCTTCCAATAGAATCTCGAATGCATGACCTACTGGGGCCCGATTCAGCTAACCAATCGCTTTACTATGACAGTGATCGTCGCAGAATCGTCCCGTAGAATCCATAGAACCCATCTAAGGATTCTACGGGTGCAGGTGGTGTTTGCACAGAGATATTGATAGAATTGTTTTCATCCTTGACACTTTTGAAGCGCGTCTCTCCATCTGTAGTTTCTTTCATCTTAGGTACAATGCCAAAATGTGTCATTCTGTGACTATACCATTGTCATAGAAAAGCATTAATTAGCAGAATCGGGCCCCTGGTTAACTGGGGCTATTTTGACTTCTTACTACTAAAGCTTACTATAAATATATATTCAGTACGCGGATTACAATCCGTTGCGCTTCAGTAAAAACAGATATAAGATACGATTGTCTCAAGAAGTAGCTTTTTCTCTCTCAAACCTCACTTTTTCCGTCTAAAAATACGAGCTAGCTAACTTGTTGATTCAGTAACGGGGAACTTGAATTATTCATCGACCTGACCTCGGCCGTGCCCGACAGCTGCTTACTCACTCTTGGCCATTTATTGTCGTGCGGGGTGACTTTGTGGGACCTTTTTGTTGAAAAGGATGCGTGCTAGGCGGACAGCAAGGGGGCTGGAGTAGATTTTTGACGTTTGCTTGGGAGAAAAGATTGGCAACTGTAAAAAAGCCCTTTTTAGCTTTTAAACTCTTTTAAAACTTTTAAACTCTTCTAAAACTCTTTTGGCAACTGTAAAAAAGCCCTTTTTAGCTTCCACTGCCAACTAAAAAAGATGTTGTATTTACACCTATGGCGTCATATGAGGCATTTACTACCCAGGCTCCTCGGCGTGATTCAAAGGGGCCCTGACACTTTGGCATGTTCGTCGTGGGCAAGTGTTAAGCAAGCTGGGACTGGAGTCCTAGAGTATGAGAGATTTTTATTTTATATATGTATATAAAATAATATACGATTAGGACGCGGTTGGTTGTTAGCTTTAGTGTGATTCGCTTTTAACCGATCTGTGATGGTCGAGCTATGAAACTGCTTATCTGGGAAGTACAACCAGCAGTGTTTTTGGTAGAGTGCTTACTTCTTCAGTCCATCATCGTCATAACCCGACTTTACCCAACGCGGGGTGATAATAAGCCCTTCCCCGAATTTTGACTTTTTTTTTGATTGACCCGGAATTTCAAGTCTTTCAATACTCCTGTTCGTATGATTTTTTCCTACGAATTTATTCCGTATCGACTTGCACGCTTCGCACTGCTTCTTAGAATTATAACAGTGAAATTGATTAATACTGAGTAATCGCTGTAAAGAAACGAATCTACAATTTTTATGCGATCATCCCACTACGCCTCACGAGCGTAACGCATCAATGACACATATTATATTCCTTTTCACGAATCTCATGAGATTACAACCTATTTTGTACGTGACGGTGTTGTGCCGAGTAACCATTTGGGACTCTGCTTACGAATCGGGAACAGAAGTTGGCCTTTTGTCACTTTGAGGTGTGGATCGACTCATTCATACGTAACTAGTTTCGATAAGTTATAAAATATATTAGTTGTCATCTATTTCATTTTCAACGAATAAAATCGCAAAGTATTGCAATTAATAAATTGAATTTATTCTACATTGTGAAATGTGACAATTGTTTATAAAAATGTCTGCTTGTGTCGAAATAAATGTTTTTCTTGTTTTTATGCGAACTAATGTCGAGGGATTTATGAATAGAGAATAGGCTGGTTCAAGTCCTGCCCCGCCGATTTTTTTTGTATATGTATTATTTACTATCTTCGTTTTTTAGATAGGCAATGAAAATTTGTTTAGCAACAATCACAACGATATAAAGTCATTACATGCTTAAAGTACATTTGAAATCAACGTTGATAATTGTCTTGAAACCCACTGGAACAATACAATACAATTCTTTATTAATAACGCCAAGTTACAAGTCAAAATTAATAAGGTAAGCAATATAGAATTTAATATTGACCTTAAATAATAATAATAGTATTTAATATAAAACTAATAAATTAATTATATAGTAAATTAATTTACATCCAATTTAAATAATAGGTAGAGCGTAGAACTCGTCTACCTACGGAGTAAAATGACCTCTCCAAGAGCCATTTTCTTAATCTATTTTTAAATATCATGGTGGAACAGGACTGAAACAGTGTTGCAAAATTATTCTTGCATCGTGCCACTGAGAAAAGTACTTTTACCACACTCGTTTGTCCAAACATTTCTATAAAGACAAGCTGTAATTTGGAGCTCCGTAACTTCTGTTTTGAAACGTGAGTAACTTGTGCGTTCTACCGCAGTGGGCAGCACCTTTCCGCAAATGGGGTAAGTTCTAAGGGCCTACATGTGATAAAATTTTATTGACTACTCGCCGATTACGATGGTGTAAGTGCGCATTGTAGTTCGATTAGGACGCGGTTGGTTGTTAGCTTTAGTGTGATTCGCTTTTAACCGATCTGTGATGGTCGAGCTATGAAACTGCTTATCTGGGAAGTACAACCAGCAGTGTTTTTGGTAGAGTGCTTACTTCTTCAGTCCATCATCGTCATAACCCGACTTTACCCAACGCGGGGTGATAATACGCCGTGGGATGGCTTAAAACTTGCACCCCAACACTTCCCGCGGTTGTCGTAAGAAGCGACTAAGGGATATCCATGGGGTGGTAGCAAAGCCATCTGCAGAACAGATCTACCACCGTACTGCGATCCCCAACCCGCAAACCCAGCGTGGGGATTACTGATTATGGCATTTCTCCGTCATGGTAAGGCGTTTATCAGGGGAGGCCTATGCCTAAAAATAATTGTAAGCTATATGTAATAAAGGAACGATCAAGTCTTACAAGTACATAATGTAAATTAAGTAAAAAAGACGCGGCAACAATTTTAGGTTAATCATGGGCGGTTTGTTTACAAACATTCTACATCGAGTTTGGCTAGTGTATAAGTATATAATTAACGGGTTGTTTTCAACGGAAACCTAAATGGTGACTTGCGAAACGATACCTTAAACTGATGGGCGTATAATTGGTTTTACGTTACTCTCAGTCTGCTGCTTTGATTAATTGTTTGTGAAGTCAAAATAGTTTACACAAAACAATCAAGACTGTTATTGTATACTTTACTTTCAAAGAACTTTACAAGTTTCTTTGTTAACCGGTGCGGAAACCAAGAAAACCGAACTTTGTTAATTAATTTTCTGCATAATTACAAATATTTATACTCTAAGCTTTGTTCAGTGCGCTGCATGTTTTTATCACAGCAAAAAACCTAAAAAACTGGACAAGTGCGGGTGGACGATGGTCTATGGGTTTTGTATTTTGTAAGGTTATAAGATGTCAAATCATACAAATAACGCGAAGCGAGAGGTTTCGGGTTCGATTCCCGCCTCGGGACAAATTTTTGTACGATCTGCAGATATTAGCTGTTATCAGTTCTTGGTGTGTTCTATGTATTATAAAAAATGTCTATGTATGTAATATAATGTATTAAGTACCAGTTATCTAGTACCTATGACACAAGCTCTGCTTAGCGTTGGGCTAGATGATGTTGTGTGAATTGTCCAGCATTATTTATTTATTTAAAACTAATAAAACAATAATTTACAAATTTTTTATACTTTCATGTTTGGGGACCTCGTTGATTTTTTATATTTATACTATAAAATATTTATAATAATTACATTTCCCTCAGTTGTTAATGAGGACCTGCGTAAGCAGCTGTTTATTTTCTTAACGATAACATTTACAAATAAACCGCCAAGTGCGCGTCGACTTGCATAAGAAGGGTTCCGTACCGTAAAAATCAGGTAACTTTTTCAAAGAACATCAAATCATCATTCACTAGTTCGGAGACCCCTTTAAATTTTCAACTTTATTTTATTTTAGTTATTAATACAGTTGAATTGTTACTTAATTATAGAAAGTATCTTGTGTCTACCTATAGTTGTTCAAGGAGTACAGCCTTGACAAATTAAGAGCATAAATAGCCAAAAAAAATCACGTTTGTTGTATGGTAGTCCCCTTTAATTTTGATATATATTTTATTTTTAATATATGCTGTTATAGCGGTAAGAGAAATACAGATTATCTGAAATGTTCAACTGTCTACCTCTTATGGTTCATGAGATATAGCCACGTGACAGACGGACGGACGGACAGCGGAGGTTTAGTAATAGGGCTCCGTTTTCACCCTCGGGTACGGAACCCTAAAAAGAATTACAATAAACAAAACAGAATATAAATTCCAACCCTCAGTACATTTGTGTTGCCAAAACAGACCATTTTCCCCGTTTTATCAGGCAACTAAGAATGTAAATAAATCTGACGGCTCACAAAAGGTTCACTAAATACCTGCCACTGGGTACTTGGGTATTAGGTACCTCGGTGCCGGGGTGCTTACTAGAAGGAAGTAGACTGGAGACATTTCCGGTTATATATTAAATGGGACTAGAGGAATTCTGGCACAGTTTATGTTTATATTGCAGTAGGTTAACTTTGTAGTGACAGAGTAATGTACTATTCGCAGCGAGCATGATACGCCGGGTGCTACAATCCGTCTCGTTGCTCGTTGCGAGCGCCTTCTTTCCCCGTACTGACTGCACGAACGTTCGCTGTGTAACACGTTACATTAGACTACCGAGTGGCGTGGATGCAGCTGGTCAACAACCAAGGCTATTTAGGCTAAAAAGATGATGGTGAGGGTTTATAAAATAATGTAGACATAGACATAGACATAGACATAGACATATCATTTATTTGCCACTGTACACACAAGATAAATTAACAATTTAGCAAGATAACAACAAGATATTAAATACATATTCAAAACCAATGAATATCAACGATGCAATACATTGAAAAAAAAACAATGTAGAGGTTTCTAAACGATTTGATGACATAGGTACATGAAAAAACTATTATCTAAGAGTTTTTTGAGGGAGCCTAATTTAATTGTTTTATGTTCATCATCATCATCAGCCTATATTAGTTCAGTGCTGGAGATAAGCCTCTTCTAATGAGCGCCACAGCACCCTGTCTTCAGCTTGCATCCAACTTCCGCCTGCAGGCAGTCTTTCGCAGGTCGTCATCCCACCTGGTCGGGGGGCAGACGTAGTGTGCTACTATACGTTTTATTTATTTTATATTTTTTTATTATTTTTTGTGTTACGAATTATTTATACAGAGGACAATCTTTAAACAAGTTTATGTTCATATAACGTAGCATTTTGTTCGAAGAAAATCACGAAAACTTGAAAGTTAAAGAAGAAAGGAAAAGAAGAAGTGAAGGCAGTAGATATAAATTATATACTGACAAGATTAAATAAAAAAACGTGTAGAATAAATTAAATGTAATGTTAAGAGTGTCGCGATTTTCACAGTGAAAGCTATATACTTTAACCTCATGGCTAAACCTCTAAAACCAACAATGTTGACCTACTCAGCAACTAAATAAACTTTGTATTCAACCTATGAGGCACATACTTGTTGATACTGTGACGTTTTAAATTATTAACTCGGAGCACAGTGTAAATAATACTGGTCGAATGAGGTCAGTTTTTATCGCTTTTTGGGTTGAAAAAGCGACGGTACTGAATGAGTTACGTGGGGAACGGTAAAAGTGAAGAAAAGGTAGAATTGAAACGTAAAGAAAAGTTTTCAAGTTTGTTTGCGACGAAAGTTAGCTTTGCTTAAAAATATTTTCCTATGGAATATAAAATATTATTCACTCTTTTGTTACTCCTTTAGTGCTAAGTTATCTTGAATAAATTATTTATTTATTTGGGTAGAGACAGCTATACAGGGTAGGGCTTAAATGGGGTAGCGGTAAAGCTGTGAAAATGTAGAATTAAATTGATAGATTAATTGATTAATTGACCTGAAACATTAACGACCGAACGTATCTTTAAGTATAAATAAATATAAACTCGTAAGTCTCAACAAACTAATGTATTTGTATTTTTTTAAATAAACATAAAAATAACAAATTCATAGAAGTTACTCCCCTAAAGAGCCTGCCGGACTGATACAAATTAAATTAATTTCACTCCATTTTGAAAAATGGCGATTCTGCGGGT
Organism: Eupithecia inturbata; assembly: GCA_963662085.1. Lineage (NCBI taxonomy): Eukaryota > Metazoa > Arthropoda > Insecta > Lepidoptera > Geometridae > Eupithecia > Eupithecia inturbata. Next base: position 1,612,143 of record OY759202.1, on the reverse strand, counting down.
TATATAAATATTTACTATAGTAGATAGAGGAAGCGAGCTAAGAGAACGGCATTAGTGAAGTAACTGTACTCTTAAAAACGGAGAAAATATAAAAATATAATCCTAAAAATAATTTTCAAGTTTAAGTTAAGTAGCGTGTGTCAACGAAATAACCATAGAACTGAAAGTAAGACAAACCCAATGAGCCGCAAAACAGATACTCCTTAGAGCAATTCGCGCCTCGGTCACGTCTCACGTCAATTTCCCGCCATTTTCCAATTCAAATTCTGAAACGTAACTACTCCCGAGAAGCTTTATGTAGGTTGAATCGCATAGCTCAAAGACAAGTTGAAGTGGCAATGGGCCAGGCATATCTCCCGAATAGATACTAGACAACCGAAAACCGTTTGGGTAAACGTGTTCTTGAGTGGAGACCGCGACTCGGATGACGCAGTGCTGGACGTCTTCCGATCAGCTGATATATGATATTAGCGAGTGACATTTACTATTTTAGGTATTAACGAAATAACAAAAGAACTGAAACTGTCTTATTTAACCCAATGAGCCGCAAAACAGATACTCCTTACTTAGAGCAATTCGCGCCTCGGTCACGTCTCACGGCAATTCCACCCCATTTTCTAATTCAAATTCTGAATCGTAACCGTCTTAATGGATGACCTGAATAACAGTTTTATAACGCGCTGTTTTAAAGGATTTATGGGGAAATGGATCTTTAGATTATAAGGCGCTATGCAGACGAAGCAACTATTGTGGCAACAGGCAACTCGCAACTAGCTCTTTTCATATAAACTTCTCACAAACTGTGCAATTAAGTTTATACATAAAATATTAAAAAGGTGACTTCAACTAAAGTTGCCCTGCGCTATTTTTTTATTAAAATAATAAAAAAATAGCGCCTAAATTAGGTATGGACTATGCTGGATTTTTAAATGGGTTTTGGCAAACTACTTTTATAGGTTTGAAATAGAAAATCCATGGATGGAATCAAACAAAGCGAGCTATTCCGTCAAAAGAATATAGATGACTGGTATCTGCCGACGGCTTCGCACGCGTTGTTTCTATGGAAATGTTTAAAGGTTATTTCTTACCCATGGGAACCAGATTTATGGGATAATATGTAGCTTATGTTTTATTCCAGACCTAAAACTACATGTATTCGAATCGAAGTATTTCAGTTCAAAAGTATTGGCGTGAAATGTAATAAACGTCTAAAACATACGTTCAAATTTTCGCGTATGAAAATTAGTGTGTTGTGATTGTGATAGATAAGATTTTTATTAGAAGGGAGGGTGATGTGATGCCAAATAATACACACTTCTCCATGTAATCCTAAAGTGAAACCCTTTATGTTAAAGGTGACCAGAAGACTGATATTTTTTTTTCTCTTAATTCTTTATTGCACTAAATAAAACATGTATAAAAAAAACATAAAACTAGAGAAGGAATAGCAAAGGAGAGCTTAACCCTAACAAGAGTTCTCTTTTTCTCCAGCAAACCTTATTGGAAGAGAGAGAGAGACAAGGATATGTGGATACCTACGTGTGCATAACTTTTTTTTGTTGTTTTTTTTTTTGTAAATTTATATTTATTACAGAAAACATTACCCGGGACAAATGTTTGTACGATCTGCAAATATTTGTTCCGGGTGTTCTGGGTAGTCTTTTGCTGAATGTTATAGATTCAGCAAAAGACTAGCTTATACAATTGGCTGCATTCTGGATACTGGCAGAAATAATGCTAGTGATAGACGATCTGTGAAAAGATGATGGATGCGGTTGATGGGGCGCTATGGCGAGCATAGATGATGAGACTTGTAGTTCAAAAATATTCTTTATGTACCGTCGAGTTATACAAAGCTAAGTAAAAAATCTGAGAAGGTTTGTGTGTATGAAAGACGCCGTCTCGGTGCACGCAAAGCGGCTGTGATATCAAAGCGATGCCACGTGAGTGTGGATTTTTCAAGCAAGAAGCGCAGTTGTAGTGTCAGCGAGTAAGAATCAGTTCATAGAAAAAGGAAAGGAGAGGCCGAAGCGGGAACTCGTTCAGACAAAATAACACTTATATCATGACTAATAGTGTTCATAACCGTTCCGTGATATGAGGCTTGGGGTGTCTTCTCGACATTTATTTAAATCTCATTTTAAACTAAACTGAGATTTCGGTATTGTAAATCTAGATTTAACGAAGACTTTTAAATAGTTGTAGCAGTTACATTACTAAGTACACGACACAAAATAACTTGTGGCGTATTCTAGGTTAGGTACTTCAGTCATTGATTGTCTTTCGAAACGCCAGTGCTTTTGCACACGAAAATAAACAAAACCACGTTTCAAGTACCTAAAGGTTTCCCAGTAATTTTTTTAGACCTAGGTACGCTATAAATATTTTAGTATTCGTTTTAGTTATTAGATAGGTACTGAATATCTCTAAGTGCTCTAAATCTTGCTGTGTGGTGCCGGCTTACAATCTGCATCACCCCAACTCTTCCTGCGGGTATCATAAGAGGCGACTAAGGGATATCCACCTGGGGTAGGCAGCAGCGCCCCCTGCAGAATAATTCTCCACCGATCTGCGATCCCCAACCCGCATGCACAGCGTGGGGATTATGGGCATTACCCCCGTGAGATAAAAGCCAACAAGGCGCTTATCAGGGGGACGCCTGGGTCCAGCAGTGGACCAATATAGGCTGTGGAGGAGTTGGAATATCTCTAAGTAAACCTCCAGACGCGTTTAATAATTTTCGATTCTAAATTGCATACCACACCTATTTAAGAGGAATATTTACTCAGTAAAGTTGTCTTTGATACCCTAGAACCAGTTAATCTTCTGACTATTCATGCACGGGGACCCACGACACGGGCCATGAGCCTAGTGTGGTGCCGTAGCCAATCCAATAGACATACACACGTATTATAGTTAGCTCTTTAGTTTTAAAATTTTTAATATGTATGCCTAACTGTTAATTTTGTTGTTAATAAATAATTTTGTATTTTTTGTATCTGTATTTTGTAATAAGCCCGGTTCCCGCTCCGCTTACATCGAACACTCTTACTCCACCCCTCCGTTTACCGCCGAGTCAAAAGGAGGCCAGACTAGATTGAGGCTTGAAGAAAGCGCGCCCGCCGGCTACAGCTTCTATACTAGACTACTATATGAGTTATCTTCATGTTATGTGCTTTGCATGAAAATGCAGAATTAAACGCTTGAGGCCGGTGACTTTGTTTGTTTCTTTCGGTTGGAATCTCTCTTTTACTAGACTTTTAAGACTTGAGGCTTTCATTGCCAGACATTTTTTTTTGCGGTTAGGTTCACTGCCTGATTTATTTCAGTATCAGTCAATTGCCAGTCATAATTGTATTGTTTCACTGTTTGGACCAGTCCTTTAAAAAAATTTGTATTGTTCTCAGTTTAAATATAATTATAATGAACTCTCTACACAAACACCCACTGCTCAACTCGCACTAATTTGCACGTCTCTTGTCACAATATCTTGAACTTAAAATAGAATAAAGTTACTAGAAACCTACCCTTAACAAATTTCGTAGAAATTGTTATTGATGTTTCTATTAAGATTATTTTTGTGAAATGTTTTTGTAAAAACATATTTTTACTCATAATGTATGATCATCTCCTAATACAGGTTTTCTTCTACTTGAAAGGAGGTCTCGAACTCGAAAATATCCTGCCTCTAATTATACGTTAATTGTTGTTGACTGATAATATCTACTAAATAGAAAATAACTCGACAATTTAATGTATTCAGTTAATGAAACTCGCTCGAAAGAAATGATGTCCCTTCTGTTATCTACACAAAAGATGCTATCATTCTCGTAATGAAAATCTTAATTAGCCTTTAAAAAAGAAATATGGCGCGACTTCAGACATTATCACGAGCCTACCATCGGACCACAATAGGAAACCCTAAAAGAAGTCATAAGAAAGGGACTGTTGAAAGCGTGGGCCCTATATCATAGGAAACAGAAGCACTTTTTCGTAAAAAAAAACTAATACCAATAAAAAAAACGTTATTAGGCTTTTCAAAAGTTTTTTCTTTGCTTAGCCCATTTTCATGGTCTTCTATTTATTACGCCCTGTACCTACCTTTTTCTTTTAAGGGCGCCTTCCCACTTTGCCTTAACCGTAAATTATCGTGGCACCACCATCATCGTCTCCAGCTGTTCCCATTAAAGCGACTGTTTGTCGTCGTGATTTTTATCGTGGAATGATTATCATAATATCTAGTTGTTCCCAAGGAATCGTGACATTTTACGGTTAACGGCAGTGACGTTTTTTCTTCGTTAACAACTGTCGTGCTGGTTGTTCCCATTACAACGACAATCAATCGTCACAACAGAAAGAAGTAGTGGACGGATCCTGCAGCCCTATATGTGAACACCTCCTTTCAAAAATACAAGCCACGATGCTTTAAACTGTACGACTTTCTATCGTCAAGACTTAGTGGGAACGCGCCCAAACAATCGTCGAGGAAATCAAGGACCTACATATAGCTATCACAACATATGCTGAGTCGAACGCTATTTTGTAGCTTTAAGGTATTTTATAAGTGGGTATTATTTAGTTTATATGGTGTTGGTAATTTAATTAGTTTCTGTACATGTTTTAATTCTTAGCTACAATAAAGTATATCTTTCTTTCTTTCTTTTCTTTCAAGGTCTGCTTAAAGGAATGTTTTTTGTCGTGACCTTCGTTTGACCACAATATTACCTGATGATAAGTGATGATGCATGTATCACGGAGGTCTAGAAGACACCTATTCACTCTCGTATTGAAGAGACCCAGGTTGTAGTAGCCCGGGAAAATAGAAGCAGGCAGCGAGTTTCAAACCTAACATATTTATATGTGTATACATATGGCGTAAGCTTTAAAGAATTTAGGACGTTTTGCGTTCGTAAAATAGACCACCAAGGGTGGTGTTTTTAGAGTTCCGTACCCGAAGGGTGAAAAAGGAACCCTATTACTGAGCCTCCGCTGTCCGTCCGTCCTTCTGTCACAGGGCTCTATCATGCTCATGAACCGTAAGAGGTAGAAAGTTGAAATTTTCAGAGAATGTGTATTTCTCTTACCGCTAGTTATAGTATATTTTATTTTTATTATTTGCTGTTAAGAAAATAATAAAAATAAAATAAATATCCAAATTAAAGGAGGCTTCCATACAAAAAACGTGATCTTTTTGGCTATTTTTGCTCTTTGTTTGTCAGAAGTTTTGACAGAAGTTTTCCTACATTATGCGTTAAAGACGCTACACACAGACACGACAGTCCGCTTCATTTTCTGAGAACACCATTTAGGGCACCAATTGTACTACTTTCCTTAGTCTTAATCGTTTACTTACGTGAAGTTCTTAAGCTGTTAAGTATAGTCCAACCTTAAATGAAAACATAAGGAAGGAATGGAATCTTTAAAATTACGATCCGGTTTTAGGTAATGAGCCGAGAAGAGAAAAATTATGCAAGCAACGCATAATTTTTCTCTTCTCGGCTCATTACCTAAAACCGGATGAACCGTTGAATATGTAATTAATGTATTATTGTGGTTTTCACTCTCATTTTTTTCTTGGTTCTTTTACTTTATAAACAGCCGAAATTTATACTTGTTATGACAGATCGTTTTGCCTTACATACGGTGTTATTAAGAAAGTATTTTGACGTAAATGCTTTTTTATTAACTTTAGCATTATATATTAAGATAAAAGTTAAACTGTTTTTGTTAAATAACTTGATACCTAGATTTATTTTAGTTGTATAAAATTTAATACTTGCGTAATTTTTCCAGAAAACCTAAAATCATACATAGTAATATTATAAAAGCGAAAGTAAATCTATCGGTTTGTCTTTTACCTTTTCATGCTAAAACGGCTGAACGGATCGTAATCATATTCGGCAGGGAGATATATCTTGGGGATAGCTATAGGCTACTTTTGTCCTGGAAAAGAGCGCGCGAAGTCGCGGGCTGGAGCTTGTAATGAATATAACAGTGTAGATAAAAACTTTCCTAAAATCTATGTATCAAATCATTTGTTCTCATAACAATAGATACCTACTCAATGTCATTGACCCCATGACCTAAATTGAGCAAGTTTTCGCAGCAACCCTTTCCAATCTGATTATTTTAGGATATCGGCACAAAACCTCCATTATCGCTTTACAAAACAAATAAATTTTACAACAAAGTCCTTTGTTAACAAAACAATAACGTTGAATTTAGACAATCAACTGATATCCTATCTCTACGTTTAATTATGAACTAGCATTTGCGAGCGATCTCGTTTGTTAGACTGTTTCTTAAATCTGATTCAAAACAATTTCTGTAGGCTTGCTAAAAACGCTTGGACTATGTCAATTTTAAATCAAATACTGTAAGCTGTACCACATTGATTCTTCACTTCCATCTTTTACAATAACGGAAGAAGTGAATCAGCTCTGACTTAGTGTTAACACGTTAAGGTTCTAAATTGACTCTGCCCTTATATTTACATATATTATATTATATATTACATATTTTGTATTATATTAATGTGAACTTCGCTTCATTTATGGTGAGAGTGCCGACAGATCGTCTCTCAACTTTCATGGATAGCGGATTTGGGCCGAAGGGTGTCGTGTTCAGGAATTTCTGTGGAAGGCTGATACGCGACACCGCGCGCATGTCATCGACGTCATAAGTCTCTAAGGTATTTATCATATAGACCCTAGTTAAGTTCTCTTGTACCCCTCTTATGCTGCCTGAAATAAATGATTATTATTATGTTTATATTTTGTGCGTTCTTTCCAATCTAGGCTCAAAATATATTTTTCTTCCACTCCGCCATTTATTTCAACGCAGCCATGTAATTTTTTACCCAATCCATTTATCTTTTTTTGGTCAACTCCGATTGTTTGATTCTTAACATTGTTTTCGTCAATGACAAGACCCTTGTAACAGTCGAAAATTTTATCTGTAAATTTGACATAACCAATTGTTCCATTCAATGCTAATTTACTTATTTTCCCGACAGAAGTGTTCCTAGGAAAAATTAAATGAACTGAACTTGCTCTCCTGTTACACCAGTGTTATGTTAGTTAATAATTAAATAAATAAATAAATAAATGTTTGAATGTGGAGTACATTCAATCAAATGTAACACTCTTCTCGTCTGATCTGATTTAACAAACGGCAGCTCAGTAATAACGGTGAACGCTACGAAAGCGTAGAGGGTCTACGTGATCGTAGCAGCCTCTACGCTACTACGCACATACATCGTACATCAACAAATCGTAGACAGTGCTACGAGTCTACGATACGAAATCGTAGAGGTGCTACGGGAGTGTTGCGGTTCCAGATTTTTGACCAGCTTCCGCTCGCTGCCTCGTTCATGTTTGATGAAACATTACCTATAACACTCCGAAATAACCTCGCTTTTTATTCATCATCATCAATATCCCACCAACCATGGTCCTGCGCTAGCATACATTCCTCCTCATCAGATCACAAACGTCCACTGCTGAACACGCCCCCCAAAACCAGGACCAGGTGGTTTCGCCATAATCACCACGCTTGGCAGGCAGACTGTAACCCTAGTACCAGCGGATAAAAAAAACATTTGAGCTTGATTCGACTCAGGCGCCTTGTAGCGCCTCTACCGGATAGAGAGGAACTAATTTTCCTAGTTTGACAGCGGTAGTTTCATACGAACTCGATTTTAGCCTTGTCCTATTCTTTTTTTGTACGTGTCACACGCGAGATAAAAGCTAAGCTTCGAAAAATTTCTTCGAATTCAAACTGACGCCACTCGGTCACAGGTGATCCGATCAGAGTTGAGGTGTTAAAATACGCAGAAGCCTCTTTAAAGGTTCCCTTAGTCGACTCCTAAGACATCCAGGGGTTGAGTTAGAGGGGTCGATTCTTACGACGAGACTGCCAAGACCCTATCTGTTGTCGCTTTCGATCTATAATTGAAATAATTTTGAAAATGGACCAAAAAACCTACCGACAACAGTTATTTCACGGCGCTGAACAGCAATACTGTTTGGCAGCGGAAAATTAAACTAGTATCACATACGTCAGTTACAAACTTTAAAGGCTGCATCTTTGAAATTAATAACTGAACTCCGAACTCGGGAACAAGCGTACGTGATTGAATTCGGCGGTTTTGGTACTTGAAAAGTTGCCTTGATAGATGCGATTGTCATCTTGATACTTGTGGTCTAGTTTGCAAGTTAGGAGATATGTGATGGTTGGGGAAGGCAACTAAACGTGCTGTAGTAAAATCATCAAAAAAGAAGCAATGCGCTTGTTTTTTGATAAGTTTCATTCGGAGGACTGTGCAAATAAACAATTTCACGAAATCAATTGTCACGAAAATTATCATAAAATGGTTGTAGATAAATAAAACTGGTAATAAACCCTGTAGTGGATCAAAGTTCAAAGGGACAGGCTTACCTTTTGTCTTTACATTCTTCTCTATTTTTAACAAAAAAAAGAGGAGGTATATAAGTATGTTACTTTTTTGTATGTTCGCCGATTTCTCCGTCAATTATGGACCGATTTGGAAAATTATTTCACCAATGTATAGAAAATGATACCGAGATGGTTCCATAATTTTTTGATTCCCGAGGGATTAGTATATTATATGTCCCGCAAAACAATGTAAAATTAAGGGTTTTGAGTTGGTCTTTTGTTTCATTCGAAACAATCAAATTATTGTTAGAACATTACTCCACTTTTTAATATAAACGTCCAGTTCGTCTTTTTATCTTATACAATAAATCCGTCCCTAAATTCATTACGCCCCTGATTCTATTCAAAATGTACGCGAACACGCACAATACAGCTAAAATATGAATATTTCGACGGCCATTAAGTAAATCGATTACGATTAGCCGAGATGATATCTCGAATCCGTTCATAGAACTCGATTATGCTAATCGAGCGGTAATCATACGGGACAATGTCAACAAAATAATAGAGGGTTTGAGAGTCTAGTAGGTATTGTATTGACAGGGTACTTAACCTTAAAATACATAAATGTTAATCAGATTTAATGACGTCTCGGGACATGAGACATTTTCAAATCTGATTAGACAGACGTTATTGACAGATTTTCAATGAAATCTGTCAAAGAATCGCGACTTGAGACGTGCGAATATTTTTAGTTTCGTTTGAGAATTCGGGGGTAAGAGAGTCATGCGTTATTTTGCGAAAATCTTTTCTAAAATATTCAAATAAGAAAGAAATAAGAAATAAGAAATAAGAATAAGAAATGTTTATTGCAATTACTTAAAAACTATACACACAGGTTCTGGAGTCGCCCCTTAAGCAAAATTAGCTTGTGTTGGAAGACCCCGCTCTTACCATTTATACAAAAACAATATTTAAGTAATTTAATTATTAACTAATAGGATAATTATACAAAAAATTAAAATAAAAAATGAATAAGGAAAATCTAAGATTATAATATTTATAAAGAAACTATTTAGACATGTTGGTTTAAATTTATAACAATAAGTAGACAGCAGTTTTAAACAGACAAACATAATATTAAATACAACATAAGTACTTGAGCTGTCACTAGAGTTAAAGCCTCATCCTCTGCACAATATTCTCAACTTCATCATAGGTTTTCTTCATCAGCCATTCAATTACAGTTTTTTTACATGTAAAATATAACATCGAAAATATTCCTATTTGTGCATTGAGATAATTATAAATATATGACGATTGCCATTTATATTGTCTCATCGCAAATGTAGTTTTAGCCGTTTCACTGCGTACCGGGTGTTTCCTTCTACGACTACTGGTGTTATCGAGTTCTTTGTTATAAAACAGTGATCTATGCGTTTTGAGGACTAACTGAAGTAAATATGTAGAACATAGATAATTCTGTATTTCAAAACCTAATAGTTATTTCTTGAATTCTTAACGATGGTAATACTTTTATTTCGTCACCCTTAAAAACAAGTCTTATTTCAGATTCAATTTAATTTTGTAACTTGTTAAGTTAATATAATGTTCGTTTTTAGGGTTCCGTAGCCGAAGGGTGAAAACGGAACCCTAATACTAAGCCTCCACTATCCGTCCGTCTGGCCGTCCGTCCGTCCTTCCGTCCGTCCTTCCGTCCGTCCTTCCGTCCGTCCTTCCGTCCGTCCGTCCGTCCTTCCGTGTGTCCGTCTGTCACTGGGCTCTATCTCTTGAACCGTAAGAGCTAGACAGTAAAAATTTTCAGAGAATGTGTATTTCTCATGCCGCTATAACAAAAAATAATAACATAAAATAAGTATCAAAATGAAAGGGGGCTCCCATATAACAAACGTGATATATTTGGCTATTTTTGCTCTTAATTTGTCAAGGCTCTTGAACTACGTAGGCACATGAAACTTTATATAATTAAGTAACACTTCAAGTGTAATAACAACAATACTGAAAATAAAATAAACGTGAAAATTTAAAGAGATCTCGAAACAAGTGAAAATTTGATGTTCTTTAAATAAAATTGCCTGATTTTTATGGTTGGGAAACCCTTCGTATGCGAATCGACACGCACTTGGCGGTTTATTTTGTTTTGGCAAGACCGTTTAGTTAATATTTTACCAAAATTTTGTTACAAAGTGCTCTGTGCCCAATATAAATAAACAAAAACTCGGCGGAGCGTACAGGTGCGGTCATACAACATGATATATTATGTATGTATGATGTGTAGTCAACGAGAAAATTTTCTGGACATTGACAAAAAAATACTATAGGTACGCTTCGTGAACATCTAAACACTTGTGGTATAGTGGTGTATTTGCCCTGGTGTTAATATGTCTGACTCCACTGTCTGTTGACTGTAATGTCTGACTTCAATACGTATCGATCTTTTCCATTTAAAGGTTGCCTGGAAAAGATCGCCGTTAGCGATAAGGCCGCCGATTGTGCTACACTAGATATAGATAGTATTAAGTTCTTGTTTTATGTACATATTTATGGTGCAATAAAGTAATAATCTATCTATGTATCTGTGTACAGTGTTCGGTAACCCCCAGACAGGTTCGTCTCGTCATTACATAAGCTTGCTATTTTTATGTTACCGGAAGATCGTTGTAGTAAAATATATCTGTATTAATAGAAATTAACTTCAAACTGACCAGGGGGATACCTATCCACGAACGTCACTGGACATTAAGCCCTGATATTATATTATTTTTTTTTGATATGTGGTTCTTAATGTATTCTCCGCTGACTGTACAGCACATACATATAAAACGTTGGTTCGAATCCCGCGGGTGGCCGTGTCACTTTTAATAATGAGATCTCTGTGAATGTTTAATGCTGTTTAAACTTTGAGGCACTGCCATGTCCGGTTTTAACGAATTTTGTGTGCACGCTACGAATTTATGAGTTAATTGGTTAAACCATGGTTTCAGGGACTCTGCGGAGTTCTTTTTACAAGTGTGGTTTATTTACTTTAACTTGTTAGTGTTCTGAAGAACTGAGGCAGGACCTTTTTGGTTCAGATTGAATTACATATTTATTATTATTGTGTAATTGATGTGTGAACTAATATATTGACTTTCTTTATTCATTCTTTCTTATCCATATTCTAAATGTCTATGCGAATATGTGTTGTGATTCTGCTATGTACCTAGTCTAAGTGAACGCTTTTTGATTTCTTTAGGCTACAATACGAAATATCGACAAGTCAAATATTCAACAAATTTAAAAACTTTAAAAATTTTAAAACTTCCGACTGGTATTGATATGGATCAGTTGAGCTACCTGTAGATTGTTTGCAACAGTCTACAGTTAGTTAATTGTTTTAATAGTAAATACCAGTTCTAATTTGTTTTTATTTTTGAATTGTATTTTTTCTTCGTCAATAAAGTTTTTTAGTTATAAAAAAAAACTAATTTAATATCAAATCCATACTAATATTATTAATTCGAAAGTAACTATGTCTGTCTGTTATCGTTTCACGCCTAAACGGCTAAACGGATCTCAATGTTTGGCAGGGAGGTAAATGGTATCCCGGGGACGGACATAGGCTACTTGAAAAGCGCGTGCGAAGCCGCGGGCAGCAGCTAGTTGCCTATAAAGGAGAACGTGATAGTTGAAGATATGTGTGAAGATGTGAACATGTTTTTTATCAAAGATCTCTAAAACAACTGCGCAGATCAAGATGAAATTAGCCGTTCAAGTAGTCCAATTAAAATGATAGGGTTAAGTTCGTTCAGCGAGTGGCTTCACCGCGATAAAAGAGCTATGCTCATTATATACGTGCGAAGTTCCACAGCAGTTCCTTATCTTAAGGTTAGGTATTCCAGCAAGGCCGCGCTTTTGTGATTTATAAAATCATCTGAGACATACATAGAAAATAGTGTATAAAATTCTCAAAAATATATATTTTACTTTTTCTATACTATATTATACTACTTTTTATCTCATAAAACAGTTCTTATGGAATATAAATAACTATAAAACGTGTTCATATAAACGACGCATGCAAAGCTGCGGGCAAAAAATGGTTATTATTTTATTTATTTATATTAGACAAGCTTCTATTTATCGTATGTGTTGTTGCACGTCCCACGACACGACACAAGTCGGTAACTTGACGTATCTTAAACTAGACACAGGTAAGTTTGATGTATAACTAATTACCTTAATGATGCGGATCACACCGTCCGTAATTCCCTCCGCACGTTTCTCATTAACGTCTACATCAGGGCAATTACTACATAGTACAATTGACAAGTGTCACAATTTTAGGGTTGTCTAAACTTGTACAATGATTGTTTTGAAGAAACTAATAAACCGCAAAGTGCGAGCCGACCCGTACACGAAGGGTTCCGTAACGTAAAAATGAGGCAACTTTTTCTAAGATCACTTTTTCAGTTGTTCGGAGACCCCTTTGAATTTATAAGTAGTAGTGTAGTATTTGTTTGTAGTATTTGTTGTTATTACAGTTGAAGTGTTACTTATTTATAGAAAGTTTCACGTGTCTACCTCTTACGGTTCATGAGATAGAGCCCTGTGACAGACGGACAGCGGAGGCTTAGTAATAGGGCTCCGTTTATTACCGAATCAGAAACTTTTACGCTGTTTTTAAGTTTTGCTGAAAAAATACTAATACATCGGGAATTAAAATGCTATAAGGCCATGTCGGAAACATTCTCTATACAATAGCAAAATAATTATCCAAATCCATAATAAGAAGGTACATACAGCCAAAAATAGAAGCCTCCTTTTTTTAGTCGGTAAAAATGGGTTGGTATTACGTCGACATATATCGTCCACATCAAAATCCCGTAAAAAGATTTATTCCACAGCTCATCATTTAATGATTCCATTGTAAAAGATTCATCAATCATTTAATGACGAGGTAAGGCGAAGTCGTCTACAATAAAAAATATCTATCTATGTATGTACTAAATTAAGTATATCAGTCATCTAGTACCCATAACACAAGCTCTGCTTAGCTTGGGGCTGGATGATGCTGTGTGGATTGTCCAGCGTTATTTATTAATTTTATTTTAAAATCAAGAAATAAAATAAAATTTATCATAGACATTTATCTATGATTAATTTTATTTCATGGCCCACGACCCACTCGCTCACCTGTAGCGTCGTGTAGCCCCGGCGCGGCGCGCCCCTGCGGGTCGTACCGCCGGAACAGGGCAGTGAATGCGTTAACATTAAACACAAAAGTACAATGGGCGGCCTTATTGCTTAGCAGCGATAAGGCATTACGTTATCCCTACATAGAAGAGCCCACGTAGACAACACAAGTTCTTTTACAATGGACTTTGTTACGTCAAGAAAATTAAAAAGTAAATCTCAAAGGCATTCATAATTTTTAAATACATGTTTTATTTCTTTACAGGTAAGTTTCCACCTTCGAAATCTACATAAATAGAAGAGCATTTTCGAGAACAAGGGTAATTACATGTTACTAATTAAATACTGATTTCATAAAAACACAGAATATCACTTTGTGGCCTGCCAAAAAAGAATAAAACTTACAAAATCATTCCAATTATTTAAGAGCGTTTACGCCTTCAAGCGCAGTTTGGCTCAAAAACAGTACTTTTCAAACCCGTTAATATCATGAACCACTTATGTTAATTAATAATAATTTTAGGAAATTTCGTTGTCCAAACAAGTTAGTTAAGAAAATATTTCGATTAATATAGTATTTACGCGTTTTATCAAGATAACTTGTTAGAGGTTTTCTTAATTTCCCTTTCAGTATCAGTTTCGAAGCTCATAATACTATGAAAATACTGATATATCTAATTAACAAAAAATAATAACCAATCAATAGGATCCTTGGGAAAATAGTTAGTTAAAAAGATGTTTGGTTTTGGTACCTTACTATGAGAAATATAAATTCAGAAAATGTGATTTATTACGAATTTTACATAATTTTTTCGCTGATATTCCTTATTTAATTTAATATAGGTAACAATAGCATAACAATTAAGTAGAGCATCTTCTTTAAAATCATAAATTTAAAATTTTAATTATTATGTTCATTATTTTTCTGTAAATGTTTTAAAACTACTTTAAAACGCTGCGCGCAAATCATTTCAAGTCAGTCCCGCACACATCGCGCGCTAGGCGTAAACGCTCATTAATGTTTGGCTGTAATGGGGCCTAATAATTTAAATGCAGAATAATAAATACATAATTTGAAAATATAGATAAACCTAGAAATAAGCGAGATGGTAAAGACAAAAGTTGTATTACTATAAATTGTACCTCTACTATGCCTGCAGTGATTAAGATTGCAGGAGACCTGTCAAGTTGTCGCGACAGGTCGCAATCAAGACAATCTAGAGGTAACAACTACGAGTATTGCAATAAGCAGCTATTAGATATTGAACGTGATTAATCCATACTAATATTATAAATTCAAAGTAATTCTGTCTGTCTGTCCCTTTACCTTTTCACGCCTATACGGCTGAACGAATCTCAATGAAATTTGGTAGGGAGGTAAATGGTATTTCGGGGACGGACGTATACTACTTAGAAAGCGCGTGCGAAGTCGCGGGCAGCTGCTCGTAAGTAATATTGAAGTCTATCCTTGCCCGTAGCAACAACTCTATGGGTACATTCATGGTATAATAATACAAGGTATGGCATTCCGAGACATTACGGTCACGTGGGTGACACAAGTCATCGACGCCATCGGCGAATGAGAAGACGAATCTATTTTCTGGCCTTACCAGTAGCGTAAGATCGTAACTCCCCTAGCTCCATAAATTACCTGTACAAATCTAATAAAACTATGTGGTTGTGTACTAACGAATTATTTATCACAATTACTCGTGTTTAACTAAAACTGTTTTGACTGATATAACATACAAAATGGACGATTGACTTTTTTATGTATTTGTTTTAATTGATTTTTTGTTCCTCCACTTATTCGATGCGGTATGCACACGAGGGTGGTGCGTACAAAAAATCTGGCCGCTTACAAAAAAACAAAATGTACGTCTTCAAATGTGCATTTGGTTTTCGTAAGGCTCTGTCTGCACAGAGCAACTTTGATCTCCGTATTACGGCAACAGGCAACCCGCAACTAGCTGTTTACATATTTGAAAATGTAAAAAAAAGGAGACTGTTCTAAGTTTCTAAGTTTTGTGTAGTTTTCTGATAATTCTGTAAATTCGGTGGAAGTACTTTGATGTGTCAGTGTTTGCCTTTTTATTTGATGAAAAAAATCTCATATTCAGAATTCTCTCCTGAAAGGCTACGTTGTATGCAGTTACCAGAGCAAAGCCACGGGCAGAAATTTGTTCACAATATATATATTATTACAAAACTCTAAAACATTAAAAAACCACGGACCACCAAACATAAACACGTAACTGCCACGAGCAGGCACGGTCGCGTGCGAGTTGATACGATCTTTTGCATCGGAAGCGTACGTTTAAATGTTATGGAGGGAAACACTATGTACAGTTACGTGGGCATACAAAGTTAAAAAAAATATTACGTATTTAAAATACAATACAATACGTCGAGACTAGGGATGCAACGATACCGATGCCGATAATCGTAAACCGCAGGTTATCGTTATTTTTGACGATCATCGGTATCGTAAAAAGTATTACGATTCATAACGATTCTTGAAACTTTGGTTTGATTTTATATTTTGCGTGAAATGGAATGCAAGACACTAGACAGTGAGAATAATGGGAACTCGCTATGGTGATATAGATAATTTGCTGTTGAACATGTAAAAGAGAGATTGCATCAAGAAATAGAGTTGGATGCCTCTACCACATCATGCACAAATCAAATTCAAATAAATACTGGAAACTACTTTAAAAAAAAATATGTTTGTCAACAGATAATATCAGACAAAGAGTTTGAAGAACCTTTATCAATCGCTTTAACAAGACGTGAGTTTTCTTTGTGTTTAGAATTTCAGATACTACCTAATAAATAAGTAAAATCGGTAGGTACATAGAAAATAGATTTTTTTAAACTGCAATGCATCAAGCTGAGATGAAGATGACTAATACTTATTACTTAGTTTAGTTAACAAAATATTGTTATCCACAGCTGGTTTAATCTACATGGATATAAGAAACAGACAGTAACCAGAAAATGAATATGTTTTTTTATTAACAATTTACCAGAAATTAATTATAAATATGACATTTAGTTAGATGGTAAATTTTCATTTTATTTTAAACTCTCACTTTACCAAATTGTACCTATTCTTTTAATTTATTTGTAAGACTTTCTTAAGTGCAATGTAATGTGCCTATGAGAATATGCTATGGCGCTCATTAGGGGTGGCTTATTTCCAGCGTTAGACTAATTTATTTTATTTATTTATTTATTGAAGAAACAAAATCCACAGCCCTTAAGAACTAAAAATTTACAAGCTTATTCGCAAAACATACGGCCAATAACGGATTAACTTTTTGTATAATTTAATACATATTGACAATCACTATAAATAAAATTTACTGAAAATTTAAGCCAAATTATAAAGCTTAAAATTTACATGGACATTATAAAACAGAGAATACACTTATATAATTATATATATTGCTCCTAAGTTAAGCTGTCCCAACCTAATGGTGATGATGATTTCTAGCACAAATTATTTTATTTAGTTCAACTATCTTTTTACAGATCGTCAATTTAACGATTCCACTCTGTTAAATGAACGATGCTGTTACAGATTATACAGATTAAACAGACCAGACCCGAAACAAACTTCGACAATTCACACAACCATTGCAGGCCCCGTGGCAGTCGATCTCACCTTCATCTCCAGCGCCTCACTACGTCACAAAGGTCGTCCATTCCCATTTCCATTTACAATTAGGTCAGTGACAGAGTTGAGGTGTTAAACGGCATTTATAGTGTTAGTGGACTATTTATTAACGTTACGGTTATTAACGTTTTACGTTATTAACTTTTCACGGCGTGTGGTGTTGATCACGGGAATGTGATATTAATTTTATATGCTCTATTTTCACGTTATTGACGCAAGATTTGTGTTGCGTATACGCAGTTTTCAGTTAATAGCCTAATCTAATTTTAGGGGAGTTTATGAAAAACTAAAGAAATGATTTTATTTATAAACGTTTAAAAATATTCATTCAAATATCTTCGCATATTGTACTATAGTAAACTTAACTAGTGCTACCTCATATCCGAAAAACGAACAAGCCAAAGCACCTGATATGGTGAAGAGGTGTCTTCTCCCTTAAACCTTCGTGATTCACGAATGATACACAAAATAAAAGTGCGTAAGAGCCGTCTTTGGGATAGGCCCATTAGAGTCATGCAAGCCTCTCTTTAAGAAACATGAACTCCTAACGCTAACTAGTTTATATATCTACCAAATTGGCTGTTTCGTAAAAGAGCATGCTTCATTCTTTAACATGTAAAGAGACAAAAATAACTCCGTTATAAAAAATAGAGTTCCCACTAGGCTTATTATACCCGCACACAAAACTGCATTAAGTGGGAAAAATTGTTCTATCATGACAATAAAAGTTTATAACAAAATTCCTAGAGACATAAGAGAACTGCCTACTAGTAAATTTAAGACAATACTCCGTAGGTGGCTCCTCGAAAAATGTTTTTATGACATGAAGAATTTAATAATCAATAAATTACCTAGTTATAAATTAGTATATAAGTAAATGGATAAACTGTTGCATCCACCTAGCTTTTAAGATCTCATTTGTACACAGTTTTTACAATAAATTTAATTTCATTTCATTTCACGGCCAGTCACATCGTCACTTACCACTGGTGAGATTGTGGTCAAACGGGGGTCTATTGACCATAAAAAAAATGGTGTCGCATTTAAACACATTTATTTGGTCTTTGATAAGTTATTACAATAGCTTTAGCAATTTTAATAAAAAAGCTATCCTCCGTCCATGCATTTATTTTCTTTGGCTGAATGAAAGAATGCAATATATCATAACCACGTAATATTAACATCGAATTCCACGTTAGTCCCGATATATTTGAAGTCGACAGATTTGCATCACTATTTTAAAAAAGAAAAAAAACAGTCTATGTAATATTGCATTCCTTAATTCAGTCATAGAAAATAAAAGAGCATATAGTAGTGCTAGTTATAGGCCCGTATTATGAAGGCTTGCTCAGTTATAGATCTTTGCTAGAGTGACGTTTGTACCATAGAAACGTGGTACTCAAGCATAAATCGATGACTGAGCCAGCTTTCATAATACGAGCTTTTGTCACAATAGTCTCTAAAAGATTGCTCACGATTACATCTTTGTATTCTCATTATAATCATAACTTCATAACACAGCCCGTTTACTAACAATAACGCATCTGCCTAGCAATAACATAGAATACATAATATAATTTTCAATGGGACGATTTCACGCTCACTTGATACGGGTCCATTTAGAGTACAGTCAGCGCGATAAACGCAAGCTTGACGATTTCTTTGGTACAGTGACCGAAGAATCGCTAGATCTACATCTGCGCAACTGTTCAGACCAATCCGTTCGGTAGTTTTCGCGTAGAGAGTTAACAAGCATACTAAAGTTTGGATCGACAAGCTGCGTGCACATCACCACCCCCGCCCCCGGCGCCTACGACCAGCGCATTGCGTGCGTTAGCTAGCCCGAAGTGCAAGCACGGAAGCGGTACAGGCGCGTCGCAAACCGCATAACCCTGAAGAAGTCCCTCGTTATGGGATGAAACGTTGGTGTTCTACCAACACAAATAAGGTTCATAGTTAACCCGCTTGCATCCGTAATGAAAGTTTGGATGTTTTGCATCCAAACTTTCCGATTTATAATATTTGCGTGGAAAACAAATAATTTCTTACTTTTAAACAATTTTTTCTTACTCATAAAGCGTCTACTACTTATCTACAAAGAATTGTTAATAGTAGTTTCAATGGGGCAACTTCACGCTCGCTTGATACGGGTCCATTCAGCGTACAGTCAGCGCGATAATCGCAAGCTCTCGCCTTCAATAGTACGCACGAACGCGCAGGTTTCTGCTGTTGACGGTACCGGACGTTTATTTGAAATTAAGTGTGATTTTGACTGGTATTTAAATAGGAAGTGGGACACCTCAAAGATACTCTAAAGTTTTGAAGTTCTTTATGTTTGTTTTTAGGGTTCCGTACCCAAAGGGTGAAAACGGAACCCTGTTACTAAGCCTCCGCTGTCCGTCCGTCCGTCTGTCACAGGGCTCTATCTCAACAAGAATTTTTCAGAGAATGTATATTTCTCTTGCCGCTATAACAACAAATAATATGAATAAAATAAATATCCAAATTACGGGCGGTACGTTTATATAAAAAAACGTGTTTTTTTTTTGCTATTTTGCTTTTAATTTGTCAAGGCTACTACTTATCTCTTGAACCTTGCAATAGGTAGAAAGTACACATGAAACTTTCTATAAATAAGTAACACTTCTACTGTAAATAACAACAAATACTAAAAACAATAAAGTCGGAAATTTAAAGGGTCTCCAAACAAGTAAAAATTTGATGTTGTTTGAAAAAGTTGCATGATTTTACGGTAGGGAACCCTTTGTGCGCCAATCGACTTGCACTCGGCGGTTTATTATAATTTACTCTCGCGTAAAACGAAAGAAAGAAAGAATAAACCACCAAGTGCGAGTAGACTCATACACAAAGGGTTCCGTACCGTAAAAATCAGGCAACTTTTTCAAAGAACATCAAATTTTCACTCGTAACACGACCTCTTAATATTTCATCTTTATTATATTTTTAGTATTTGTTTTTATTACAGTTAAAGTGTTATTTATTTATAGAAAGTTTCATGTGTCTACCTATTGTAGTTCAACTCCACTCTACGAGTTATCTACAGAACGAACTTTTCTGGTTTTAAAGATTATTTCACTAACAGCATCATTCGTCTTTTTATTGCTAAAAAAACTAATCACATTGAGAGATTAATGTATATTTTAAAGGGCAATGTATACGCTTCTACAACATAATACAAAATGAGTTGAAAAAATTATCAACAAGTAAATTCAAACAAATTTTCAAACTTTTGTAAAAAGGCTTAATACAAAATATCATATTATCTAGAGAATAAAAAAGCTTGGGACAAGTTTTGCTCCAACTCGAAAACTAACAACCTAACAAGGTAAAGGTTTCTTGTTCGCTTCTTTACTTTACCTTAAAAATATTGAAGTGAGCAAAAATCAAAGTGATCACTTTATTTTCTAGTTTTACTTATGTAATTTGTATTTTGTGACGTGTCCAAGAGTCATGTAAGGTCTAAAGGAAATAAAGCACTTTGAATTTAGAATTTTAGAATTTTTTGACATTAATAATATAAATGCGTAAATTTCAATGGTGGTTGTTTGATACTTTTTCACGCCAAAACTACTGAAACTTTGGATCGTATCGAGCTGCAATTTTGTATAGATGTGTTGGAATACCACACAGGCTATTTCTATATCTATTTTTATTTTATTTTATTTGGGAAATATACAGTACATAATATAGATATATGTATATATAATAATAATAATGTAATAATAACACTATAATAATACGATATAATATGTTGTGTTGGAAAAACGTATCTGTACGAAGACGTACTAAGCTATGTATCTAATTTTATGGAATCTGCTTATTTACGCCCATAATAACTTAACTATTGTATTAAAACATGGACGAGGAAAGCAGAAGTCAGAAAAAAAATGGCTACAACTGGAGGAAGTCTATTTGTTAAGGACCCCTCTGCGGGCAGTGCAGAGGGGGTCCTTAACAAATAAGAAATTATATTTTTAGACAATTTTTTTTCGAATGTGTTTACTTGTTATAGGAATTATAAAGGCATTTTTATTATTTTTATAACTAAACTATTGCGACACTGACCGTGACGCGATTAAAACGTATGAAGGAACATATGTTTTTACGTGTAACAATTTCAATAAACTTTTGAAAGGAAAAGTGATCTCATTATCTAACTTTACTTCAAATGTACAATACGTCCATACTGTAGCTAGACTACTAGCTGCTGCCCGTGGCTTCGCACGCGCTTTTTAAGTAGCCTATGTCCGTCCCCGGGATACCATTTACCTCCCTGCCAAATTTAATTAAGATCCGTTCAGCCGTTTAGGCGTGATAAGGTAACAGACAGACAGACAGATCTATAAAAATCAATAATTATCTATAAAAAAAACGCGAGCAAAGCCATGGGAAACCAGTTATACATCCCTGTATACCTCTATAATCTCTACTGTTGTTGAAGCAGCAGTGATTTGTAGAAAGCGGTCTTTTCGGCAAGCGACCAATAACCCTCAAAGAAGGACGTTAGCCGTGTCCCGGTCATGTTTATTTTTATTTATTTCCGGGTCGAAATGAGACCTTATTGTGTACAGTAAGGGGTATTGCCGTGGCATGTTTTAGGAAGGAAGCTTTTTATCCAACTGCGGCAAAGCTATAAAAAAAAGGACATGACATTTACTAAGTGACACGCTCAGATCTTTTTCGCCGCTGTATTCTAAATACGACGAAATTGAGTCACTCACTGAAAGCCATGTATGTAGGTGTATGTTTGTGGTTAAGATAATTCTACTGTAGCGACAGGAAAAACGCTTGCAAAGCCACGCGCAGTAGCTAGTTTTATATAATCTCTACTGTTGTTGAAGCAGCAGTGAATTGTAGAAAGCGGCCCTTTCGGCAAGCGACCAATAACCCTCACAGAAGGATATTAGCCGTGTCCCGATCATGTTTATTTTTAGTTATTTCCGGGTCGAAATGAGACCTCATTGTGTACTGTAAGGGTTATTGTTGTGGCATGTTTTGGGCAGGAATCCATTTTGTAGTGTATTTTATAGGTACTCTGCTGTTTTGTTGTACAAATAAACATATTTCTGTATTATAATTAAGGCCGCACAACAGACATACACTTGTATTACGTTACGATATTTGTAGCGCCACATTTAAAGTCGACACATTTGTCGCCCCTGTTTATCTGCGCGCAAGCACGCATCCAACGTACAATTTGGTTAACGAAATCCTCTCAAATCTTTATCGCGTACTTTTTGCGAATTATTCGCAAAAGGTTGAGGGCCTACCATGGAGCGCTCAGATGCTCAGTTGGCATGCGAATTTTTACAAATTTAGACGAGCGGGCGCTAGAACTTTGCACAGACCTATGCAAATTTACTAATTTTAGAAGCGGCTGCCTTCTTTAATACTATCTGATATTTAGGAGTATTCGATCACTTTAATTATTTTATATAATTTCAAAAATATAAAATAATTTGGTACAACAACATTTAAATTGTCAATCGGCGTTTAAAAATCATAGCAGAATAATAAAAGAACACACAAGGTGCCTGATCCTGTCCGTCACACACAGATTTTCTCAGTACATACCTTTTTAGGGTTCCGTCATTGAGTTTAGTACCTGACAAGGAAAAAAGGAACCCTTTTAGGATTACTTTGTTGTCCGTCTATCCATCTGTCCGTCTGTCTGTCAACCCCCTTTTCTCGGGAACGCGTAGAGGTATAGAGTTGAAATTAACATCAAATAATCAAGTCCGTAACCTATTGTAGCTATGATATAAATAAAACTTGTAAGTCAACAATCTAAGGCAATCGAAAGAAACGGCCGTGAATGCCTGCTTATTTTGAAATTACCAAGGAAATCACATGCACACAAAACCTATAGGGCACCTACCTAACCTAACCTAGATCCATGAAGTTTGGAAATAAGCATAGTTTTATAACAAAAATATCCGAAATCCGTAAATTTGTAATTAGTTCACAGAAAAAAACGTTTTTTATTTTCGCCATGCACCTTCAATTTCCTTTGACCTAGAGTCATGAAATTTGGCAAGAAGCAAGGTTTTTTTTCAGACGTTTGTGACAAACAGAGTTACTTTCGAATGTATAATCAATTAGTTCACACCGGTGGTCGTATATGGCCACCTTCTCGAAACTGTTTCCGAATACACTTACCTTGGGCAGGTTCTGTAGTTGAGTAAAAACAATCTAATTAAAAAACATAAATTGAAACATGAACGTTGCTTAACTTTAGTGATTGGTACTCTCCTTGGTATGGCCGTCAGACCCTGTAATTATTAGAATAGAATATAATATTTATTTATTTATAAAAGTATACATATTTTCGCTGATACTGCACCATTAAACCAGCGCTGGTTTGTATAGGTGCTCACACTCGTTTAATTAAATGTTATTTATTTTATTATTTATTAGTGGCAATACTTAACATACACACCATGTCAAAATTTCAACTAAAAAAATAAAACGATATAGGGAGCAATATAGGAAGTAGTTTAATAATTATTTCAGTTTTATTAATTGTTGTTGTAGCGGCAAGAGAAACACAGATTATGTGTAAATTACAATTGTCTATATACCTTTTACGGTTCATGAGGTACAGCCCGCTGCAGACGGACGGACAGGCAGCGGAGGTTTAGTAATACGGTCCCGTTTTTACTCTCCGAGTAAGGAACCCTAAAATGGTATATAGTTAATAATAAATCTAGTGTAAGTAGTGTAGGTAAGATCTAGGGTAGGTAGTGTTGTTTGATTTTATAAATGTGCGTGTGAGAAGGTAGTAATTTAGGTAGTAATTTTTACATTATTGGCAATAATATCACGATGTTATTATATGAATAAACCAAATTTAAAAGTCGAAAAGATAGTAGACTTCACTGGAGAACTAAGGGTTTATCCTATTAATTTGAACGTTTTTCAAGAACGTTTTCACTATTGATACTCATTGGTACCAAGGAGTATTAATAACGTTGCAATCTGACTCACGCAGAATTCGTAGCACGTGCTATGAAGGTCCTCGAAACAACATTATTATTTAATGTAGTAAGAAAGTGCGCGTTGAAGTATTTTGTATGCTACGCTAAATATTGATAACTCGGACACGTGATTTTTTCTTGTTGCAACACTAAGCTTGACTATAGGTAGGTAGCTTCTGCTCAGAAAGTTTATAACTTTTATGTGTAACGCTACGCTTAGAACATTTGCAAAATAAATTCAGTTTGCCACTCGTCCATATCAATAGTTATCTATTGTATTATATATGTATTAATGTTAGTATTCCAATGGTATAGAGACGATAGGAACTGGAAAACAAAAGTTGTCAAACATCGTAATTCGTATGACGTTACCAGCTGTCAAAATACAAAAAAGTGACATGCCCTCACGTCCGTTCGAGAAGGCATCCATCGTCTCCGACTGAATTTAGTGGTAACGATTTTGAGCATATATTGAAAAGGATGTCTGAATAATAAGGTTTAAATTATTTTGGCAAAATATTATCGTTATTGCAATTACTTCGCAAAACGAAACAAAAAATAAACAAAAATGTGTTTTTTTTTTGGATTTATAATTATTGTATTGAATCCTATAAAAATACGATTGATTAACGGAAATATAAAAGGTTGAAGTAGTTTTTTAATGTTTAATTCATTTGGAGTTATCATATTTTCTGTGAGAGTTAAAACCCGTGATTTTATAAAGTGTTTTTCTCCAGTGATTTATTTTAAAACTACACAAAATATTTTAAAAGGAAGGATAAATTTTGAAGAGCAGTATATTTTTAAATTTGATATTTTTTATCACTTAGGTATATCAGATGCGCTTTCGAGAAATCTTAAGGACGGCCATGTCGGAAATGTACGAAAGGCATTCTACATACCCCAAAAACAAAATTATTTGCATAGAAAGCAGTCTACAATGCGAATATAACCATGTGCCATATTAAAGGTAGCGCTGTAACTGACCCCACTTGTCCGCACAGTGCAAACTATCACTCGGAAAGGATTTAATTAAAAACGGCACAGCATCGGAAATCGACTTTATTTATTGGCCTTCGAGAAATGACCTTTATTGACACTTAGAAATTAACCTTGTATTTCTTGAACTTCGTTGCAAATTGCAACGTGCTTGATACTTGAAAACAGTTACCTATTGCATTCTTGCCTATACCTACTTAATTTAACTGTCTACGTTTGATTTTGTTTTGAGCTGTCTTTTCTGTTTGTGAACCAAACAAACCATCTATATACTCGTATCTAGGTACATGGAATATCATTTCTTTCAGACGAGTGCCGACCGATGGGGCGCGGCGGGTGAGGGTCCGCCTGTGACGCAGGAGGTTGCGGGTTCGATTCCCGCCTTAGAACAAATAAATAAATAAACAGTCGACTCGCGCCGCCGCTGCAAACATCCCTGACGCGCTGCAGTAGCGGGGCAGCTCCAACACCGCTCTGAGCGCATTTATAACTGGACCCGGATGGCGCTGTACGTCGCGAGCGTATAAAGTAAAAGCTCTTTATTCCCGGGGTATACGTTCCGTAAATATGCCGCGAATACAGAAGCCGTAGATACGGAACGGTAATTTATATAAGAATGTAGGGATACGTTCCAAAAAATCAAAATAAAAAAAAATCATAGTTACTTAAAATCACTTTAATTACGTAACTCGTACTAAACTAATTACGTTTTTTAGGGTTCCGTACCCGAAGGGTGAAAACGGAACCCTATTACTAAGCCTCCGCTGTCCGTCCGTCCGTCCGTCATCCGTCCGTCCGTCCGTCTGTCACGTGGCTATATCTCATGAACCGTAAGAGGTAGACAGTTGACATTTTCAATTTCTCTTGCCGCTATAACAACCAATATTAAAATAAAATAATTATCAAAATTAAAGGGCTCCCATACAACAAACGTGATTTTTTTTGGCTATTTTTGCTCTTAATTTGTCAAGGCCGTATATCTTGAACAACAATAGGTAGACACATGAAACTTTTTAATTAAGTAACACTTAAACTGTAATAATAACAAATACAAAAATGAAATAAAGTTGATAATTTAAAGGGGACTCCACACAAGTGAAAATTTGATGTTCTTTAAAAAAGGTGCCTGATTTTTACGGTATGGAACCCTTGGTATGCGAGTCGACTCGCACTTGGCTGTTTATTTACTTTACTTTTGACATAATTTCATATTTTTTTTGTTTATTATGTAATTTTGTACATTATTCTTAGTATAATTTGACAATGCCCTTGTACAGCAGCATTCTTTGACATACATATGTACCTTTTAATTTATTTATTATTCATTTTAGTCTGACCAATTTTTTTTTTAGTTTAGTTTGTAGAAGAGTCCATGTCTGTCTGATTTTTATTTTTATTCTCTTTGAACAACCCTATGGTGTTTCCTATGCTAAAAATTTGTGTGTGATTGTTATAATATAAATTATTTAAATAGTGTAACGACATCAAGCTTCCATTGTGATTCAAATAACACTGATGGTCGTGCCTTCACACGGCGAATTACCCGTAGATTTTCACGGCGAAAAAATCGCGTAAGAACAAGAGCCTAAAAATTTATGATTATTATTGAACCTACCAGAGTAAAGGCAGGAGCTTCCTTCTGTGTATTTTTATCAATTCCACTACGACCACTTAGCGTGTTGAACGTGTGAGCGTGTCCCCAACTAGGGGGACTCAACCCCCCTAGCTGGGGGCATGTTTTGCAGTGAACGTATGTGTGCTAATGAGAATACTTTTCCACTCTTGAGCAAATTTAAGTTAGTTTAGTTGCAATTAAAATTTTATCCATGATCAAAATACCGGTAGGAAGTCTGTAAGCAATCATCAAGTTAATGTCCCGATCTCTAATTAAACAAAGTAAAATGCTTGTATAAGTTATTAATAACTTATCTTTCATCTTGTTAGCGGGTAGAATCTATTTACCGCTGTCAAAGGGGATGATACCCCAATCATTATCTCAGACGTCCCGCGGAGAAAAGATTCGATATTTTTTGTTTTTGTAGACTTATTGAAATAAAGATAAAGATTTTATTTATTTGCCAAAACGTGTGGTAAGTAAGGTAACAGGTAAATACATTTTGTGAATGAACATGCTTGACCGTAGTAGGTGTGCAAAAATATTTCAGAGAGATCGACGTACAATAGCTTGGAATTTACTTAAATGTACATTTTCAGTTTTGTCTGAAGAGTTGGACATTTAATTCGTTTACCTGTTTAGGTATTTCTAGGGTTCCGTACCCGAAGGGTAAAAACGGAACCCTATTACTAATCCTCCGCTGTCCGTGCGTCCGTCCGTCTGTCACAGGGCTCTTTCTCGTGAACCGTAAGAGGTAGACAGTTGAAATTTTCAGAGAATGTGTATTTTCTTGCCGCTATAGCAACAAATAAAAAAATATATATAAAAATGAAAAAAACTCGCTTTTTTGGCTACTTTTGCTCTTTATTTGTCATGGTTTTATCTCTTGAACTACAATGCACATGAAGCTCCTTTTAATTATTAAAAAGTTATAATTATTTATAATTATAATATGTAACACATACTAAAAATATAAACTTGAAAATTTAAAGGAGTCTCCAAACAAGTGAAAAATTGATGTTCTTTGAAAAAGTTACCTGATTTTTACGGTACGGAGCCCTTCGTGTGCGAGTCGACTCGCACTTGGCGGTTTATTTGATAATCTTTAGGAGCCATGCTAACAACACTTTTCCATATTAAAGCTGTGTTAGCTTGATGTGTTTGCAGCCTACATTATCTCGTCGGTTTCTGCACACGGTGTCAGATAGCCGGGGGAACAGATGGGGATTATTCTAAACATACACACATATACATAACTGTAGTGTTATAGTGTGAGGGAACGTATGATTCCTAATTTTGGGGCTTATTTGTATTGTATTGTATTGTATTGTATTGTATTGACAGTGGAATGTTAGATACATAGTTAGATAACTATTTATTGTACCACACAAACACGAAATACAATAGAGAAGGAAATGCTGAGAATTAAGGAAGTTCAAAGGGCGGCCTTATCGCTTTGAGCGGTCTCTGCCGGACAACCTAGGGATGGACTGGACATGAATGATTCAACAAACACATGATTCTATTAAAGCAGCGTGGTGAGGGTTTGAATGATTGACTTAATAATTAATATAGTCATCATCATCATCATCATCATCATGATCAACCTATCTTAGCCCACAGCTGGACATAGGCCTCCCCCAATGAGCGCCATAGCGCCCTGTCTTCAGCTTGCCGCATCCAGCATCTGCCTGCAGTCTTTCGCAGATCGTCATCCCACCTGGCCGGAGAGTGTCCTACACTACGTTGGCCGAGTCGCGGTCTCCACTCGAGAACACGTTTACCCCAGCGGTTGTCGGTTCATCGCGAGATATAGCCAGCCCACTGCCCTTGCTGATTCTCTGAGTTATGTCTATCACTTTGTTTCTCTGTCGGATGTATTCGTTACGAATCCTATCCTTCAGAGAAACTCCGAGCATAGCTCTTTCCATAGATCGCTGAGCGACTTTTAACTAGTGGACCAGCCCAGATATAGGCTTTAATAACAAATAATGCTGGACAATCCACACATCATCTCGCCCCAATATATGCAGAGCTTGTGTTATGCGTACTAGATGACTGATATACATACATTACATAAATATATATTTTTTAATATACATAGAAAGTACCCAGAACACCCGGAACAAATATTTGCAGCAAAAAATATAGTACCTATAAATATTAAATTAATATAGTAAGTATAACAATACATTTAGCAATAAATATACATTTAAATCATTAAAGGGTTTATTCAAAACAAAAAAAAAACATAAAACTGGCTTGACAGCGTTGAGAAGTCTAAGCCTTAAAAAACTTAGACAACAGCAAGTTTTTTCAGGTAATTTCATATTCCAGCCACGCAAAAAACTTGCTAACGAAAGCGTAAATAACGAAAACGTACAGAATTCGACTTTACCCGCCCTTCCTTGCCCCGGAGGAGATAGAACTAGGCGTTAATGAAATGTCTAATATTGATTTAGTGCCTGCTACATTTTGGATGGTTTTTGTTTATGGCTTTATTAGGAAATAGCCTCGAATTAAAAGCAGTGTTATTAATTCAGGGCTACTATAATGTTTTTGAATCTGCCCGTTTGTAAAATGGCTAGGAATGCTGATTTATTGGAAAAACCTATTTCATTTCATTCGACGAGATGGTTAAGTGACGCTCAGCCATGTTGTTGATCGTCGATCGTTACCGAATCGGCATCGGGTAATTTATCTGAAATGTGCCGTTTAGTAATCCGTCTAGGCATTCTACAAACGGATTGATTCTAGGATCCGGCGGCGGCATTTATGAATTATGACGTGGTAGCAATTTTAATTTGTGTAGGGTTCCGTACCCAAAGTGTGAAAACGGAACCCCATTACTAAACTAAGCCTCCGCTGTCTGTCACACTATCTCATGAATAGTAAGAGGTAGAAAGTTACATTTTCAGAGAACGTGTATTTCTTCTTGCCGCTATATCAACAAATAATATAAATAAAATAAATATCCAAATTTAAAGGGGCTTCTATACAAAAAACGTGATTTTTTTTGGCTATTTTTGCTCATCGTTCCATGTGTCTCAAGGGTATCTCTTGAACTTCAATAGGTAGATACATGAAACTCTCTATAATTAAGTAACACTTCAACGAATCAAAGTTGAAAATTTGATGTTCTTTAAAAAGGTACCTAATTTTTACGGTACGAAGCCCTACGTGTGCGAGGCGACTCGCACTTGGCGTTTTATTTATATAATGTTTAGATACTGTATCATAGCAACTCTTATCTGTAATAATTTGATTGTTTTCAAATAACTAAAAGTCGACGATCCATCGAGGTAGAATCCTTAATTTTTGATACAAGATAAATGCTAATCCCTCGGAAATAACATTTTTATGGGATCCCTCGAGATCGTCCTCTATATAACTGCAAAAGAATCATCTAAATCGGTTCATAAATGACGGATAAATCGACAAACATTTATAAACATAACAACCGAACCTCCTTCTTTCGAAGACGGTTAAAAATAATGACTAATTATAGAAGTAAAACACAATCAGACCTTAAATTATTTAATAAGGTTAATTAGGTTTTGGTTTTCATGAACGTATCGTTTATTCTGTGTCACGGTGAGCAGGCTAAACGTACGGGTACGAATCTAGTTTGCGAAAATTTGATCTGATTTTGATATTGTAATGACCATAAAAGGTAGAAAGGTGAAACTTTCAGATAATGTGTATTTCTCTTGCCGATTCAAAAATCAAAATTCGAAGTGCTTTATTTCCTTCAGCCATATTAGTCCACTGCTGGACATAGGCCTCCCCTAATGAGCGCCATAGCGCCCTGTCTTCAGCTTGCCGCATCGAGCATCTGCCTGCAATCTTTCGCAGGTCGTCATCCCACCTGGCGTCCTACAGTACGTCTGCCGATTCGTTATCTCCACTCAAGAACACACTTACCCCAGCATTGTCCGGTATTTCCCGGTAGTGCACCGGCTGGCGTTAGCACCCGACGTTTCATCGCGTAATGTGTTAATAATGTGATTCTGGTCATAGAAATTGAGTACGATTAGATTCAACTCAATACGCATCGCGTTTCGTCGGGTCGCGTTGCGTGTCAATAGAGTGATTCAGGCTTTAGTGATCGCAGAAGCGGTGTGTAAATACGCGTCTGTTTGCTGCCATATGTTCTTATTTTATCTCATATCTGGTTTTGTTGGAAATCTGCCTCGACTGACTTTTGGTCGATGAGCTGTTTTTTGACAGCTTTCAAAGTCCAAAACATGCTTTGATAGTTTGCCCTGTGCCTTGATGCTTTGCTTACAACGTATAAAAATCCACTAAACCAAACGACCTAGAAAGTGCCAAAGTTTTTACGCCTATGGCGTCTAAAAACATGTTTTATAGAAGTGGGTGACGTTATAAAACATAGTTATAATCATATAACATACAGAGTCGGGTAACGTAATAAATAAAGTTGGAAAAAAGAGTTGATTCACATGTTTACCTGATAACGTTAGGTAAGAGTGTTTGGTGCAAGTTATGAGAGTTTTACTGAGGGTTTCCTTCTTTCTGTAATAGTTAGTTATGACAGATAGATAAGAATTTTACACACAAACAGCACAGGAAAACATAACAAATTTAGGTAAATATACATAAGGAGGCAGGTACACTATTACAAATAACAGACTAATAGAAAATAAAATATGAGTTATCAAACGTCATCGGACGACCTCAGTAGTGGTGCAGCGGGCGAAGGTCCTCGGCACAAATGTTTGTACGATCAGCAGGTATTTGTTGCGAGTGTTCTGCGAGTTTTCTATGTTTAGTAAAAATATCTATACTAAGTGCCAAATAAGGTGGCAATACAGCAAAATGCAGTAAAATTATCGCTATTCTGTCGTTTCCATACAAACCTAAAGCGATACCGGTGTCGCTAGAGTATCGTGGTAGAAGCGTACTAGGAAGCAACAGACAAACAACACAACCCAAAAAAATTCGAAATCAGGAATAATTACTGACTTTTTACGTTTTCAATGAATTCACGTATTTTAATGTTCTAAAATACCAGAGTAATTTTTTACCGGTGATATTTTAATTATGTAATGAGTAATATTATGGTTATGTATGAGTACCAAACACCATGAAAAAAAAAATAGGAATTGTGTTTAACTTAAAAATTATAGTAGTATCGAAAACGTTTATAAATTCAAAATAACATAGGTCCATTATTTAATGACTAGTAATAATAAGTTTCCAGAGAAATATATAACTCTAAAAAAGTGCCTTTTTTATTTCGTGAAGGAGATAGGTCAACGACCTGTATTGCCAAGCATCTGGCATCGTGTATATATATGTAACTTATTGTACTAACTATAGAGTCAACTACAAAACAAGCTCTCCTAAGATTGCGGCCATCATTATTATTTATTTTACTTTTAACGTTATATTTAATTAAAGATGTAAAGTTTTTAATGACATCTTGAGTTTTTTTTAATAAGGCATCTGCAAAATAGTGTGCTAAAATCTCATAGTTAATTGCGTTGATTAAGTGTCATTGGTGTGTCAATAAATGCTTGAAATAATTCGAAAATGCTTGAAATAATATTTAACCTATGTACATTCATCTTCATTTGTAATCTCCAAACATTTGGGAGATTACAAATGAAGATTTTCTCCAATCACACTAATATTATAAATGCGAAAGTTTGGATGTTTGGATGTATGTTTGTTACTTCTTCACGCCAAAAGTACTGAACGGATCGGGATGATTTTTGCATACAGGTAATTTTAAGCCTGTAATAAAACATAGGCTACTTTTTATCCCATAAATCAGTTCCCATGGGATAGAAATTACCATTAAACCTTTCCATAGAAACAACGCGTGCGAAGCCGCCGGCAGAAACAAGTAGCTCATAACATAGACCACACACCAAACGCTTTTTCCTTCTTCGCGAAAACTTTCCCTACACTGCTCATGTATTTCCTTCTGTTCAGCTGTGAAACAAAACACTCCTTATCCCGTTCACAATAAGATCTATAATTATCTGTCACCTGTTGATACCTATAAATCAAGTGGTTTAAGGCCACTATACACGAGGTCGATATTGTCGTAGGTTTATTGAGATAAGGCGTTTCTGTTCATATAAGCTGGCAATGATTTTAGCTGGTACGATTTCACTGGTCTTTATTTCTTCAGTATAATTTTGCCATATTATACAGTGGTGGACACATAATTAGAGACACCCCCTAATTGATCACAATAAATATGATTTTGGCACAACCATTAGCCAAAGTAGGTATTAAATTGAATGTAATTGTTACTAAATCATACATGACGTTGTATTCTTAAAAATGGAAGACAAAAAAGTTGTGTTGCTTGGTATTTTAGACACTGCTCACTATCCGAATCTAATACAAACTTTTTTAACGTACCTGTAGCTGGCCAGCTAATTAAAGACAGTGAACGCTATGTTCTGAATATAAAAAAAGAAACAGAACTACATTCGGTTTTTCATTGTTTTGCCGCGTATTTGCATGAAACATCGACATTAATTATAACATTTTATTTTTTGTATTCAAATTAATTCGTTTTATACCAATCGATATGGGAAAAAACAAGAGTTGCGATTCGTCCACTAGAAAGATAATCTTGAACTTTCATAGCAAAGGTTGGTCATACAGAAATATCGCAAACCATTTGAGCCGTTCTAAGGACATGGTTATGAATGCTATAACGCATTTCAAGAAGTTCGATACGACCGAAAACGTACCCAAAAAACCGTGACCTAGAAAAACTACTCCGCGGGAAGACTCTAGGATGGTATTGTTGGCAAAAAAGGAACCGTTTAAAGGACTAGAACTGATACGCTCGGAAATATATGGGGCAGGAGGGTCGACGGGTGTGTCTGCAAGGACAATTAGACGGAGACTATGTGAGGCAAACTTGTACGGAAGAGTGTCTCGGAAGGTGCCACTTTTGAAAAAGCAAAATGTTAAGGCAAGGTCAGCGTTTGCTAAAAAATATGAACACTGGACTGAACGATAGTGGAAAAATGTGCTTTTTTCGGATGAAACAAAAATTAATATGATTAATTCTGACGGAAAACAATATGTTAGACGCCCCCCGAACAAAGAAATGGATCCGAAGTACACCAAGAAAGTAGTGAAACATGGAGGGGGCAATATCATAGTGTGGGGCTGTTTTTCAGGACTTGGTGTCGGACCTGTCAGGAATATAGAAAGCAATATGGATAAATACCAGTACAAAAATATTTTACAAGAAACCATGCTGCCCTATGCTGAGCAAAATTTACCGGTAATTTGGACTTTTCAACAGGATAATGATCCGAAACACACCGCAAAAGTAGTTAAAGATTTCTTAAGGAACCAGTTTGTGACAGTTTTGGATTGGCCCCCGTACAGTCCGGATTTAAATCCAATCGAAAACTTGTTGTACCAGGTGAAGAAGACAGTGGCGGCAAGAGTACATCAAACGTCGATCAACTTTACACAGCTTTTACAGAAGCGTGGGAACAAATTCCGGTACAAGTTTGTACAGAATTGATTGCTTCCATGGCTAAGAGATGTCGTGCTGTTATTGCTGCAAAAGGACATGCGACCAAGTATTGATACGCATCGGAATGCTCTATAAAAATGTGTTAGAAATCTTACGTACTAAAATAATTTCAAAGATAACTAATTTTTTGTTTAATTTCTTGTTACGAAATGAAGTGTCTTTAATTATATGGCCAGATCTTACTAATCTTATCTTTTATTTACACTGCTTACATTTAAGTTTTACCGAATAAAAGGCAAGTTTTGTTGTAAATGTTTCGTTTTAACAATACACAATAACAACACAAATAAAAATTATTTGTGCAGCAAGTTACAATGGCAGTCTGATAAAGTATATACAGGAGGAATAGCTTAGTTATTTCAATATGCTTCCAGTGTCTTTAATTATGTGACCACCACTGTATATCTACAATCTTATAAAAAAGTTTTCGTTAGTTACGGAACTCACGCTTTAACATATGCTGTCTTTTTCTCATGAACTTTACGCTCGATTTCTATGATATTTAAAATGCAAGCATTTGGTGAACCTGTTCTTGAGTTGAGACCGCAACTCGGCAAACTTAGTGTAGGACGCCCTCCGGCCGGTATGATGACGACCTGCGAATGGCTGCTGGCGGATGGGATGCTTCGACGCAAAACACCAGATACAAAAAGCAAGACCGTTGTACTATTCACAGCGAGCGAAGGCTCCTGTGTAACATCTTACATTTACTTACATTGACTTTAGGAGGGCTTAGGTCTCGTTAGCCCAGCGTGGGGAATATGGGCATTACCCCCCGTGAGATAAAAGCCAATAAGGTGCTTATCAGGGGGAGGCCTGGGTCCAGCAGTGGACCAATATAGTGTGGAGGGTGGTGGTAGTCGTTATATGTAGGAGGGCCTCCTACCCGTACAGCAATAACTTCGCGTGTCAACTCTACTGTTATACGTGTCGTTGGGCCACATTTTGGCATTTTACCTTTTATATCCCCTTGAATGAAAAAATCTACAGGATGCTAGTAAAAAGTGTCAAGGTTAAAACCAACTATCAATATCTCCGAGAAAATAGAACCGCAGCACGCACTAGATATATCTAGAATTTCTTTCCCCTTAGGACAAATCTGCGACGGTAATTTTGTTTGTTTTTTTTTTTGCTTCAGCACATTATCACATTTATCACACATAATGGTCACACGATGGTGTCATAGTAAAGCGATTGGTTAGCTGTATTCGGTCCGTACGCGTTAGAATGCGTTGCATTTACAAACTTTGCAATTTGCAATGCACGTGTGCAGTAACCTTTAATCAACTTTCATTCAATAACAATGTTTATTATGATGGAAATAAGGTTTTCTTTTGAATGATCAGCCGTGATGAGGAAAACTTTCCTTTTCCACCGTAATTGAAGCCTATGTATTCATTATCTAATAGTAGTTTGTCTGTTTGAAGCGATTTGCGGTCGCTTTTATAATAATTTTAATGGTTTGTATTAAGAAAATAATAAAGAGATTTATTGGTACCTGTTTACATTTCCTTATAAAACAGGGTTTATTGATTTTGAACCTTAGTTTAACTACGATTGATGTAGATAAAAATAGATTAATTTTCGTTCTCTTTCTTTCTTTCATTTCTTGATAGTTCGATAAATGAATCGACGATAAGAAAAGCAGGGGCGTTCGCGGCGTAAGAATCGATCCCTACAACTCAGTCCGTGGATCTCGTAAGAGCCGACTAAGGGAACCCGCCAGAGGAAGGGCAGCAGTATTTTTTGTGTATATTTAACACCTCACTGCGATCACTAACCCGTCTACCGTTATGCTAAACCGCCCCCCTTGTTTGGGGCAGGCACGTTATTCAGTGGACAAGGGCTGATAGGCAAGGGAATTGAACCCGGACATACATATACACAACCAGAGACAGCATATAAACAGACGCAGCCGCTGAAACATTAATTCTTTAAAAATACTTTTTTTTTTTTGCGAAAATAAGGTTTCAACAGATTTGAACACTCCCAATCTCACATGTTTTCACATCCCATCACAACATTCTTTATAACGACAAGTTACCCAAACATGTCCCTTTGTTTCCATTAACCCCATCAGAGACGCGGCAATATTAGCCCCTTGAGGGGTTGCAATATTTTCATATCCACCAGAGGGGTGGAATGAAAAATTATTACATCTCAAGACTCTTAAGAGGGCGCATTGCGCGCCATTCTGTGAAAAGGATAGGCATAGGATTTCGCGTTCATAGGAGCGGAACAGAGCATACGTTTTTGGAACGGCGTAAGCACAAAAATCAAGTGTTTGCTTATTTACAGGAAAACTACAAAACTTATGAAGAAACTGTTTCAAAGAACCAAATAACTAGTAATAACCTACGAATCAAAACGTAAGTCATTTCAATAGACCGCAGGGTTCCTGAGACCAAATTATGTGCAAAACAGTGCAATTTCATGTTTTTTTTTATCGTAATCATTTTTCGCAATCGTGTTTTCACATTCAAGGAATCAAAGAAAACATTTTGAATTTTATGTAATTCGAGTTTTTTACCACGGGGATCTCGTGAGAACTGAGATCTAGGCCTAGTTTGACAACCAAATCCGCTAGGTTCGCCCCTTAAGAGTGTTTGCGAGAGTGAGGTACTTGATGGTGATAAATGAAGTGCCGTGACGGAGGTAATGAGGTTATAGATGCGAAAGTCGCAAGATTTGAGCTTAAGACTACTGTGAATACTGTTGATAATAATTTATAGTTTAAAATTTGACTAAGGCTGACTTTGTAAGTATAAAGAAATAAAAGTTAGTTTGGATTTCTGAATGTCGTGATACCACCTTAAAAAGTCGTGATAGATTTTCGTTTCTTTTTTAAACGACTTCAAAAAGGAGGAGGTTCTCAGTTCGCCTGAATGTTTTGATTTTTTTATGTATGTATTTTACTTGATATCTCCACCTGTGGGCAACCAATTTTACTGATTATTTCACTATTGTAATAGAGAATGATCCCCCATTAAAAAAAATATTCCCGAGAGATAAGTATTTATCCCGTTAAACTTAAAATGCAAAATAATATTTTTGGAGAATCACGACAGTTTTGGTGATAACTGCGCCAATTGTTAATAGGTTTTGATGATTCTTCCGTTGTTGTATAAAAAATGATTTCCTATAAGTTTGATTCTCGAGGAATCGCTATGTGCGCCGTAAAACGTAGATTTGTAAAATTCTTCAGAATATAATAATTTCATTATCACATAATGAATTGCCATGGCAACGGGCGTCAACAGTTTCATCCATGTGTCCTCAAACTAAATTAGACTTGAATTATAACTAGATGTCGCCAGTGTAAACTAAATTTTTTTTACGTGAACGTAGACCTTTGTTCAGGGAAAGTAAGGGCCCCTCCCTTACTTCCGTTCGTCCAAGAAATAAATGAATATTATCTATAAACCGGAATTTGAAGTCTGTGTATCGTTTATTAAAACACGCGAAATTATCTTGCGTTTGTCATTAAATCATCTGA
This sequence comes from Eupithecia inturbata, assembly GCA_963662085.1. NCBI lineage: Eukaryota > Metazoa > Arthropoda > Insecta > Lepidoptera > Geometridae > Eupithecia > Eupithecia inturbata. The sequence continues at coordinate 1,574,217 of OY759202.1, read as the reverse complement.
TTTTTAAGAAATTAATTAAAATCGGGACTGGAACCCGCAACCTTACCTAAGTACGGAAATGCGCTACCAAATAGTTATATTTAATTTATTAGAAATGAACCTGAGTGTCTGGACTTACGCACTATAATAAAAAACCCATCTGTTTTGTTGTTATGCTCAACCTGTCGTCCCTCTAGCTAGACAAATATCTCGCCTATGTCCCCCAACCGCGCCGATCTTTCACAGACTATGTTTCAGTTCGTTCGAGTATAAGTTCTATACCTTGTATTATTTTATGGAACCCACTCGTTTGAAATTTAAGTAGACGGTGCCGCGACGAGATTACACTGAGAATAACGCAGCATTTTAAACCGCTTTTAAATTGTTATCTTGTTGGATCACCTGGGGGTTAAATGGTTAGTTTACTGGTTTATCTACTAAGAAAATTAATTTATTAATTTACATAAAGTTTTCATCACCATCGTCATCTTATAGGTACTAATCTACTACTGGACGTAGACCTAATGAGCGCTTTAGCGCCCTGTCGCATCCAGCATCTAAACATGGTTCTTTCTAAATCATCATCAATTTGCATCAAAATCATCATCACTGGATAACCATTGCTGGATATGGGCCTCCTTATGCTTCCTTGTGCTTCTCGCATCCATATACCTACCTGCGATTTTTACGCTGGCGTCAACCTATCATACAAGAAATGACTTGCGTTTCTATGATAAATAAATAGGTAAATAATATTTTTATTGCATAAAACATGGTATACAAGGTGATTAAGATTACGTACGAGCTCATGTTTAGCTATTCAGTAGCATGCAAATAATTAACTTATGTCTAGGGCTTAAAATTAATAAATTCATTAATATCATAAATCTACGGCCCTGTGAAAGCCCATTCGTTGCATAAATATAATTCAAAATATGAAGAGAATAGAAATAAGCTTAATAAATCGTAAGTAAGATTTTCTTTTGCGTATCACTTCTCATATCAGAAACCATGCAGAATTTCCCGTTTTGTTTCACTTTGTTTAAAAGTATAAAACAACCAACCGTATTTGGATTATTTAAAGCTTCCGTAAAAATATATCGACAACCGATCACTCATGTCCTAATAGGGACATGTCACGCCCATGTGTCAGAAAAAATACAGCGTACAAAATACTGTATTATTAACTGGCATTCAAAACAATCGCGTCACCTGGTCCTTTACAGATTGATCAATGTAACTGTGAACATTTTTGCTCACAACCTTGTGCCCGCGTCTTCACATGACTAGTTTAAGAAACTACTTATCAATGGACTTTTAAAACTGGACATTTGCCCATAATATATCTAAGTAAATTTGTTGATATGGTACGTTCTCCCAACGCTCACTCAACCACTAGCCTGTGACAACAACACGCAAACACTCGCTCACAGTTACATTTCCAATCTTGTGCAATAATTATAATGAACAAACAAGAGGGCATTGCTGTAGTATTTTAGTCAATAAATCATACTAAAGTACCTACGTCGTAGCAAGCACGCGTAACACGAATGCCGCCGGTCCGACTATGACTGAGGTGGGTGGACCTTATTGCACCTAATTTGAGCCTTCCTCTTTCGAGAGGCTAGTGCCTTATCTCCCCTTTTTAACTAAGATCGATGTCTTTGCCATAATTTTGTGGTGTTCGTAAGTGGCTTCAGTTATCTATGTAGTGTATTGTATTAAGTACTTATATCAGTTACTTATAAGTTAGAAGTAACAACTTGTGTTATGATTATTAGAGTTATTTATATTATAACACAAGATCTGGTCAGCTTGGGGCTGGATGATGCTGTGTGATTTGTCCTTCATTATTTATTATTTATGCCTTGATCATAGTTAAGATTTAATTCATTTATTCTGGATACATGTTGTGCATTGTACATTAGGAAAAGTCATAGAAGAACACATAGTTTGACAATTACTTATTAATAAAAAAAATGCATTTCACTGTGACGAATGCCGCAATACAGAGTAACTCCAAGCATAGAGCCATTAAATGTTTATATGGAAACGTTTTAAGGTTATTACTATCCCATGGGAACTGATTTACGGGATAAGCCCATGTTTTATTCCAAGCCTAAAACTACCTGAATGCAAAATTTCACACCGATCTGTCCAGTAGTTTTGGCGTGAAGAGGTAACAAACATATATAACTTTCGCAATTATAATATTAGTGCAATTTCTCCTGGGTGATCTTGAAGGTCTATTTAATTATTATGGAGTGCAGCAGCCTATTCATAAATAAAAAACCGTCAAGTGCGAGTCGACTCGCACACGAAGGGTTCAGTAAAGTAAAAATCAGGCAACTTTTTCAAAGAACTTCGGAGATCCCTTTAAATTTTCAACTTTATTTTAGTATTTTTTTATTATTACAGTTAAAATTTTACTTATGTAATTACAGAAAGTTTCACGTGTCTACTTAATGTAGTTCAAGAGATACAGCCTCGACAAATAAAGAGCGAAAATAGCCAAAAAAATCACGTTTGTTGTATGTGAGTGTTATTTTTATTATTTATTGTTATAACGGCAAGAGAAATACACATTATCTGAAAATTTCAACTGTCTACCTCAATGGTTCATGATATATAGCCACGTGAAAGACGGACGGACGAACGGACAGCGGAGGCTTAGTAATAGGGTTCCGTATTCACCCTTCGGGTACGGAACCCTAAAAAGTGGTATTGAATCTGCTAATAGAACAATACTTTCGTACAGAGATCCAAGTTCCTAAAAGTCACACCAAGCAAGGTTACTAGAAGCATTACACACAAAAAACTTAATATCCCCTCACATAATAAAGTATATGGCAAGCGAACCTCTCAAAACTGAATACCATCCATACTACGAGTAATATTATTAATTCGATAGTAACTCTGTCTGTCTGTTACCTTTTCATGCCTACACGGCTGAACGGATATCAATGTAATTTTGAACGGAGGTAAATGGTATCCCGGTGACGGATATAGAGGCTACTTTAAAACCACGTGCGAAGCCGCGGGCAGCAGCTACTACCTTATAAATATTTGCCATTCGAACATAAAAATAAAATAACTCAAAAGTTAATGAATTCATATTTACAAAACATTATTTATCGTAACTTAACTTATTTTAACTGTCGAGCTTCACTATTTAGTAATTTCCCTAAAATGGAATATAATATATTTTTTATTTTATTTTGTTATTTTACTTTGCCATGGAAAGGAGCATGCTCAAGCGCAGCGTTGTTCATTGGTCGCTGGCCTGATGCGCGTGATTGGTGGTTCACTTGTGTACAACTTCACACCGCGCCTTACAGCTACACGAGAACAGGACGGTGACACCGCTGTGTTTGTGAGCTTAACTGCCGTGTTTACAAATTGTCTATACTTATTGCTATTTTTAGAGAACCTTAGTGTCTAGATAAACCTAACTTAGGATTTAAGACACTATTAACCAAAAAAAAATTTAATCTCTTTGACAATAAACGATATCCATCTATGTGCCTAACCTACTGAACAGAAAGGTTGGAGGTACTGTAACCACAATTGTAACACCAAACATCCCTCAAAACTGGCCCTTTTCGAGCTCCCTTGAAATGCCATAAAGTATACAGTCTGGGGTGTAGGGGTTGAAGGGGTTCGGTCAATTTAGGACCTGAAACATGTAGCTTATCGCACTCGGAGATAATGTTGATTCTTAATAAAATAACCTAATATATATGTATAAGCCATTCGTTTGATCAAAAATTATATTTATTAATTAAATTAATAAACGAATTTTCTTCTTCTCCTTTATATTTTTCTTAGCACCATTTCTTGAGTGTGGTGTTTTCTGAAATATACGAGTACTTAGAAGGTCAGCAGCTTTGTATGTTAACTTCAAGTAATTTATTCATATCTCTAGCTTCTGGCCCACGGCTTCGCACGCTTTTTACCGGGATAAAGGGGAAGAGGAAGCCTATGTCCGTCCCTGGGGTACTGTCTACCTCCATGCCAAATTTCATTAAGATCCGTTTAGGCGTGAAATGGTAACAGACAGACAGATAGACTGGCACAGTTATTTCGAATTCGTAATATAAGAAAGTATTATTTTCTTTAAAAATAATAACAAAAAAGTTTACCAATGAGCGTCAATGAGTGAACGTAATAATAAGCTAAACTAGGTGGCGGCGCTGTTCTCGGTCGGGGTAGCGCCTAAATAGGTTACATCAAATTAAGAAATTTCTACGAAGTAAAAAACTTGTAATACCTCATCAGAATAGTAGAAACCTACAAAAGAAAACACCTCTACTAGTCGACTTGCAAAACCTCCACTTTTCGAAAGGTACTTATAAAACAACACCGGACCAATGCAATCCACCCTAACATTTTAACGTAAACGATTCGCATTCAAGCTTTATAAATGACAGGGTGATTCTCAAAAAGCAGCCCCTAAAGCCCTTAATCGAGTCCATTTCCACTGAACGTTGGGGTCAGCTGCAAAAAAGTAAAAAAACATGAAGCCTAATCACCCGTCACGTAGATTAACCGGTTCCAACTGGTTTGTATTGAACCGTTATAGGATCAAGCATGGGATTCACAGGGTATATTGTTGCATAATTTATAAAATCTACTAAAACCTATTAAAATGTGAAAATGTAGGAGTGACGACTATTGTGACGTTTGCTCTATCTCGTTTCGTAGTAAAATTCTGTAAGCTTTCGATTCGTTTACTTAACATAATGTTCTTCCAACACAAATAAGATAGATAGATAGATAATACTTTTGTTCATCACCATAAAAAACAGATAGTAGTAATTAAACATATTATAGGGAACAGCAATGAAACTGGCGGCCTTATCGCTTAAAGCGATTTCTTCCAGGCAACCAAAACAATTGTGAGAAAAATAAAGGATGGCGGTGCTTAATAAGCAGTTTTTATAAGGTTCATAGTTAACCCGCTTACATCCTTAACGTTATGCACAGAACGTTTTACAAGGATATAATTACCAAAATAGGCCTTCGTGTCTAAAATATGCCTCTATGTAGTCCAACTTAAAAGAGTTTGGGAAGAATCTTATTGAATTCAGGTAGATAGCACTTTAGACAAAAAACTTAATTTTCATTCCATTTCAAATTCCATTCAAAACCGAGAAGGAGCATGATTGGACATCTTATACTACTCGTACATGTACAGCATCTGTGGGGAACCTACTTCTGGTTCTCACACATATTAGAGAATAAGAAACATAATAAAAAAGGGAAGACCAAGAATTAACTATATGAATATGAGGAGGAAGTCGCTATCATGTCGTATAAATAAGTAAAAAAGACCGCATTGAAAAGAGAAAAGTGGAGAAAATCGCATCCTTGCATCGACAAGAGCAATGATACAATTGATGCATCATCTTGTCGACGCAAAGATGCAAACTCTTGAATTAAAAAAGAAAACATAACTTTAAAAATTCCTTCCTCATTGCATCCCAGCCCTAATAACGCTACAGTAAATAGCCGCAGCCCATACTCCGCCATTTGTCCGGATCCCATCGAGCCGAGTGTACCGCTCGTTTAGCAACCACTTGTTTTTGCAGCTCACTGTACTTGAATTGAGCGGTCACCGTGATTTGTAGAATACATTAGATAGGGATTACCGAATACGACAACCTGTTCAAACTAAACCTTCAAGACTTACACCCATATCGGTAGTGTTTCCAAAGATAATCGGACAATTAGCAACTTTGATGGCTAATTTTGATGTTTAGTCAAGTCAAAGTCAAAACTCTTTATTTCTATAAATACATTAGAAAATGTCAAATTCATAATAATAAAATACTGTCACGGAAATAATGTGATATTTTTGATTTCAATCGCTTCGGTATGTAGACTAAAGTAAAGAAGCGACGAAGAAACCTTTAGCCTGTTAGTTAGTTGTTATTTTTCGAGTTGGAGCAAATCCCGTCCCAAGCTTTTTTATCCTCTAGGTAATCTGATATTTTATAGTAGGCCTTTTTACACAAGAAGGTTTTGACAATTTGTTTGAATTTATTTACTGATAATTTTTGCAACTTACTAGGAGTTTTGTTGTAGAAGCGTATACATTGCCCTTTAAAAGATACATTAATTAATACATTAGTTTATTGTATGAATGGTAATGGTGACAATTAAAAAATATAAGGATACAAATATTTAGTGACAATTCCGGGCAAAACCTTCTCTGATAAGATCTAACAAAGAAGTTTGTAGAAGAATAACCACACCATCTATGAAAAATTCTAGTAAGTCGTCAACTAGTTTCGTCTCTTCACGAGACCTCATCAGGATACCACAATACTCGACTTAGACATTGAGACTGCTAAGCAACGACAGAGTCCCGCCAGTGATGTTGCCTCTCCGAGCTCCTCGCGCAAAAGCAAGTGACTGTCAGAATAATCAGAATAATCAAGAATAGTGTCAGTAAAAATAAAAAATATTAAAACCAGGTATAATATTAGAATTACAATTTTATGATTCAAATAAATTAAATGAATAGTACAAAATAAATAATTAAAATATTGTTATATTTTTCGCACATATTCTTCTACATTGTAGAACGCCTGTCTCAGGGATTTCCGCAAAGTAACGCCTGAATCTATTATTTATGGTGACAATAAAACAATTTCTCAAACAATCCCCCACTCGAACTTGGCTCAGGGTGCCTAGTTGGAGCATACCTCCTTAAACATATTCGATATACATACATAGGTATGCTTGCCCCCATACTCAAACACAACTCTTTACGATTTAGGCACGTCTCTAGTAACAAATTCTGCCAGATTTTCATTGAAAACTGTAAAAAAATCACGACTTGTGTTGGTGTATTTAACCGTAAGTCAATGTGACATTCGAGTAATGGGAATTTTAACGACCAAGCATGCCGTAAGACAGTTTAAGGGATTAAGTCGCATATAACTTTACTTCTGACATCCTTTCATAATTTTTTTTGTTTTTATGTAATTTTGTACATTATTCTTAGTATAATTTGACAATGCCCTTGTACAGCAGCATACGTCGACATACCTTTTAAGTTATTTATTATTAATTTTAGTTTGACCAATTTTATTTAATTTACTTTGTGGAAGAGTCCTTAACTGTCTGTTTTTTATTTTCTATGAACAACCCTTATGGTGTTTCCTTTGTTAAAAATTTATGCGAGATTGTTACAATATAAATTATTTAAAAAGTGTAACGACATCAAGTGGTACATGTGTACCTACGGTGGAATAAATAAATACAAATACAAAGTCATGACGCTCTCATTTACAAAATAACATACACTGCCGGCCAAAAGTTTGAGACCACTGTAAAAATCTTTGTCACCAACAAAATATTTCAAAGTACACATATGATAATGAGCTAATTTGAACACCTGCGTATTCTATTATTATTAAAGAATTTCTAAGAGTCATTATTTATGTTGTTGTTTAAGTTATCATCCTAAAAAGGTCTATTGTTTCAAAACATCAATGAGCGCCGCGCAAGGACCAGGTGGTAGAGTCATTGTAATATTTTTATGATCTGCTCATTACTTATTGTTTTGGGTTTGTTTCGCGTTAACCGATATCAGGGATTATGTTAGCTTCCTAAAACATATTTAGTACCTGAGTTTTTATGGAGTAAATTATTTTCTACCTTATTAGTCTGAGCTCGTCGTTGTTACAGTGAAGACATCTTAAAATGGGAAAAGTTCGCGAAATTAGCAGTGAAACTCGCTCTGCCATAGTTGTTTTATACGGCGAAGGCAAATCTGAACGTGCGATTGCCTCTCAACTTAAGTTGTCGAAGACTTGTGTTCATAACACAATAACCCGATACAAGGAGACTGGCAGTAATCAGACTTGTGTTCATAACACAATAACCCGATACAAGGAGACTGGCAGTAATCAAGATCGTTCGCGTTCGGGAAGGCCGAGAACTACCACTTCTCGCGAGGATCACTTCATCGTCACTACCAGCAAGCGGAATAGACGCCTAACAGCACCAGAAATCCGCGTAGAAGTGAACAAATCCCGATCAGAACCTGTATCATTGACTACAGTAAAAAGACGTTTGAGAGATGCTAAGTTATTTGGTCGCGTCGCCGTTCGAAAACCACTACTAAGGCCACAAAACAAAAAGAAACGGATGCAGTGGGCCCTTACCCATCGAGACTGGACTGAAGAAGACTTTAAACAAGTTCTTTGGTCAGATGAATCCAAATTTGAAATATTTGGTTCAAAACGACGAATTTTTGTTCGACGTAACGTCGAGGAAAAGATGATGCCAGACTGTGTGGTGCCAACAGTCAAGCATGGTGGTGGTTCCATTATGGTCTGGGGATGCTTCTCGGGCCATGGAACCGGAGATTTGGTACGAGTCGAAGGAATCATGAAAAAGGAGCAATATAAACGAATACTACAGCAAAATGCCATTCCGTCTGGTTCAAGAATAATTGGAGATGGATTTTTTTTCCAACAAGATAATGACCCAAAACATAGTTCAAAATTATGCAGGGGTTATTTAGAACACAAAGAAACAGAAGGGGTTTTAAAAAACATGGTGTGGCCCCCTCAGAGTCCGGATCTCAACCCGATTGAGCTTTTGTGGGAAGAGCTTGATAGAAATGTGCGCAGTTGTTGTCCCACTTCGCAAGAAGACATGTGGAAGGCTTTACAAGAAAGCTGGAACAATATATCACAAGATACAATCGACAAATTGATTGCTCGTATGCCAAGAATAGTGAAAGTAGTAATAAAATGCAAGGGAGGGTTTTTCGACGAAAAATCTGTATAAAATATGAGCGACATTTTTAAAGTAAATGGTTGATTTTTCTTGATTTTTTTGTTTTCTTCATAATGTATGTGTATTAGGAAATAAGTATTTTAATTCATAATTAAACCTCTAGCTTTGTATTTTGAGTTTTATTTCATTTTCCTACTTTGATGTAGGTGGTCTCAAACTTTTGGCCGGCAGTGTATTCATCCGCGAAAGATCCCACCATCTATTGAGTTCTTAGGTAATGAGGGATTTTTCCGTTTTTGAAAAACGCCTAATTCGCCTAAATCGATAACGTTTATCGACAGAAGTTTTCATGGATACAATACAAAACGATTACAAGCTAAAAAAATAGATTCTGACAAGTACGTTCATTTTCTTGTGTTTTTTTTTCGTAATCAAAATGGAGCCAATGAGTCAAGATGACGTATGAGAACACTAAAATAAAAATAGTATGTACTTACACTCACAAATACGAATGAGGCATTTTCCTATAAAGAAATTACCCTTAGTACTAAATAGATGGTAGGGATCTTTCGCGGAAGAATAAAATGTGGTAGTGTGTCATGCCAACCTATGCAGGGTCTATGCCATTTTAATATTAAACTGCAAGCGCCATCTTTTGAAGCTGATCGAAAAAAAATACATTACGTAATCTACATATTCCAAAATCCATTGAATCAAAATACAGCTTGTATCGGCGATTGAAAGTTTTCAATGGAAATTTGGCGGTCATTGGCGTGGAATGCAAAAGCGCGCGAAATTTGAATGCAAACAACAAATTTTTATTTTTTAACCAGCAAGGTAAAGGCATTCCTCCAGCAAACCACAGTGGAGAGATATGTAAAACATCTGGGCCGTCATACCATGTAGTTAATCGCTTCACCATGACAATAATATCGTCTGAGAATGACACACTTTGACATTTAACCTTTGATGAAAGAAACTTCAGATAGAAAAGTGTCAAGGTTGAAACCATTCTATTATGTAATGTATTAAGTTTATCAGTCATCTAGTACACATAACACAAGCTCTGCTTACTTTGGGGCTAGATGATGCTGTGTGGATTGTCCAGCATTATTTATTTATTCTATCAATCTCTCCGTGCAAATAGCACTGTCTAGAGTTGATTTCATGGACGATTCTATGACGATACCATTGTCATAATAAGATGGTTGGTTAGCAGTATTCGGATTCTGATAGTAATCACATTTTTCTACCTTTACTTAAATTTTTTGTTCATATCTCTAAACTTTCGCATTTATAATAAATAAAAGTTAATAAATAAGCAAAAGTTTCATAAATTATTGCAAAAAAAAAACCGCCAAGTGCGAGTCGACTCGCACACGAAGAGGTCCGTAGCGTAAAAATCTGACAACTTTTTCAAAGAAGATAGGCTTTTATAATCTATGTAGTTAATAAAATATCACCAGTCACAGTTGTAAGCTGTTGGAATTTTCTTATATTTTTTTTTTTAACTTTGTCTGCCACTCGAGTTGACACGTGCCAAAGGTCCTGTCAGAAAACCAGCGTTGCTCTACTTTCTGTGGAGCAACATTATGCTGAGCCAGGACCTTCTGGTTCGCTGCTGTATAATTATTTGTTGTTTTATTTAGAACTTTAAGTATCTTTATTGACAAAGAAAATTACAATTCAAAAATAAAAACAAATTAGAACTAGTATTTACAATTGAAACAATTAAGCTAACTGCAGACTGTTGCAAACAATCTACAAGTAGCTCAACTGATCCATATCAATACCAGTCGGAAGCGTCCCAAGACGCTGGCTGCATTGCCTTGCGGTATGGCAATGCTGATGCGCTGCGCCAGATACCCGCCCGCTCTCGGGTCACGCGTCGCGTCGACCAGACGCTCAGATAACTTTTTGAAAACTCGGTACCCCACGGACCCAGGGTCTCGACCCCAGAGGGAGCAAATGTGTAGGCTCTGTCGAGACCTGCATATTTGCGTCTCTTGAGATCCTCGGCCAAATCTGCCGCCGCACCAGCCCTTACGGATGTCCTCGGAAGATGGGAAGGCGCAAGTGTGTCGACGCATGTAGCGTCCCACACAATGGCCCTCCCCAACTCCCACGGGACTAGTGCCATGCCGTCGGGCCTCTTACCATCGTCACGCAACAGACCATTCGGTTCGAGAATAGCTAGTACGTTAGCGGTGACAAAGGCCCGCCGGATGACGTCGTTAAGGCTGGCATGACGAGACATCCGACCGGCGGCCCTAGTACACGATAATCCGTGATGACCAAGCTGTTCGACAGCAGTACCGCACTGGCATTGATGACGCGCGCAACACATTGCACCCAACCGAAGACATGTTGCAATACGGAAAGTTACGGGATCCAATAAAGTGCCAGTGTTAAATGAAGGAAATGCTTGCAACCAATGTCCTGACTCCTATTTAATTTTAAGTCATCTATAATGTAGTGAACTAATAAATATACTTTCTTTCTTTCTTCTCTTTCACTATAGGGGTAGACCCCGCTGGGCACACAATATGTGTGGGAGGGAGAGCAGCACGTTTCTTACTAGGTATATTTTACTCTTTTGCATATTTGTTATTTTGTTTAAATATTAAAAGTAAGGGTAAAGTAGGTATACCCCTTTAAATTTAATTTCTATTTTGTGTTTAGCATCCGGTGAGTCCGACAATCCTCAGGGGTAGTGTCGATCGGGGTTGCAACTTACGGGCTGTATTATTTTAAGTGCGAACGTTACATATGATAATTTTACATCTCAAATCTACCGATGTTACTTTTAATCATTATAATTTAACAACAAAAGTACGGTTTTTCATAAATTTTCACACATAGCTAATACGACCTTATTTGAAAACCTTTTTATACAAAACAAAGTAAAAAAAATTGGTTTTATCCGATTGCGAGCCAAAGATACACCACACACTCTCTCTCTTTTTTCTTTTTCTTCTTTTCTTGGCGCGCGGAGCTCGGAGTGACAACATCTCTGGGACTCTTCCGGTGTTGGTTGGTGCTCTCAAAGTCAAGGTCGAGTATTTTGGTGTCCTGATGATGTCTCGTGGAGAGACGAAACTAGTTAACGACTTGCTTTGATAGATGTTCTTTAATTTTTTGGTTGGTGTGGACTTCTACACGGACTACTTTTTGTTAGATCTTATTGGAGAAGGTTTTTTTTTTCGCGGAATTGTTACTAAATATCTTTCGTCCTTATATTTACACTACACACGTCAATAATAAAGTCTACAAACCAAAGTAGACGACCAGTTGACAAAACTAGGTCGGCTGCCTATATACTATTCATACACTTAAATGTCGCACGTTGGTGCGACATTTAAGTGCCGCTGGGCTGTGTCGCCGAGTTTGGTGTGTAGACTTCAAAACATCCCCCATTTCGAGTGGCGGGTTAAAAAATAATGTATACAATGTATTTTTATTATGATACATTACCTTTCTTGGCCTTCATAACCTTTCACCAATGCCTCTTATAATTGTTTAGTTTGATTAAAAAAGCAAAGTTTAACGTGTCCAAAAGTGCTGTAAGGTCTAAAGTAAAAACACTTATTATGTTATTATGTACTTATTATAATTATTATGTTATTTTTTTTAATAATATTTGTTATCTTCTTTGCCTGAACTAAACCAACCGGCTAATAACATTGAAATAATAAATAAGCACTATTACGCGTGAAATCAGGCGTATAGATGAGGCCCAACCCTAATAGGTTAACTTTAAAACTAATTTAGTAACGTTTGTTAAGCTTGCTAAATAATACTGCGTTCCCAAATGGCACCTACGTGTAGCAGCTGCCATATTCTGGTTAAGTTTATTGGTATTTGCACTTTAGGGATTTTTCCTAGGCTAGTGAATTTAATTTATTTATTTTATTTGAACGACTATGAATATTTGTTTTTTACAAAGATGAAAGTTCGTAAAGATGAATGTGTTTTACGATTGCAGACTTGATTCCATATAATTTCGTGAATTTTGTTGACATACTTAAAATTATCGGGTATTAATCGCGAACATTGTATTTTTTTATTTTAATTACTTATTTCGTCGGGCATGGACACAAAAATGTAACTTCTGGTTAAATACTCGTTACAACTTAATTTGTTGATATGCAAAGATTTAGTTGTAACCCAGGAATAACAAATTAGTTAATTTATCCAAGAGCTGGCCAAAGATAGTGCCTAAGTAAGTCGCTCAACCATTTTGTATTTACAGTCAATTTAATTTCAATTTTATAGTTATTAAGTAAAAAAAAATAGGTCTAATCGCAGCAAAATAATTTTCTTTAGTGAGAAAGGACCGTAAAATAATCTATTAACAACGACGCAAAGTTTTGCAGTAATCCACATAAAATACAAGAAGTTTTGTCGCAAAACAGAACGTGGAAACGTCGCGTCACAGGGTAGCAAATGATAAGCAGTATGCCGTCATCATTATCAGCCTGGGATTAGATAGATAGATAGATAATTCTTTATTGTACCACACAAAGAAAGAAAACAATACAGAAATAGATGCTAAGAGTAGACGAAGTACAAAGGCGGCCTTATCGCTATGAGCGATCTCTTCCAGGCAACCTTGGGATGGAGTGGAAATGTAAGAACAAAATAGACGGTGGCACTCAAAGAATAAAAGAAAAACAATAGTAGTTAAACTACATACTATAATAGGAACACTACTACACTACTACTACATACTGTAATAGGGGATTACTTACTGTTGTGTATAGAAAGGCCTCCTTTCGCCATTATTAGTCTCCTTTATCTAGGGCCCTAATTCCACTAAATTAATCACATCACCATAACAATGGTATCGTCTCAGAATGACACGTTTTGATAGATAGATAGATGCACCTTTTATTGATTTCACACACAAACAGCACAGGAAAAAAGAAATAGTACGAGCGAAGCAGTATTATAGGTAGGCATAAAAAGAAAGTACATAAATATTACACAGACTACATTCATACACAAGACTAATAATTAAAAATAAAGTAACAACAAAATATGATACAAATATGGACCTACCTATCAAATAGTGCACTTGTCCAAACATGAAGGTAGTCACCGCCCGCCCACCCAGGGGGCGGCGGGGACCACCTACGCGCTTCTGAATGTTGTCTGCATTTTGCCTTTGGTGAGATGAAGGGACGCTTGTCTAAAGTGTCAAGGTTGAAAACTTGAAACCATTCTATCAACCTCTCCGTGCAAATAGCATCGCGCGCACTATCTAGAGTTTATTTCATCTATGGACGATTCTGCGACGACACCATTGCCATAGTAAAGCGATTGGTTAGCAGAATTCGGCCCCAGTCATCTACAGTTAGAATCAAAACTTTGCTGAAGACGAGAAACTGTTCTTTAGCATTATTATTTAAAGAAATTCTAAAAGTAATTTATCAAATAACTCCGCGCAACGTAGAAAATTAAAACCCCCTCACTCGTCGCTCGTTTAGGGTCGACTAAAACCAGGAGGGTGCGGTAAGACGTAAAATAGCACCCACTTGAGTTCTTCACTCAATGATGTACACAGAGGAGACAAAGTGTTAAATTAAAGGCTTGAAAATCCCGTAGTGCGCCAACGGAACCCTTTTTGTAACTTACGCAGACAAATCGTTTATCACAGAGGCAAAATACTAACACAAAAACATTATAAAAAAACGATTGTCTTTTTCTATTTACCTAAAATCGATCAGCCTATTGCTGGTCCCTGGTTGGCAGCTGGAACTAGTGCATTTTGACTCAATATGGCTGCTTCAAGATTATTAAAAAAAAGAAAGTAAATAAATAAAATATTTTCATTTATTTATTATCTACTACACAATAACACAACACAAAGACTTAAGGTGCTACGTACATCTTATATTATGTGCGCAGCAGAGTTTAGGGCAAAGATGGCCTGCACTCAGCGTAGTGCTGGATGAACACTAGTGCGTCTACCCAGCAGCGCTGGTTTTCAGCGGGCACCGAATAGAATACAAATAAGTAGGCACACCAAAATACATGCAAAGAAAAAATAGCGAGAAGTAAAAAAGACCCGACGAACTCCAAGAAGAAGTTGTCCTACTTTACAAATGTGACGACGACCGACGACGGGGTGATAAATAAAAACATATTGTTTCTTTTTAAAATATTTGTCTTCCGGGGGTGCTTGTTCGTGTCTCGTGCGGGCTTTTGTCGTGATTTGCATACCTACCCCTTATATATCTACCCTTGTTTGTAGAAAACGTATTGTCCTTTCAAGCTAGATCTTTATGAATGGCGGATACTGTAATAGATTTTTGTGTGCTGGCATAAGTTTTAATTTTTCGTGGTCGAAACGGAAGATCGTTTTGTAGGTGCCAACGCGCTACTGTTTTGGAAGCATACGGGAAAACATTAATTCGTATGTAAGTTGTCTATTAATTATGTAGTTAAGTAGTTAATGATTAAGCCAGCATCTTTTTCTCTATGGAAGTTATGCACACGTAGATACCCACATAACCTTCTCTCTCTCTCCCAATAAGGTTTGCTGGAAGATAACTCTTTTTAGGGTTAAGCTCGCCTTTGCTATTCCTTCTCTAGTTTTATGTTTTTATGTATGTTCTATTTAGTGCAATTAAGAATTAAGAATTCTTCATTTGAATTAAGAATTCGTCATTTGTGTTTTTATTTGTTTGTCCACGCATGTCTACAACCGCACTCACCCTAAAAATGTCCCTCTTTGAGGGGATGACCTTTCCAAATACCAAATCATTTATTTAACGTTGGTGTTCTTCCAATAAATACAATCGAGGTGGCGCGGTGGGTGAAGGTCCACATGCGACGCAGGAGGTTGCGGGTTCGATTCCCGCTTTGGTACAAATTGTTTTTACGATCTGCTGCAGATATTTGCTCCAGGTGTTCTGGGTATTCTAAGTGTAATAAAAAATGTATGTAATGTATTGTATTAAGTATATTAGTCATCTAGTACCCATAACACAAGCTCTGCTTAGCTTGGGGCTAGATGATGTTGTGTAAATTGTCCAGCATTATTCATTTATTTATTTTTAACAAGGTTCTTAGTTAACCCGCTTAAATTCATAATGACATTCGACTTTTAGCACCACAAATTATTAAAATACATATGAATAAATCTAAGCCCTTACAAAAATCCTCAAAAAGTTGAAGAATTTTTTAGGGAAAGTTTCACGATTCACGTCAAATAATTCAAATAACCATAAATTCAATAGGATTGAGGGACTTGGAACCTCAGCGCGAATGTCTTGGTCCCACTTTGCCCTTAGAAATGAATTCAGCTCTCATCTAACAAGATTCAAAAGTTACCTCAATGAATCTGTACAAAGATGGCCACTCACAATCAGCTGATTCTCGTCCAATTACGCCAATAACGTCACAAAGCCGGTGTGCTGCATTGCAAACAATGGAGCCAATCGTACTAATGGCGGTGTCAGCAGTGTACGGTACAGTCAGCCTCAAAATGTTGTTATCGTTATAGCACGGGCGTTTTACGCCACTTGCTTTGTAAAATGTATGCGAGCGGTGTCAGCAGTGTACGATACAGTCAGCGTAGAAATTATGTTACATACTCGAAGCTTACGGTGTTATAGGTACGTGAGCATGCAAAAAGTCAGTGTAGTTTTTAGTAATACTTCTTCATCATATCAACACACAAACGTCCACTTCTGAACATAGGGCTCCTTTAAATTCAATGTCACTGACAAGTTGACAAATCACTGTTGCCTGCTTACAATATTCATGTTGCACCTGCAACCTGCCGCCGGGCTGTGACGCCGATATTTACGTTAAGACTCCATTAAAGGTTCTTTCTTGACGCATACGACGCAGCGACGTCCAACGGTGTACTTTGAAGGAAATCGTATGATCAGCAGCTTCGTCGATTAACTTTGACTTATATCAGATTATCTAGAGGATAAAAAAGCGTGGGACGGAATTTGCTCCAAGTCGAAGAATAACAACTAACTAACAGGCTAAAGGTTTCTTCGTCGCTTCTTTTCTTTAGTCTACATGCCGAAGCGACTGAACTCAAAAATATTACTTTATTTCCGTGTCAGTGTTTAATTATTAAGAATTTGACCTTTTCTAAGTATACATTTATTGTATTTATGGAAATAAAGAGTTTTTGAATTTGACTTATAATTAATGAAAAGGTACTTGAGTTAGAAGTGTCAATTAAAATGTAATCGTCCGGTTATCTTTCACCACCGAA
Organism: Eupithecia inturbata; assembly: GCA_963662085.1. NCBI lineage: Eukaryota > Metazoa > Arthropoda > Insecta > Lepidoptera > Geometridae > Eupithecia > Eupithecia inturbata. The sequence continues at coordinate 1,557,239 of OY759202.1, read as the reverse complement.
TGTCACCCTTCATTTTGAGTTGTTAATTACTGGTTCCCTTAACAAGCTCTGCTTTCTTTACGGGTTTGATACTGTTTAAAATAATAACAATATAGTAATAATAAAAAATATTTATTTCCAAAAAAGGTTTGATGGTTTACTTACAGAGTTGGTGCTTAAATACTAGGTTTTATATTGTTTTATATAAAATTACCATTAAGTACATAATACTCTCACCGAAAATCTAGTGCTGAAAATGCATCGTCTCCTCGCTCTAGCTAAGTAAAAAACTTGTGATAATAATGCTGGACAATCCATACAGCATTATCTACAAAAGCTCTCCTTAGCTTTTGTTACGGGTACTGGATATATACTTAATACATAGATAGTTTTTTTTTTTATTATACATAGAAATACCCAGAACACCCGGATTAAATATCTGCAAAATCGAGCGATAGACGAGAATCAAACCCGCCTTCTGCCTGCACCACAGAGCTCGTCGTCGTCGTCGTCGAATATCTAGCATTACATATTTGTTAGTGGGCTAGAAAGTTGTCATTGCATATTTTTATTGTATGAGATGATAGGATACATCTGTCGTTGACTGTAGGTACAATTGCTCTTAAACAACTTGGACTACTGCTGGTATAAACTGACATTGTTTCGTGTTCTTTTCATTGTACAGGAGGTAATTTTAATTGATAATTCATCTTCCGAATCTTCGCTGTCTGTCTTATTGCTGAGGAAATGTTTCTACCAGACAGACAACCTTGAATCGATAGGATGATTGTATTCAACATGTGTTTCTAAAAGTACAGGTGAATATAACTTTCCTTTCCAAAAATATCTAGGTTTAGTTAGTAAGTAAATCATTTATTTTTCACATACATACAATTGTATAGAAGGTCATCCACTACAATAAAATTAAAAACATGTCAACAAACGCAAACAGACTTGTTGCCACCTGATAAACATAAGACACATCGTTATCAGAACATCCATTATTGGCTGTTATAATATAATGTGTCGATAATTAAGTGCTCAATCGCTGCTCCTTACAAATGGACGCGATCAGCTTCCAAGACAAAGTTGTCATTGTGACCGGCGCCAGCTCCGGAATCGGGGCTGCATCAGCTGTACTTTTCGCTAAATACGGATCCGTTCTTACCCTGATCGGACGGAACGAAGAAAGAATAGAATAGAATATTTATTTTATTTGTAACTCAAATAAAAAAAAACAAATATGATTAAAAAATAAAATAAAAACAAAGCTTAGGTAAGTACAAGTTTTTGCATTGAGTCACAAAGCGGTCTCTGTCTCAGCATGAGCTAGTTGTAAAAACATTACAACCAACGCTGGTCTTCCGATAGAGCCGTTTGGTGACGACACGGAAGATAACACATAATATGAAGACACGAAACACTCTCCGAAAGGCTGTTCTCTTGAGTCGAAAGACTCAAGAGAACAGCAGACACATGCCAACAAGCCAATGGCATCCAGCCTCTATGCATCAAGCTCGACTTGACGGAACCAAACGCTTGCTATCAAGTCGTCAAATCAAGTGTAGAACGATATAGACACATAGTTTTAGTAAACAACGCTGGAAAGTTCTTGATCAGCTCTCTCTACGATACGTCGATTGATACTTTTGACGAAATGATTGACATCAATCTCAGAGCGCCGTTTAAAATTACGCACGCGGCGCTGCCGTATCTAGTCAAGACTAAAGGAAACGTTATAAACTTAGCATCGACGCAGTCAAACAAAACACGATAAGGGTTTCTCCCACTGAAAGTTGCAAAGAGCGGCTTGATCAATTTCATGGCGGCGTTCGAGCTATCATCTGTCGGTGTAAGGGTTAATTCTATCAATCCAGGCTTCACGGGAACAAATATATTTTCAAACATGGCGTTAACTGATGAAGAGATTTCTATGAGGATATATCAGCTGATTGTAATATTAAAATTATAGAACAGGAGGAGGTGGCTAAAATGATGGTGTTTGTTGCGAGCGGGGTTTGTCTCAGCTTGAATGGTGCTGAGATGGCAATTGACAGTGGCAATATGTGTTTTTAAGTTTTATTATCGACACTAGTGACCCAGGGTTTTGTTTTGTAGGTAACTACTACACTTAACATACTTACTATACGTACATACTTAACATTTTCAGTGCACATAGATTATTGTCGTATCTGATTCAGAATATTATCTCATTATTTGTTATTTTTCTTGGTGTTACCAAGAAAACAATAAATAATGAGCTATAGGTAGATTTCTATAGCTACAAGAATATGCTTCTGCCCGCGGATTTACAAGCGTTTTATCGGCATAGCCATTATGTTATTCCAGGTCTAAAACTACATCCATGCAAAATTAGTAGTTTTGGCGTTATGCGATTGTATTTGTCAGACTCGACTACGTGACATGACCACGATTTCATATGTATAGCTAGAAGATGACTTGGTGAAAAACTTCTTGTTATATGCCGAGAAATAATTATGTTAAGATTTAATGATGTAAGTTTGTTTCGTGTGTGGTTTGTCAGAAACTTTGTGACGGTCTGACGGAAGACCAGCCGCAGATTTGGTTTTGTTGAGTGAGGTTTGTAAATTTATTTCATAAGATTTAATTATATTCATTTAGTATTAAGTTTACTTGGCTAATAAATAATTGAAAGTCAGTATAGTTTGTTTTAAATTTTCTTCTAAAATTTAATATGGCAGTCGAAACGGTTTTTTTGGCAAATCTGTTCTAATATCTATTCTATATCTATATATATAAAAGAAAGTCGTGTTAGTTACACTATTTATAACTCAAGAACGGCTGAACGGATCTCGGTGAAATTTGGCAGCGAGGTAGATGGTATCCCGGGGCCGGACATAGGCTACCTTTTATTCCGGAAAAAAGCGTGCGAAGCCGCGGGCTGCAGCTAGTTTCTGATATTATAGGGGCTTTCACTGACAACAAGGAAAACCCTCCCCTTAAATAATAAATTTTATTTTTCCGCTTGATTTGTACCAATTTTATTCTTCTAAAATGTCCTACTTCCGATGCAGAATATAGAGCTGATGTGAAAATATTAATAAGTAGGTAAGTACCTATTTTTTATTTAAAGCATTTTTATATAACACGACGCAAGACTCTTTAAATAAACAGCTCGTAACTTCTCCAGATTACCTTCTAGGGCTCAATTTCACCAATTTGTTACACTCGAGTTAACTTGTGTAATTGCTACAATTAACGCTGAGGAACGCTTGAATGTTATCTTCATTTTATTTCGAACATAATTTGCTTGTTGCTTGTTAACGAGAATATAAATTTTGATTTCGTGGGTTCATGACCGTTGCGTGTACCAATATCAAGAAAAAGAAAATTTGTGGCCCTACCGTAGAAAAAATAAACTGGCCAATTACGAATCAAACACGCGCACCAAAAGTTCGTGTACCACAATCATAAATTCATAATAAAAACATCAAAAAATTTTAACCGCTGCGCTGCATAAAAAAAAATAAAAAATAAATAAATCATGATGTCTGGAGAAAGTGGGACCTTTGTGTCCTATAGTGCCATCTATTTATTATTTTATATAGTGCACTATATAAAATAATAAATAAATGAATAATGCTGGACAATCCACACAGCATCATCTAGCCCCAAGCTAAGCAGAGCTAGTGTTATGGGCACTAGATGACTGATATGATATACTTAATACAATGCATACATAGATATATATTTTTATCATACCTACATAGAAAATACCCAGAACACTCGAAACAAATTTGTACAGATCGTACAAACATTAGTCCCAAGGCGAGAAGCGAACCCGCAACCTCCTGCGTCGTAGGCAGACCTTCGCCCGCCGCGCCACATCGTTCGTCCATTATAATTATTTTATCCGCAGAAATACCTATTACCTAAAAATATTTCGTGTTGATGCTGTGTGTATTCAGCATTATTTATTTATTTTATTCATAATTAAATTTATTTATTCATATAATTTTATTGTGTTAGGTGGCTTATTATTACTAGGGGTTAGTACTTATAAATCAAAATAAATTTAGTCCAAAGATCTAAATAATGATTTTTTCCTTTGGATCAATTTGTAAATTTCAGAACAGTCACTTTTTTAGCTATGGCGGTTAGGATGCTGTTGCTTGTCCCGAGGGTTCTGCTGAGTAATGAGGCTTCTTGCTTCTCTTCTTCCTCTTTCTTCTTCTTCTTCACTTCCTTCTTTCGCCAGACGGTATCGAATGTGTCGGTGTAATGTACGCCTTGGTTTACAAAAAATATCTAGGTTCTAGAACCTAGTTAAGAGGGCGCAATGCGCGCCATTTTGTGAAAAGGATAGACAGCATTTCGCGTTCGTAGGAGCGGGACAAAGCATTCGCTTTTGGAACGGCGTAAGCGGTTTCTTCATAAGTTGTGCAGTTTTCTTGTAGATGCTAATCTACAAGATTAGCATCTACAAGAAAACTGGTTCAAGGAACCAAATAAAGTCAAAGTCAAATTTCCATAAATACAATAAATGTACATTTAGAAAAGGTCAAATTCTTAATAATTAAACACTGACACGGAAATAAAGTGATATTTTTGATTTCAGTCGCTTCGGTATGTAGACTAAAAAAGTAAAGAAGCGACGAAGAAACCTTTAGCCTGTTAGTTAGTTGTTATTATTGGAGTTGGAGCAAATCCCGTCCCAAGCTAATCCTCTAGATAATCTGATATTTTATAGTAGGCCTTTTTACACAAGAAGGTTTTGACAATTTGTTTGAATTTATTTACTGATAATTTTTGCAACTCACTTTTTGTTGTATGTAGAAGCGTATACATTGCCCTTTAAAAGATACATTAGTCTTGTGTAGCCTAGTTGTGGGCACAGTGAGTTTAATAAGTAGTAACCTACGAATCAAAACATAAATCCATGTTTTTTTTATCGAAATATGTTTTCTCAATCGTGTTTTCACATACAAGAAGCCAATGAAAAAATGTAGAATATTGTGTAAATCGATTTTTTTACGACAGGGATCCCGTGAGTACTGAGGTCTGGGTCTAGTTTGACAGCCACACCCATTAGGTTCATGCTAAATCCAGCACTACATATTGTCTTCAGTGAATGTAACACAATGGAGCTTCATATTAGAGTGAAGCTCCATTGTGTTACGACCTTACTTAGGAAAACTCGTTTAATCATTGAATTATTTAACATAACATTTCTAATTGTCATACATAACATACCCTATTAACAATCATAACATAAGTATGTAAATGTTCCCCAACGAACGACAATAACCCACTACACCCTGACCTGCCTCTACATCTCACATCCAGAATAAGTTGAACTACGATGTTGTCATCATAGTTCAACTTGTTATACTAGCAATTCGCCCCGGCTTCGCAGAGCAGCTTAAAGATCTTTCGAGGGATAATTCGGTATTACATTACAATAATGGATGTTTAGATGTATAAATTTTTGAATGTTTGATACCTCTTCACGCCAAAAGTACTGAACGAATCGGGCTTAAATTTTGCATAGATGTAGGTCAAGACCTAGAGTAACACATAGGCTACTTTTATCCCATAAATCAGTTCCCATGGGATAAAAATAATCTTAATACGTTTCTTAAATAAAAAAAAAAAACGCTTTTCTATGGCATAAACGTCATCTATGATAGAGCAAGCTTTTATAATACGCATCTAAGTCTCAATTGGGACGATATTTCGGAAATCAGAAGACTTTGAATATGCACGCACACACAGGGTCGATTAAGTTGGCGTGTTAAATTTGGAGGGTGGACCAAGCGGTGGGTGCAAGCGGGCTTGATGATGATGATGATGACGTTTTCTCGAAGATGATGAGTTGTTAAGTTCCATACTGAGGAATCCGGAGCTGAGGAATCTGAGTAAATGTAGACTTCTTATATGAATAGTCTCATGGAAGTCTCTTTGTGATAGTACCTCGTGTGTTCAAAAGTTTTGAGACGAACTTATTTAATTAATTTAAAAAGAAAGTAATTCATGCAAACTTTTTTAAACTTTTAAAATTTTAAATTTCGAATGTTTTGAATCAGAAAAAATATACATTTGAATATTTGTTTCATTCTCCGTGAAAATGACGCCAACAAAAGATTTGCGTGCGACTGTAATTTCACTGTTTCAAGCAGGAAAAAAACCAATGCAAGTTTTTAGTGAAATCCAAAGTTTGGGATGTAGTCGGAACTTTGTGTATTATACCATAAAGAGGTACAAGGAGACCGGCTCTTTAGAAGACCGTGGAAGATGTGGCCGCCCGCGGTCTGTAAGGACGCCCGCCAACATCGCATCATAATCAGAGAGCGAATTCGTCGCAACCCTTGCCGGACTCAAAAGAAATTAGCTCTGCAGACCAACATTACGCGAATATCGGTGAACAGGATACTTAAATATGATCTTAAACTAAAGGCCTACAGTCGAAGGAAAGTGCATTATTTAAACGAGCGTCTTCGTAAATTGCGACTGGAACGATGTCGGAACCTATTGAAGAGACACGATCCAAAAAATATCCTGTTTACCGATGAAAAGATCTTCACGGTGGAAGAAAAGTTTAACCGGCAGAACAATAAGGTTTACGCCAGAAGTTCAAAGGACGTCCAGCCATCTGTACGCAATGTCCAGCGCACTCATCATCCAGCAAATGTGATGGTTTGGTGGGGTGTTTCCTACGAGGGGGTCACTTCGCTTCATTTTTGCCAGCAAGGCGTCAAGGTGAAGGCACAAAATTACCAAACCGACATATTGGAAGCGGTGGTTAAACCATTAAATGATACGCTATTCGCTGGAAAATACTGGGTTTTCCAACAGGGCTCTGCTCCCTCCCATAAAGCTAAGACTACCCAACGTTGGCTGGAGGCCAATTTGCCAGGCTTCATTCGGAGCGAAGATTGGCCCTCGTCAAGCCCTGACTTGAATCCTTTGGATTATTCTTTATGGACGGAATTGGAGCTGAGGACATGCAGAAAGTCTCACCCAAACCTGGATTCTCTCAAGCGAGCCCTTATTAAAGAATCGAAACGGATTCCCATTGAAAAGATTCGTGCCGCCATAGATGAATGGCGCACGCGTTTGAAGGCCTGCATTGAATGCAAAGGCGGCCATTTTGAATGATTTATTTTTAAATACAGATCTAGATGTCAGTAGTTTTAATTTTAATATCCAATAAATGAATACTCAACTTAGCTCCAAAAATATTTTAGTTTTACTGTGTGTCTACTTATGAACACACGAGGTATATTCTCAAAAACATGCTTATAAATCAAGAGTTTTGCAGCATTAAACTAACAAAAGAAATAGAAAAAAACATTAAATAATAACCATAATAGTCGACCTCGACGGTTAAATTTCTTAGAAATATCTCAAGTGTGAGTTACGAACTAGGAATAGTAACAAAAAGCTTAGAAATTCATTTATCGCACAAACCAGCAATGAAGTAATAAGAACACAGATATGTTCTAAATAAATTATTTATTGACAAAGAAAATTACAATTAAATAATAAAAACAAATTAGAACTAGTATTTACAATTAAAATTTTATTAAGCTACACTACAATTTTAATTAAGCTAACTGCAGACTTTTCTTTGTATTTGTATTTATTGAAAACACTTACATCTATTTTTACAGGATATGACCTAATACAATAGTGTAGACTGTTGCAAACAATATGTTCTTATTTCAGTCTATTAAAAGAGATGTTATGTTTCTTTAGCTAACTTGATATTACCTTCCATTTTCTATTCGTCAAATCAGAACCGAAACGTAACTCGATCTACGCGACGTGAGATCCAGATATGCATTTACAAGTGACAGACGGACGGACAGCATCGACGGCCGAACGCGCTAATTGTGACCGGCGCGGCGGCGGCTTGATCCGGTTATAGCCGGATCGGATCGGTTTACGCTGGTTTTAACGGGATATACTGCCCGGGAGAATCGAGGCATATGAGGGATTGACAATGTTGACACACGTGTAGGTAATTAATAAACCGCCAAGTGCGAGTCGACTCGCACACGAAGGGCTCCGTACCGTAAATATCAGGTAACTTTTTAAAAGAATATTATATGTTCACTTGTTAGGTGACCCCTCTAAAAACTTTATTATATTTTAGTTTTATTTTTTAGTATATAATTTTGTTGTTATTACGGTTGTGTTACATATTTATAGAAAATTTCATGTGTCTACCTATTCTGGTTCAAGAGATACAGCCTTGCCAAACGAAGAGCAAACATAGCCAAAATATCAAGTTTTTTGTATGGAAATCCCGCTTTAATTTAGATATTTATTTTATTTTTATTATGTGTTGTTATAGCGGCAAGAGAATACACATTATCTGAAAGTTTCAACTGTCTACCTCTTACGATTCATAAGATAGAGCCCTGTGACAGACGGACGGACGGACAGCGGAGGCTTAGTAATAGGGTTCCGTTTTCACCCTTCGGGTACGGAACCCTAAAAACAAATAAAAAGTTACATATTAAGCTACATAATATATGTAAACCCTAAGTAGAAAAACAGTACAGGCTAAGTTATGGGTTAATATAGCTAGCTATAGTGCGTTTTACCAAAAAAACTCGTACCAAGCGGCGGGCAAAAGCTAGTTCATATTTATAATAACATTTTGTGGTATGTAATGTGTTTTGTGGTTGTTGCAAAAGCAATGAGGTTATCTGCTTGAAAAACCGATTTGCAATTGACTTCAGTTAGTGATGACTTGATCACTCATGCTACATGGAATCATCATCATCAGCCTATATTAGTCCACTGCTGGACATATGTTTCCCTTTTATGGGAATACTGAAAATGAACTCAAAGCATATAGTGATTTTAGTAGTTTTATTAATTACTAGCTGATGCCCGCGACTTTGCACGCGTTTTTCAAGTAGCCTATGTCCGTCTCCGGGATACCATTTACCTCCCTTCCAAATATCATTAAGATCCGTTTAGCCGTTTAGGCGTGAAAAGGTTACAGACAGACGGACGGAGTTACTTTCGAATTTATAATATTAGTATGGATTGGTATGGATGCTGCTTTTCAGCAAATATTCGAACAAAACAAATTTAAAAACAAATACATATAATTAATCGCACAAACAAGCAGTCACTTGTAAACTACCGCATCGAATAAATCTCTGAAATTCCAGTTGTAAATAAGGATTAATTTGACAATTATTTAACACACGCAGTCCGTACACTTTATTAGCCCTTCGAGAGTTGTTTGCAAGCTGATTTAAACCTTCATGGCGTAGTATTCGCATGTTATTATATAATGGTTCAGAAAACTAGGCATGTTGGTCCAGAGAATTGAACTAAACTTAAGGATTTTAGGACGACCAGCCAGACAGGTAATTTAAAATATAAATTAACAATGACACAGAAACAATCGTACTACATGACAATAAAAATATTCAATAATATACCAGAGGATCTAAAGAACCTACCTAGAAACTTATTCAATATACATACAACTAAAAAAATGGCTGCTTAATAAATGCTATTATTCTATGAATCTATATTTTAATTACAGGGACTTCGAAAACTTCGAATATATTCATTGACTTATAATTTTTTAGATTTTTTTTTCATTTGTTACCTATTCATTTAATTAATTTATTTTGTATTTGTAATTAAGAAATAGAAAATGTAATATTGAGTAATGGAAAAATTAATATTTGCATGCCTATGTTAGGTAGAATATAACTGGATGTAGAGGTATATAGTTTTAAGACCTACATTATTACATATGTTCTGGCAAATAAACATCTTTAATATTTAGGTAAGCAGAAATGCCCTAGACAAGCAATTTTGTCTAGGGCTAGGATTTTTTTCTGTATACAGAAAAATGCCATATAATACTTATATTACCATCAGGTTAGATTGAGGTCAAACAAAGGTTATTCAATATTTTAAAAATATTTGATGAAATAAGTCTTCAATATTTTACGGGTTCCAAGTACGAACATTTTTGGTCCATTCTACCCTATACAAAATCGCTGTTATAGATCGGAATTGGAGCGTACGCGGCGTGTCCGTATTTACAATATGCTTGGCATCGGTATCCTGACGCTGCGTACGCTTCGATTCTGACCCGGTGGACGCACAGCTAAAGGCTGTTATCGTGCCAAGACTGTTGGATTTCTACCAATCTAGCTTTTATTAAACACACTTGATTGTCAATCGAATTCATATCTCATGAAATATCCGGTTCCATCTCATATCAGTTTCATTAAGATTTAAACGCGGGTAGTTTTACAGAAAGTTGAAATTTCCGGCGAGTGGCGTCACTCGTTCGCCGGCCTTCGTGGCGCGCGGACGGGTGCAGGAAATTGAATTTTACAACACTTGAAGATGGCGCTCTTGATTTATTTTGTCTTTGTAATTTTTTACTTATTGCATGGTCTTGGGGTTTTTGCTATTTTTCCTAGTATAATCTTAATAGTCAAAGAAACTTGCTGATTAAAGTGTTCAGTATTGTATCTCTTGAAAGTTTAGAAGAACACAAGTCTAAATAATGCAGTAATGTCTAGCAGTGTGACATAAAAATATACTCTGCTTTAGATTATACTATTCGTCCGCATACTAAACGAACACATATCTGTCAAAATTAAACAATAGATACTATACTAGGTAGCAATGATAAATGCTAACGACAAATCATAATTCGGGCAAGGCTGCAACATTTATCGCTTCAAAATAGACCGAACAGATTTATCATAACGCGTGTGCAATCTTTACGAGCTGGTGATTCGTTTGTGGCGTGATGCATTACTGGTGAATAGCAACTATAATTTATAAGTTATAAGTTATAAGTACTGTTGTGGGCAGTAGCTATTTCTAAATAAATTACGCTGTGATAAATTGATGTAGCCTATAAAAACACCCAGTCCCGAAACGAATATTTGCAGAGTGTGCAATATTTAGTGGAATTCTAATCAATGAATAGATTAAATCAGTGGATCAGATATGAATAGGGATTTTATCCCGATGGAACAAGACGGTCACATATTGTTTTTCGGTGTTAGCAAGGCGGCCTCGAGGCAGAACACTTAATGGCCAGAAATAGCATTGGCAATGAAGTATTAGGGCCGGCCGTATGTCGCGAAGAGCCGACAACCGCTAGGGTAAACGTGTGTGTGTGAGTGCAGACCGTGATTCGGCAAATGTAGACAAGGACGCCCTCCGGTGGGATGACGACCTGCGAAAGACTGCAGGCAGATGCTGGATGCGGCAAGCTGATGACAGGACGCTATGGCGCTCATTAGGGGAGGCCTATGTCCACCAGTGGACTAACATACATAGGCTGATGATGATGATGAAGTATTACAGTTACTAAAGCATCGTTGGGCGAGGCTCGCATAAGTCAGATTTGGCTGGGGTCAAAAAGACCCAACAATAGGTATCGACGGGCTAAGAATTTGACACTGATTTCTGCCTTAAAAATAAGTAGAAATCCAACTATACCTCTACTCGGTTCTTAGAATCCAAGAGATTTTTGTAAACAAAGGGATTACAAAACCTAAGAAGTCATGTTTTAAGACAATGGTTACATCGGAGCAAATCGCATAAGTTTGTCGATCGCACAATTTGCGGTTTTCAAAGCTTTCATTCGTCTCTCTTTCCTTTTTGAACTCGAATATAAACCTTTTTTGCTGCGTGTGAGCAAAATGCGTATTGAAGTTTGTTTTTGTTCTTAGTGATAACCTTGCTGTTCCCTTGTTGTTTTCTGTTATTTTTATCAGTTTTTGCTATGTTTTCATTCATAAATGTCTTTGTTAATATAAAATGTCACGGTTTCTAGAACTAGAACTAGTAGAGTTCGAGGGTATTTTAGAGGCTCCTCTACCTACATTTGACCATGGCCACTAAATCAGCTTCACCATAACATTATTGTCTCAGAAAACACATCTTGGCATTTTACCTTCGATGAAATAAACTACAGATGGAGGGACGCGAGTCAAAAGTGTCAAGGTTGAAACCATTCTATCAATCTCTCCGTGCAAATAGCTCCGCATGCACTATCTAGAGTTTATTTCATCTATGGACGATTCTGCGACGATACCATTGCCATAGTAAAGCGACTGGTTAGCAGAATTCAGCCCCAGTAGGTACCTTACCACTCGCACTGATACGGAAGGTAAGTACTTATCGTATTAAAATTAAATAATAAATGAAAGAGCAATACATACCGCTCCACATAATCGTATTGGCAGCTTCGAAATACCGCAGCTGAAGAGTAATACCCACCAAGATATAGAACAGTTCTTGGAGCTACAATGGGTTTTCGATAATGTCCTAAATACAGCTAAAGCTTGTATCTAGGACTTTATTTGACCGACTCCGAAAAAGGAGGAGGTTCTTTGTTCGGCTGTATGTATGTTTTTTTTATTTATGTATGTCGATTTTTCCCGCAATTATGGACTGATTTTGAAAATTATTTCGTTGTTGTAGTATAGAGAACGATCGCGAGATGATCCATAAAAATGTATTCCCGAGGGATTAGTATTTGTTCCGCAAAACTTAAAAATAGTGTTAATTCGGATTCGAAGTCGGTTTTAGTTTTTTAAAACAATAAAATTAATAATTGGTAAAAGTCAAGCGCTTGGTCATCATCTCACTTAAGTGAGTAAATATGTGCTATAATATTGCAATAATTATCATTGATTGATTAAAAGAGTATTGAATAAAAATTACAAAATTGCATGCTTTTAAATAAAATTATTGTGATTGTTAGTCACAATATTTTTACAATGTATCATTTCATTATTCAGCGATCTAAAATAAGTTTTATGTACCGACTGTAAAATTACCTGATTCACAGACAATAAATGAATTATAAATAAATGAAATAAAAAAGATGGAGCACGCTGTCCCAGAAGGAACTTATTCACTCCAAATTTGAAGACTCAAGATTCTAGTTTCATTTCAATTACAATTTAAGATTTAAAATTCATTTATGTTATTACAGTTCCTATCATTCAGCCATTTAAACAATTTGATTTTAAATTCAAAAAAGATTTCTGCCCTTGTCTTCGCACGCGTTGTTTCTATGAAAGGGTTTCAAAGCTTATTTCTTTTCATAGGGATTATTTCTTATGAGAAAGAAAGTAGCATATGTTTTATTTAGGTCTGTATATCGATATAAGTAAAAAAGGGGAGATGAGCCTCTCGAAAATGGAAGGCTCAAATTAGGTTCAATTAGGTCCCCCACCTCAGTCGTAATCGGACCCGCGGCGTTCGTGTTACGCGTACTTCCTACTACGTACTTTAGCGTGATTTATTGACTAAAAGCCTACAACAATGCTTATTGCATTGCTCTCTGTGTTACTTCTTGTCTTCCTAACAGGCCCTTAGTAAGTGCCTTGTGAAAAGGTCCCGGTCGCCGGGTACCCGGTGGCGAATAATATGCAATTATATATAATAATACATTTATTTCAGACAACATTAGAACAAGTGAAGACCTTATTAATTTATTCTATGACCATATTAATATATACCTTAAATCTAACATACATACATACAAATATAAAAACTTAATACGCTAAATAAAATCATGGTGCAGTCATGGTGTCAGCTGACGACGGTGCGGTGTCCCCTTGCAGGCGGCCAGTGAACCGTCGGAACTTGACACCCTTCGGCCAAAACTCTTCACTCAAATAGGACGAGAGATGTTGACTCGAAACCCTGACTATAAATGAACTGAAGCTTACATTATGGCGAGAGTCCAGCTTTTCGAATTGTGCCGGTACGTGTGAAAGTTATTGTACATGCCCATACACTTCGCGGGTACCCGGGTACCCGGCATCGGCTACCGGGACGCATAAAAAAGGCACTAAGGCACCACGCTTCTGTGCTGTATTATTCAGTCTTACTCTCATAAAACTGAATACCAGCGTGTTTGATTTGGCACCGAAGTTGATCCGCGCCATTTCAATCATCGCCTCAGAGTTTAATCACCCCCTCTGACATTTCGATCTCTGCCCATCACCTTTTAAAAGGTAAGAAACACATTACGTACAATGTATTGCACCAAGCGGTTAAAATCATATATTTCTGATTCAATATGATAATTGTTCTATCCATGGTTTTGTATGCCGTTTTCTGCTATGATATTCCAAGGCCAGAACTTCGTGCGTGCAAAACTTCAGCCCGATCTGTTCAGTACTTTTTTGTGAGCCAAATAAATACATAGGTAGGCACTATGGTAGTCAGTATTCAATGTTATTTGATATTCAAATACCCTACTTTATTGGAAAAATTGTCATGAAAATCCTCATCAAAATCTTCGCTTTGTTTTAACAAGAAATATAATTATTCTATTAATCCGCTTCATCTTAGTATAAGTTTATGATGTTCTGTGTATGTCTTATAACAAATAAATCAGTACTAGTATTGTAAATTCGTAATTCTGTCTATCTTTTACCCTACCACGCCTAAACGGCTGGACGAATCTTAATGAATTTTAGCAGGGAGGTAAACGGTATCCCAGGGACGGACATAGGCTACTTTTTATCCCGGTAAAGTGCGTGCGAAGCCGCGGGAAGAATCTAGTATATTTGCATTAGGTAGGTATATTCTACTATTCAATGCAAGTTACGTATTAAATTATCTTGTACTATTATCAGTGGCTTGCCGAACCCGTAATTTATATTTAGCTATGACTTAATTAATTAATATCCTTATCTTTTTGTTGCAGGTAAGTCTGATAACGCCGAATAGTCAAGTGCGAGTCTACTCTACAAGCTGAAGGTTCCCATAGGAAGGTAACCATTCTTATATTTATGAGCTGCCAAGCGGACAGTTGAGGTGGAGCCGGATACTAAAATCCGTCTTGTTGCTCGTTGGGAGCGCCTTCTTTCCCCGTAGTGACTGCACTGAACGCTCGCTGTGTAACACGTTGCATTACGCCTCTCGCTTTTTGAGCGGCGGTCAGTACCCACCTTTAGGTCTCTCGTAATAAGGCGATGGTTATACCTTACAAATTATATTGAGCAAAAAAGTTACTTGATCTCCGACGGAACCCTTAAAAGGAATTCGTTATCATCACCTACCAGGCGAGGTCTTAAGTAATTAATCAAAAGTAAGAATTGTAAATTATGAGACGAATCATGAGACTGCAGAAAATTTCACCGCGGCTGTATATATTTTTATACTGTAACTGTCCGTGAGTTTGTGAGTTTGTACGCCATGGGCACACGTAGAATTAACTTTTGAGAGTAATTTTAGTATAAAGTTAACCATTTTCCTAAAATCCATTCTGATATTGTAAAGCGAAAGTAATTTTGTCTGTCTATTACTTTTTCACGCTTAAACGGCTGAACGGATTTTAATTAAATTTGACAGGAGGCCCGGGATACCGTTTCTATCCCCGGGACGGATATAAGCGCCTGCGAAGACGCGGGCAGAAGTCCTCTATATTTCACACAATGGCTAAGGCCACGGTACGGCCGCACTGTAAACGCATAGGTTGGCTGGCTACGTCGTCGACAGAATAGCTAGGTCAATAGTATATCAATTTTCTATGACCAGAACCACATTGTAAATACCCGACGTTTCGTCACGTCGTCGGTTGTTATCGTGATTGTGGTGGTAGAAAATTTATACGATCTGATTCAACTCAACAGGCATCGTATTTTGTTGGGTCGCGTGGCGTGTCAGTAGTGTGTTTCCGGCCCGGCTATAAAGTTTAAATCCAAAACCAAACATCTGACAGTGATCAGTGTGATCACACTGCAAACGTCTAATTCAATTCAGTCTAGTTTATTGATAACGTTTATATAAGTTACAAGTCATGCTCTTAATTCTAATATATATAATATTGTTCCTTGAATGTGAAAACGCGATTGAGAACAAAAATTACGATTAAAAAAATACATGAAAGTGCACTGTTTCGCACATAATTCGGTCGAGATCTCAGGAACCCTGCGGTCTATTGAAATGACTTATGTTTTGATTCCTTTTCTATTATATTACTAATCATTTGATTCCTTGAACCAGGTAGTTTTCTTGTAAATAAACAATAACTTGATTTTTGCGCTTACGCCGTTCCAAAAACGTATGCTCTGTCCCGCTCCTATGAACGCGAAATCCTATGCCTATCCTTTAACAAAATGGCGCGCAATGCGCCCTTTTAATTTATGTGGTCTTTACTGAGATAATAACTTTTCAGTACATTGACATACTAAAAAAAAGCGTGGGACGGAATTTGCTCCAATTCGAAAAATAACAACTAACTAACAGGCTAAAGGTTTCTTCGTCGCTTCTTTACTTTAGTCTACATACCGAAGCGACTGATCTCAAAAATATCACTTTATTTCCGTGTCAGTGTTTAATTATTAAAAATTTGACCTTTTCTAAGTATACATTTATTGTATTTATGGAAATAAAGAGTTTTTGACTTTGACTTTGACTAAAGAGCATTTATTATTGACAATCTCAACGCGGTCGTCTAGTAAGTTAACTATAAACTGAGATGGTACTAAATATACATGTGATCTGAGCAGCATTAAATAAGTCAGTTTTCTAAAATAATCAGAACAACCAAACTCAACATCATAAAGACGTCTTCAAGGCATTCAAACATGTGCGTAACAACTTTGTATTAACGTTCCGTTGAGACGTTGTTTGAAAGGTTTACGATAACCAGTCTCTATAAGATTATCTAAATGTACTCAGCTACATACATTACTTGTGTAGTTATTAGCAATTTATTTAGGATTGTAAACTTGTGATTTAAAGTTGGTTATTTGATGTTTTGTTTACTAATCTACGCGAGGCCGCGGCCGGTAGCGAGTTCAAGGTTGTACGTACCATTTATATTTTATGAATGGAATTAATTTTTGTTTTGAATAACATTATTTATTTGTGTATATTTACAAAAGTACTAAGATATATTATATTTATATTAATGCGAAAGTTTGGATGTTTAGATGTATGGATGGATGTTTGTTACCTCTTCACGCCAAAACTGCTGAACGGATCGGGCTGAAATTTTGCGTACAGGTAGTTCTAGACCTCGAATGAAACATAGGCTAATTTTTATTTCATAAATCAGTTCCCATGGGATATAAATAACCTTTAAAAGTTTTCATAGAAACAACGCGTGCGAAGCCGCGGGCATAAACTAGTTATAGATAACCTCAATTTGCGAACGGTAACGTTATTAACCGCACTAGAAAGACCAAGATTTTTACTACATTTTATCAACATGAAACATCAAAAATATTTTTATCTTATTCCTTATCGAATTTTATCTTATTTACACGTACGGTACATACCCATAAGGTACCTAAAATTATTTACAAACAAATCAAATTCAAATTTAAAATACCTAACTAAGATCTACTAGCTAGACTCTTTCGTTATTTACAATCCGATCAAAGAATGAAAGTCCAATAATTAGCAAATGACCTCCTCTATTTGCGAATTCGCTATGGCGGGTGAGTCCCAGTCACCCTGTACTACGTCAACTCACCAGGGTCTTTTAAGTCACCTCTTAGAAAGTGGAAATAAAATTGTACTTATTATTATTAATTAGTGAAGGTGAATTTATGCTTTTTATGGTGAGGCTTAAATCAAATCATTCAGTATGACTTATCCAAACAAAACAAAATAAATAATTGTGTTAATCTTTTAAAAAGGTTCACAAAAAAGCTTAAAAATCTACTCATTCAACATTTTATTTCGTGAAAACTGCTTTGTTCTCGCAAAACGTGCAATATGTTTGGATCAAAACGCACCAGCCCCTACTTCGAACAAAACGCACCAGCCCGTACTACGAACAATAGCAGCTCATTTTTCATCAACACTTGTGTATTGTATCGCGTTCTGGGGAATGGGTTATCTTGTGTTGTTTTGAAAATGTTTTCGAAATGGGACACGTTGGTTTGACGATCTGTATTGCGCAGCGGGCGCTTGGCTAGATGGATACTGATGCTTAGTGAGTTTGATACGGGTGAATTAGTTGAGAACATATTATTTATTCCATTTAATTAAGTGATCATCAACAAAAGCGCCAGTTAAAACAGATACGTTAAAGGACTTCTAAAATATACACCAAATTACAAGGCGATACCATATTAAACTATAAGCGATTTGTTAATATAATAATCGCCCGTGACCACGTTCGCTTCAACGCGATAGAAACACAGAGAAATAAAAACTCAAAGCTGTCGTTAATTACCATGATAGCATATCATTATGACCGTGGCAGTCGCTGTGTTAAAATCGACCCTTCAACTCGGCCCGTGAATGTCGTAAGAGCCGACCAAGGGAGCCATTACCAGAGAAAGGGCAGCAGTTTCCGTCTGTGAAAACCAGCGCCATTTCACTATAGTTCTGCTATTTGTGTTAGAGCACCACGCTGAGCCAAGACCCGTCGGACATACCTACGTACACACGCTTTGTCTACCTGTGTTTTGTCTTGTTTTAAGTAGACCGTACTCAAATAGTCTCTCTGTGTTTTCTATTTGTATGTTTTATTGTAAATTTATTTATATGTATTGTAAGTACCTAACTTTATGTGTGTACCTTGTATTGTCTAATAAACTATTTCATTTTAATATATTGTTTTCTGTGTTTTTAACAACTCTACCGCAGTAGAGTTGTTAAGAATTGTTATCGCTGTTCCGCCTGCCAACTGCCAAGCGTTTTGACTATAGCAAAACCTGCCTCGTGTCGGGGCGGCAAGTCCAGCTGTGGAGGTAGATGTGATGAGGATGATCTTAAGAACTTACAGTCATGATGACTTTCGTGCTTTTATTGTTATGGTAAATAAATCACAAGTTATGCTTGAGTTGCTGAAAACTCAATTATAAGAACTCAGTAAAAAATCTTTGTATTGTTGATTCTTTGAGTAGAGAGTCGAGTCATATCGCTTATGTCCGTTCAACCGATTGGGCGTGAAATAGTAACAGACAGACTAGAGATACAAATGACTTTCGCTTTTATAATATTAGTATGGATGTATGAAACAAACCATGTTTCAAAATCTAAACGATTAGTTTGACTGTCCTTTAGGATTTACTGAAGTTGGGTATAAACAGAGTTAAACACACGATCATTAAAATATTCGTTGACGGTCTGCAAATCAGATAAACCTTTATCTGATTAACCTGACATGACCCACATTCCCTATCTGGGTGTTAACGTTATGTCATATGAATAAAATTCCACGTTAATTCAGACACTTTATTTAAATATGCGAGATTCACAAACTTGAACGTATACTTAAGGATGACTCACGCTACACCGTGCCGGGACCGAGGTGTTTCCGGCCGTTGTCCGTTGCTCGGCCGTCACTCGGCGGCCGTCACTCGGTTGCCGATCGGTATAGCGTGAGTGTGTCCATACAAATTTAATTATGTGACATTAGTTGACCGTGCTACGGCAGACTCTCGGCTCGGACCCGACACGATCTAACGTGAGTCGGCACGGGACCGGCTCGGTGACCGTACAATATTTATGTTATTAATTGATTTTAAATCATCCTTATGATTTAAAATCAATCAATAACATAAATATTGTTTGTCTGTTTTATTTCTAGTTTATATTTCTCGTTTTGTCTCTAGTTTATTTCATTTGTAATATTATTAACATTTTTCACACCTAATTGTTTCTTATTAAATGGCTTCTATCAACATACTGTATCTCTATATTAATGAGCCTCTCTTTCATTTAATATTTCATAAACACCAATTTAAAATAAAATCGAGTATTAAAACAGAAACAGTAAATTCTTACATTATTACACTACATTTTTTCGGCCTTACAACCTGGATCTCTTCAAGCCAAGGGTTAATAGGTGTCTACTAGTCTTTCGTGCGTCGTCGGCCATATCGTCACTTACCGTCACGTGAGATTTTGGTCAACGGTCTATTTACGACAACAAACACATCTTAAGTATAACTAGAAGCACCACCATCAACAACAACATTAGACGCCACCATATTCTTGCAATTGTCCGACACTACAAACAGAATTGTATTAGCAATCTCTTCCGGTTCCAGCACCACGTTGCTAGGCACTAAACTTGCTAGTCTATCATAAGCTTGATCCATTACATCTTCATCTACATTCAGATTCGCTAGGAAGTTGGTTCTGGTTATACCTGGTCTCACAGCATTCATTCTTATCCCTTCGGCAGCAAGCTCTACTGCTCCAGATTTGGTAAACCGTTCTAAAGCGTCTCTACACATTGCGAACGGCAGAAATCCTGGTCTCGGTCTTAAAGGTGCTCCGAACACGTTTACAACGTTACCTTTAGTGATCTTCAAAAGTGGAGCGCATAGTTGCGTCATCTTGTATGGCACACGTAGATTTAAAGCAACTATCTCATCGAAAACCTCTACTGAAGTGTCAAAGAGCGATGTCATTCCTGCTTTACCAGCGCAGTTGACTAATATATCGATTTTGTTGAAAGTCTGTACTGTTTTCCGAATCGCTTCTTCGCAGTTCCCTTCGACGGTCAAGTCTAGTTGTAACAGCAGTGGTTTATTTCCTCTGGCTCCTTCGCAAGCTGCTCCAACTGCTAGTAATCTTGCTTCATGTCTGCCGATGATGGCGAGGCTAGCTCCGTGGGCGGCGAAGAGTTTGGCGGTCGCTGCCCCGATGCCGGAGCTTCCGCCTGTGATGACTGCTACTTTACCGGTTAGATCCATGATTGTCCAAATTATCTCATATTTCTTCTGTAAGTACAACTTCTAGTTGTTGATTATCTTATGTTTTATTGCTTGGGCTCTGCAAATCGTCTATTTTTTCCATTTGTTTTCTTTAAGAGAAATCTAAGTCTAGCTAAAATTTTTGAATATCATTTCTTACTGATTTTCCTTCCCATTTCCCTGTTTTATTTGATGGCAAAAACTGTAGCTCAGCTTTGCACCATACAGCAATCATGAGACCCAAGGTCTTTCAACCACAATATAATTCCGCGATAGAGTCCAAAGTCGTTCAGCAACTAACAGTAAAAACCACTTGTTATTAGTCTAATTTATGTTATTTCGCTGCTAGTTCAATCCAATTCACCGCTATGTTACTGGGATTATCACTGTTGAATAATATTTAGATTATGTTTAATAATATTTTAATTTCAGTTCATTCACCTTTTCTTTTAACCACTGTGTTTGAATATTGCATCTTTCAAGAGTCATTGTAATCTTCATTGGTTTTTCATAGAAATCCGCGCGTATATATTATTTCACCGTCTTTTCGAGTCACACGTCCGTCTGTGACCACGTCTAAAGTGCGACTGGTCAGGTGGGCACTGGTGGGCAGTCAGTGTAATATTTATCTATAGTTGCGTAAGCGCAACCGGTTAGCTCAGCGTTTGTCAATATTTGTGTTGTTTTCCTGTTATGGTTTTCCTTTCATGGTGCATTAATTGGACAGGTTTTTTTAGGGTTTTGTTTTGTTTACGTAAAGCCTTCGAAATTTTTATCGAAATAAATAACTAAATAAATGTTTCTTTATTTCATGCCTACGATTTCTTGATAACCGTTTGCTGAATGAGTTTAAAAATACATTGTCATTTATATTCCGCTGCTAAGAAAATCCTATTTATCAATATTTATGTTATTTTCCTGTTATGGTTTTCCTTTCATTGTGCATTCATTGGACAGGTTTTTTTTAGGGTTTTGTTTTGTTATTTCGATGTAAAGCCTTCGAAATTTTATCGAAATAAATAACAATATAAATGTTTCTTTATTTCATGCCTACGATTTCATGATATCCGTTTGCTGAATGAGTTTAAAAAAACATTGTCATTTATATTCCGCTGCTAAGAAAATCCTAAGCGGCGGTGTAATATATTAGTTTTATACAAGTACCAAGTACTAAAAGATTAAAATGAAGACATAGCAGAAGAAACTAGGTGATTAATCAAATATTTTGTAGACCCGCGTATATTTATATTTTGAGTTTGACACAGAGCCAGGTGTCAGGTGGTTTTAAGACCTTTTAAGGCCTTTAATTGACATAGAATAAAGTTTGAGAGCCACTGTTAAACAGGTAGAGGCTGCTGTAACATCATCATTAATAGCTTATCCACATAGAGTTTATTCTTATGACTAAACAAACTTGTTAATACCTAGTATAGTATTATAAAATCTGAACATACTTAGAAATAATTTTATATGATTTGTTATCGTCAAATCATTTCGCTGTTATTTCTCATTTTGCTCCATCCTATAAACTTCACTGGTAAAAGAATATTTTAAAAGAGGTGCGAAATATGTAATGTTTTCAGCTGACTAAAATAAGGGGATTATTAATTCGGCTGCAGTTGTTTTAATGTAGACACAGATTTTATAAACAATATACTAAGTAGGTATGTTTTTATGTGTTATATTCGCCAATTATTATCGTATTTTGATGATTCTTTTGTTTTTATATAGAAAATGATCCCGAAGTGATCCCATGAAAGTTGTATTCCTGAGGGATTACTATTTTTCCCGCAAATCTCAAAAAACCGTGTTAATATTCAGGAATTCGAAATCGGTTTATATTTTTGGGAAAAAATATCATAATATTAGTCTATCTGAAAAGTCTGGTTATATAAACTTTTTTTTTCTTTTTTATTACTCATAACTCCTTATTATTTAAAAATAGAGGGTCTTAAAGTATTTATTTTCTATCAACAAAAGCCTTTCACGAAGTAAGAGTATTCTTAAACCCTCCGACAAATTCAATAAAAATACACGTTCACCTATAAACCTTTCATAAATACTACAAATATACATTGTCATCTTCAAACCGTTTATCGTGGATGGCCAGCGAGGCATAGTAGAGATTGACAGAATCGCAACTATAGATAAAGCTTCCTACACAAACAAGGTTTGTAGTTAACCCGCAAATAATGAATTCATAATGAACTCGTTCAGTTCCAAAGGCAGAGAAAAGTCGGGAATTTTAGCGAAAACTTTGTTGTATAATAAACACAAATAAAAACCTTTTATTTCGAACAACAAAAGGATTCATAATTTGTTAGTAAATTATGGACAGGCACTTATAATTAGATTTAATTATTTGACATAATACTAGGTACTTTATACTAAACTTTACTAATCATTTAGTAGTAATAGTTTGAAGGAAATGAAATGATGGTGTTATTATATAAATATATTTACGCCGATATTTACTTGATATGATATCTGCTGTCACAGTTCGAAATGTTATAGTGTTTTAAAGTAGAACGTTTCGTGTACAGCATAAAAATTTAAAACCATAACTAACTTATCTCCGAACGGCCCGCGCGGGCTCACTATTGATGCAATTGGTGAGCCGGAGAGGTTAATTAACCTGTATTTTTAAATAGTTGATAGACGTTCATTTGACCGCAATCTCACCTGATGGAAAGTGACGATGTGGCCGACCATGTATCAAATAATGTATGAAATGTATCAAATATCAGATGGTTAAACGTATTTTGTATTTATATTTATTTCATTTTTTGACATCATCAAAACATTGCCTGATTGAGACACTGCTAATTTACCTCTACTGTGTTTGTGGGGTAGCATTAATCAATCCTTTATCAGCTATTGTGAATAATACCTGACACAAGCTGAATTTATAGTTTTATTTGGGCTGCGTTAGGTTTGGCTGAAAAGAAATTAAACATTCGACATTCGTAGTTTTTAAGTATTTTACATCCTGTACTAGACTAATGTTGCCTGAAATAAATGATTTATTTATTTATTAAGAAATAGGTTATAGTGGATTTTGGGTTGACTTAAACTTGGTTTCAGGTATTTACTCTTTCTGCTGTTTTTGTTAATGCTATAAACTTTTATTACGGTCAACGCCATATTGCTGAAATTTTAAAATTTTCTGAACCCTAAATGCTTTTCGTAGGTTGATCCTTCGATTGTTTTTGTGTATGACTACGGCATAACACTGCAGTATATATCGGTCCACTGATGGACGCAGGCTTCCTTCTGATAAGAGTCTTATCGGCTTTCTTCTGATAAGAGTCTTAGCGTAGGGATTATGGGCATTACCCCTCATATGAATGGGGGTAATGCCCATAATCCCTACGCGAGGCATCCTGGTTAGGGATCGCAGTTGCAAATTCGAAGCCGCTACCACACGGCTACAAACACGACATAAATATGTCAGTATGTATAGCAAGGTCGAGGAAAATTCCTTTTGTGTGTTTTCCTTTAGCGAGTTCTTGAACGAGATAGCCGGTCAGGTGATGTACAGCATCGGCAGTGGAAATTTTTGGTCTAAAACCAAATTGAGTCTTAGATAAAATCAAGTAGAGAGTTTTAGATGTAGAAGATAGTAAAGAAATCGGTCTATAATTAGTGACTTAGTCCTTACTGCCACACACTAAATCTAGACTAGAGAAAAACGACCTACTTCAGCATACCGGTCAACTAGATTGTGCAAACATCGCGCAGTGGCACAGTTTTCCATGTATATTAAAAACATATCTCTATCTTTGCAATTTATTGTATTAAGTACATCTGTTATCTAGTACCCATAACACAAGCTCTGCTTAGCTTGGAGCTAGGTGATGCTGTGTGAATTGTCCAGCATTATTTAATTTTTGATTTCTCTTACGAAATCTAACCCACAACTTTCTGCGTCTTCTTTGCCCACTGCGCCACAGAGGCCGTAAAACTTAACGTCGTAATACGTTGACCTGCCACAAATACGACGTAACCGTGACGTACGTGATGAAGGCTTACGGAGGCCACTTCATCGGGAATTTTGCCAGAGCTTTCAAATTAACAAGACGTCTTCGAAACGTCATTATGGAGTTACAGACGCTGACTGGGAAATTTGACAAATATAACGGTAGGGATGAAGAACCTTTTTTGGGAACATGTAATGAACTCAAAACTATACATCTACAGCCTATACCGATACTGGACGCAGGCCTCCTCCTGATTAGCGACTTATTGGCTCTTATCATGTATGATCGGAGTTCGGTGGAAGAACTGTTCTGAAGGAGGCGCTGCTGCCCGCCCCCGGTGGATATCCCTTACTCGCCTCTTACGACACCTCCGGGAAGAGGACAACTCTTCCCTACTTCTTTCGTCTCTCACGGTGGAATTCATAAGTAATATTATTTTATTTGATTAACGGCATGAGAAGGCCTCGGTAGGAACACAGCTGAAATCGATGGAGCCGTTTTGATGTTTCGGGTTAGTAATGAGTCCGAATATTAATTACCATCGCGGGAAAAAATGGATATAACAACTTTAGTGTGATCCTATTGGACTCGGTCTTAAGACGGTAATTAAGCTCTGCTAGTAGAAGAAAGAAGGTAATCAACCTTTATTAACAAAGAAAATTAAAATCAAACAATAGACACAAATTAGAACGCGTCTGGTCGAAACAACGTGACCCGAGAGCTGGTGAGTGTCTGGTGCAGCGCATCAGCATTGCCATACAGCGCAGCGGGGCAATGTAGCCATAGTCTTGGCGACGCTTCCGACTGGTATTGATATGCATCAGTTGAGCTACCTTTAGATAGTTTGCAACAGTCTACAGTTAGCTTAATTGTTGAAATTAGAAAGCAGCAGAAAATCAAATCAAATACTTACACGTTATTAGAAAAACATTAAAATATAAATAATTCTAACAAAGTGTCTCCACCATGTGCACCATGTGAACCAAAAAGGTTCACCAGCCTAATGTTGCTCAACCGAAAGTTGAGCAACACTGGTTTTCTGACAGGACCTTTGGTGCGTGCGTGTACACGGCTGGCAGACATACCACACCGGACTAATGGACATAGTATCCTATTTTCAGCCGCATCCAGCATCTGCCGACAGTCTAGCGCAGGTTTCCATCCCACCTGGCCAAAGGGCCACTCAAAAACACGTTTAATCGAACGGTTGTAGGTTCCACCAAAAAGCTTTTGGTTGTTTTGCTTTTGGATGCGAGGATCACGGACAGAGTTTGGGAAAAGCGGAAAGAGTAATCCATAATGACAAAAAGTAAACCCAATGTCAGTAGAAAATTAATCAAAATTTATTCAATCCTTCCGACGTTCATTATTGTTATGAAAAAATTTTAGTCAGGGAGCCAGTTGCAAAAATATACGTTGTTCTAATTCTAAGTGGGGCAACGGAAATGCGCTGTCGTACTGTCTGTACGCTATGTGGTAGTGCCACATAGCGTACAGACAGTACGATTATGTGGGACTCAAACACCACTAAAACCCTCAGGGTGTTTTCGCCTCTGCCGCTTGTGGTGGGAACGTGGGGACGCTTTCGCTTTCTTCCACAAACCAACTGTGGTTGCCCGATATCAGGCCTTTCACTAAGGGGTCGCGAAGGGGGTGCCCTTCATCCCGGGGCCGTGTAGCCGTCTGCGTTGACACGGCCTCATGAGTTCTTCTTAGCTTTATCGCGGGTGACCAGGCCGCGATTACTAAGGCCCCCGCCTGGCAAGGCGGGAAAGGCGGGGGGAGTGGGGGGTACATTCTCCCCCTGCCTAACCAGGTCCTTTTTTTTTGGTGATTGAAAGCTTAATTTCTGCTGTTCTGTCTTCGTTATATACGCTGTTAGCTGAAATATACATTGTTCTTCCGCAACGATGAAGTTTTACCTACTTTTTTCAATTTTAAATTTATTTTCAAATTTGATCAAATATTGAAGCAGGTATTCTGTGGAGAAAGTGAATAATGTGTTTTATGAACACAAAAGCCTGCTTCACGCAGATTAAATCAAAATCCAAGTAATTTCACACATCATTTTCTAGCACTAAAATGAGCAAGCTTGACGTAAATTTACCACCATTGACTCCTAAATTACGTTCCCTTACAGAATACCTCTACAGAACCATTACAATATATAAGTTTACTTCTCGTTTGTTTTGTGTCCTTGTCACGGACTTATAGAAAAACAAAAGTTAATACAAGGGCATAGAAACGTAACTTGGATTACAATACAACTGGCACAATACAAAAAGTAAAAAAAAAAAAGAATTTCTAAGACATATTTCTAAGTTTTAATATTGTATCCGATGGAAACCAAAACATTTTCAAAATGTCAAAATATCATATAGTCACCAGCTGATCGTTTCTGATATATACTTTTCGTGAGTGTATCACTCATACAAATTTCGCCACTCATTAGTATTTGTATTAGGAATAAAAATACAGCCAATGAGCGGCGAAAATAGTATGATTGATACACTCACTAATACATCTGAATCGATCAGCTGAGGCCGAAGAAGTTTCACACTTGTAATTATTCACCAGTTTTAATTTGACGTTACTTTATGTTGTCTTCTTCCATAAATTCAACAGTATTTTAAATATTTATCCTCGTTTGTTATAACTACCTCCTTCTAAGAATAAATTTCACGGTATTTTTATAGTACTGTAATCGATTTTACAAAGATTACTGGTTGCAAATTGATTATGAATGTTGTTTACCATGACTGTATAGCAATTAAAATAGCACTGACATTAGATAAATAGCTGGAAATACCTTGACCAAAATAATAACGGACAAGAGAGAATGAAAAAGCCTGCTGACGTCATCATCAGCTAATAATAGTCCACTGCTGGACAAACTCATACTCATTTATTAAAGTCACATTGGTTACGTCAATTTACATTTTACGTACAACGTTGTGGATGTCAGAGAAAGCACATTTTGCCAGATTTTAAGCAGAGACGCTTCGCTCGCTTGGTCAATAATAAAAATATAAACGAAAGCTAGAAATTAATCTCAAATAGTTTAGTTTCGCTTCTATTCCAAACAATCCCTTGTACCAAATATTCGGGTGGATGGCCCTTTGTAATGCAAATAATGGCTGGCCTATTTTTGATGACGTTTTCATTTTGATTTATGTTATGACCTGCCTTGAGTTTTGTATCGAACTATTACTCTTACATTGTAGAACAAGACTGCTAACGTAATGCGCAAGAGACCTAGATTTTTAAATCTTATAAATAAACACTAGTTTTTCCTGAGGCTTCGCACAGCTTAGATAAGTCTCATTTTCACCATTGCCAACACATCAACGTCAACACCTACATGATAAACGAGTAACCCTGTATAAACTCGTATATCATAGGTTCGTTTCTGTGCGTATTCAGAATGCAGCTAAAGAGCGGCGATTGTATTTTATTGATTGTAAATTGTATGAAATAGTAAAATTGTATTGTATTCTCTCACTGTATGACAAAACTGCAGGGTTGACGTAGCAGATGCATCCAGCACCGAAACCGAACAATACAAAAATAAACATTCCAATAATGGTTTAATCTAGTTATTGTGAAAAATTGCCTTACCGCAAGCTTCAAGCTGCCCGCCAGCTGTCTATATATCAATCTGTGTCTATACGATGCCGTCAATATAAAATACATCTAAATATTAAGAGTTAAAGCCCATATTTGAGTGCACATGTTTGTGCTGTGCGACAGTAGTGCTGTCTGCGAAACCTTTAATCATTGGCTCTATCTGTATTTTGAATGAAATATGAACCTAGTCGGTCTATTTTTAAGATTTAAATTGCGAGTCTGTACCACAGGCTTAGAACAGAGGTAAAAAGGTGCGGTACCTTTGAACAAGTTACAAGTAGGTACCATTTTTGTACAAAATAAAAAAGTGTTGAAGCCTCTTAAGTGGCAGTCCCGTACACAAGTGTTTGAGGATCTTGTTGGTTAACTTTTATCGTCGCTTGTCCGTTTTTATCTCAGCTCTTGAGATTATTTGTCCATCACGTTTAAGCACTTTGTTGAGGACTTGAGACGCTTGAATGTTAATAATAAACCGCCAAGTGCAAATGGACTCGCACACGAAGGGTTCCGTACCGTAAAAATCAGGCAACTTTTTCAAAGAACATCAAATTTTCACTTTTTTCGGAGACCCCTTTAAATTTTAAACTATTAATTTTTAGTATTTGTTGCTATTACAGTTAAAGTGTTACTTATTTATAGATAGTTTCATGTGTCTACCTATTGTGGTTCAAGTGATACAGCCTTGACAAACAAGACTAAAGACTAACTAAAGAGCAAAAATAGCCAAAAAAATCATGTTTTTTGAATGGAAGCCCCTTTTAATTTGGATGTTTATGTTTTATTTTTATTATATGTTGTTAAAGCGGCAAGAGAAATACACATTCTCTGAAGATTTCAACTGTGTAGTTCTCACGGTTCATGAGATAGAATCCTGTGACAGACGACGGACGGACGGACGAGCGGACGGACAGCGGAGGCTTAGTAATAGGGTTCCGTTTTAACCCTTCTGGTACGGAACCCTAAAAATGTATAAAAGGGAGAAAATTAAATTGATAAAAATTCATTAATAATTTACTTCACAGATCCAGTTTAGATTCAAAGAACAGGGCCCCAAAGTACTCGAAAAACACAGTTTTAGATCTAAATAAATAAATAAATAATGCTGGACAATTCACACAGCATCTTCTAACCCCAAGCTAAGCAGAGCTTGTGTTATGGCTACTAGATTACTGATACTGATATAGATTACTGATATCTTTATACCTAATACAATAAATGAATTAGATATACATATATACTTTTTATTATACATAGAAATACCCAGAACACACGGAACAAATATTTGCAGATCGTTCAAAACTTATAGAACTAAAGAATAAAGAACTAAATAATATCTAATCTTTATTTTCAGTAGAGTTAGTTATATAAAAGTAATATATGTATTATGATTTGAATGTTCAAAGTCAAAGACAAAAACTCTTTATTTCCATAAATACAATAAATGTATACTTAGAAAAGGACAAATTCTTAATAATTAAACACTGACACGGAAATAAAGTGATATTTTTGGTTTCAGTCGCTTCGGTACGTAGACTAAAGTAAAGAAGCGACGAAGAAACCTTTAGCCTGTTAGTTGTTATTTTTCGAGTTGGAGCAAATTCCGTCCCACGCTTTTTTATCCTCTAGATAATCTGATATTTTATAGTAGGCCTTTTTACACAGGAAGGTTTTGACAATTTGTTTGAATTTATTTACTGATAATTTTTGCAACTCACTAGGAGTTTTGTTGTAGAAGCGTATACATTGCCCTTTAAAAGATACATTAATTTTGTGTAGTCTAGTTGTGGGCACAGCGAGTTTATGTTTATTCCTTGTATTCAAATTATGTACATCGCTATTTTTAGGGAACCGATTAATATTTCTATGAGTGTACAATAGGTTTTCATAAATATATTGACATGGTACTGTCATTATGTTTATTTCTTTGAATTTATCACGCAGGGATTCTCTGGGACCCATACTATAGATAGCACGAACAGCCCTCTTCTGCAACACAAATACGGTGTTAATATCTGCAGCGTTCCCCCACAGTAGAAGATGTATATAGCTAGATAGAAACGTTTATTGTTATATAATGAGATAATATGTTTTTATTATTGTGTAATAATATAATATTTAATTTAATTACCATAAAAATATTGAATTATACAATATAAAAATTAGTCATTAAATAACCCTCCTTTCTCTCGAAGAATGACTGACATGGAGGTCAACTCGTTAAGATGTGTCGGCCGGATCCCGTCCAGGCCCGCCGCTGAACCTGCGTAAAAAGAACCCAGTGCTTAAATTACGTCCTCTATTGTAACTGTGACCTTAGTAACCGTTGAGCCTGGAACAGAAGGGTAACTAAGAGGACGTGACGGGCTCCAATTCTAAGGCAGCCAGCGTGTCAGGATCCCGCCGTGCGAAGGAGTCGTCCGACATCAAAAGGCGAACGGCACCTCTCAAATCTCTCTCAAAGACCTTTGATTCGTTGTTTTTCCGAATAGAGCGAGAAATGGTAGACAAAGACGACGTAGCTATGACAATTTCATCAAAAAAACCCGACGACAAAACATTCGCTTTAACTTTTGACGTCATGTTCCCAGGCGACTCCCTCGCAGGCACTCTCAGAGTTGCCTCCCAACTCTTC
The DNA here is from genome assembly GCA_963662085.1 of Eupithecia inturbata. NCBI lineage: Eukaryota > Metazoa > Arthropoda > Insecta > Lepidoptera > Geometridae > Eupithecia > Eupithecia inturbata. Next base: position 1,526,337 of record OY759202.1, on the reverse strand, counting down.
TTTCTTTTGCATATACAGCAAAAGAAAGAAGAGTTGGGAGGCAACTCATCCATGCCATTGTTAGTGACACATGAGTCCATAATGTCACAGCTTACCGGCCGCCTGATCCGAGCACCCTCTGGCAAGTCCCGGAGAACTGGTATACTCCCCTGAAAGAAGCAAGCCTGTCTAGAGAATTCTGAGCAGGCGCCGGTGCTGGCGACCCTGACACTGAAATAGTGCCGATTGGTTGACTTGTGTCGATTGGAGAAACATGCGCGGTTGCATCTGAACACAGCCCTCGCTTGTGCATACGCCCAATATGCACCTTCAAGCCATGTGCGGAGAAAACACGTGAAGAACCTGGACAGTGTGGACAAGCTAATTGTGTAAGCGTTACACACGTTAAGACTAGAAATAAATGACCAGATAATTTAATACGTATAAAACAGTAATCAATCTACAAATTCGATCCAATAAAAACAAATTGAGCAATAAAATTAAGTAGTTCATTAGATATTAATGCTAAAAATTTAAATTTAATTTGTCTCGACAAAATCTCTAAATAAAACTAAAATAATAATTCGATCATTAAAACAAAATAATTCTTCAGATATTAATAATAAAAATGTACAATTTAATTTATTCAAGTTACTAATTCAAAATAAAATAACGAATGAATCATTAAAATTTAATAAATCGTTAGACATTGAGTATAAAAATTATAATTACATGTAATTTAAAATAAATAATCCATTATATCTCAAGGTCAAAGAATGCAAAAACGTAATATAAGTTCTATCAGTAAAATAAAACTAAATTAACATAAAAAAAAGTTTTTACAATCTTCGCTGGGAGCATGCGGCCAGATAAATATAATCACTTACCTACAAAGTGTCACGCAAAATTAATTCATTGGTTTAAAAAATAAAAACCATTAATATGTTCGTAATGTGTAGATACGAACTGGTACCTTACAAAAATATTGTATCTAAGCAAAACTTAATTTTAATTTACAATTAAAAGTTTGTCAAACGATAAATAATTATAACAATATTGTATAGTCGATAAAATAATAATACACTTAAATAGTAATAATTCCGCAGAAATAATTTAAAATCCTAGATAGTAATAGATAACACAAGCTCTGCTTAGTTTGGGGCTAGATAGTAATAGATAACACAAGCTCTGCTTAGTTTGGGGCTAGATAGTAATAGATAACACAAGCTCTGCTTAGTTTGGGGCTAGATAGTAATAGATAACACAAGCTCTGCTTAGTTTGGGGCTAGATAGTAATAGATAACACAAGCTCTGCTTAGTTTGGGGCTAGATGATGCTGATGTTTTAAAACTGTCTCTTTAGAGTCCTGCAAACCAGGGTGTCCTACCTACTGTTTTTAAGTGAGTGAGGTTTGTTGAATAATTAAAACGGCCTGGAGAGATAAAGCTTGTTGGGCTTGTAGGAGTTCCTCGTCACGTGAGAGCAAATTTATTGGACCCAAAAACACATACATAGGTACAATTACATCTAAACTTATAGGGTAGGTAAAGTTTAAAAAAAACATCTTATTAAATTACTAGATAGGTACTTAAATCTAAAACGGTAAAGGGAATGACCAGGGTAAATGGGTCTTGCCTCATAACGTTGACGAAGCTTAAAGATTCGAGGTGTCAAAAATCCACTTCCGATCTCGCTCCCGCTCTCCACCTTAAACGCATCCCAAGTCCTATAACGCTTTGATTACGTCACACAATTGTACATTATGGAGGTGCACATTTCCCGGTCAATAAATCTTAGCCCCAGTTAGACAGCGGGGAGCGGAAGCTGATAAGGGTAATGCACACTGGATAATATCGGTAATCTGTACCGGTATTTTGTAAACTAGTTTTTTTATAAAGTATTTTATATTAAGTACATAATAACAAATTCGTTTTAAACATCCGTCTTTTCCGAACCAGATGACGATGTTAGGAACATAGACTTGCACGATTTTTTTGTTTTTTTTTAAACCCTTTTTTTGCACTTTTTTACCCGACAGTGCTGGAAGGATATATTTGCAGTGAAAACATAAAATTATCACACAATTCATAATTTTAATATATATTAAAATTATGAATTGTAATTTTCTTTGTCAATAAAGAATCCCATAGGTATAAAAATAATATTATAGACATGCTACAGCACTCGGAAACCCGAAAATAGAAGCCAAATTTTTTTCTGATTATATCGTAAAAAAAGAATTGCATGATTCGTTGAACGTTCTAGAAAAGAACTTGCCATATCATCAAAGCAAAATTCATAAAACCCAGATTGATAAAATACCTACTTACGGTTTTTCTGACGAATTGCCCCAATTTGGGTTGCAAAAGCAATCTTGTCTTGCTCGACTAGGGCAGGTTGTAGTTGTATTAGAAAATAAAAAGCTCTAAAACTTTTTAGAATTCGTCTTGAAATAGCTTTCACCCGTGGCTTCGTGCGCTTTTTTTCGGGATAAATAGTTGCCTAACTTTATAAAAATCCAGGTGTAGATCTATGCCTAAAATTCAGCCCTGTTCAGTAGGTAGTTTTGGCGTGAAAAGGTAACAAATTATATATATATATATATATATACATATATACTGTACATATACTATATATCTATATATATATATAGAGGTATATATAGTATATGTACAGTATGATAGACATAGATACAAAAGACACAAGTGTATATTGATAACGGAAACAAACTAGCTACCTACTACAAGTCGAGTTTTGCCCCATGACCCATTGCTGAAATAAGGAATTTCAATATAATTAAACAGAATATACCGGTTTTGGTGTGAACTCGCCTTAGGTAATTAGCAGTGCGTGTTCCGGATACGCTCATGATGAATGCACTGGTCGGCTGTTCATGGATGTAGACCTGGCTCCAAAGGTTTTCTGTGGTGATCGCAGGTCTAATGGACTTTCACATATTTATAAGTTACGAATGAATGAATGAATTAATGAATGAACACTTTATTGTACTTAAAAAAATAACATATTATAAACCTTATATCTACATTTACCAAATACTTAGAACAATAGGCGGCCTTATCGCTGAGAGCGATTTCTTCCAGGCAACCTAGGGATGTAGAAAAAGATATAAGTACACAAAGTGTTGGTAGAGCACAAACAAACAGTATAAAAAATAAAAATTCTTAAAATACATACTACGTACAATACGGATTTACGATATTTTTAGATTACGGTTATAGTTTTTAAAATAGATAGCTATACATATATATATATATATATATATTACTATATAATAAAGGACCAAGGATACTGTAAAATTTCAAATAAATTTTACAGTATCCTTGGTCCTTTATTATATAATAGAATGAATGTGTTAACCAATATTTATCCCTTAAATTATAATAGTTGTAAGAAAAAACTTATGGATACATTGCAATGTACATATGTCATATGATGACACAGAAAATTTATTGAGTGTTTTAAAGTAGGCCAATAAATTTTTGCAATCAACTTTTGTTATTAAAACTAGTTTAGTGTAGTTAGCATAAGTAACTATTTTAAAGCATGCACCTTCGCCTTGTATAGTTAATAAGTTCTATTTGATTATTTTATGTGATGTTAGAACTCTTTTTGCCTGAAAAACAGGTTTTTACTTAGTTCAGGCACACACATTATTTAATACCATTAGAATTTTATATGAACTTTGTTATCTTTTAGTCGTAAGTTATTGTGAATAAAATATTATTATTATTATTATATAGCTATACTATACTTATAGCTAATCCAGTCAGTCCAGTAAAAAAATAGAAATATACACTCCCTAGTTTACTAAGAGCAGTGTTTTTTTTTTAATTTTTGAGATATACAATAAGTTATTTTCAAACTCGACACACCTACATTTTTATTTTTTATTGTTTTATTACAAACTCAATACAGACTAAATTAAATATTGTACCATAAAATACAAACATTTATTGAGAATGGCTTGAGTTCATGAAATAAGATGCTTCCATTCAGACTAGACAAAACACTGGACAGGCTGTCAGACTGTTCCATCCTATTAGAGCCTTAATTACAGCCACAAAGTCTAGGCTACCTGTATCTCTAACTTCAGGATACCGATACCCGTTAACCGTACCGAGCGCGCAAACGTGGCTAATTTATACGTCCGCCCGTCTTGTGCGGGCGGACAGCAGTCGGACACGGCCCGGATAATTAATGCTGGTCTTCCGATGGTAACTTTTGCATTATGCTTTTCACTTGCAGTACTTAACTGCAAATTCTTCACTTGCTTCTGTGAGGTGGTGGTCGAAGTCTTCCACATCTCACATACTGCTGAATATGACTCTAGTTAGTTTATGCTGGTCTTCTGATGGTACCTGCACATTTCGGTACTCGCAGTAGTTCTGTGGTGGAACAAGTGGTTATTTGCGAGAGTATCACATTTATGCTACTATAATATTGACGAATTCATAAATGATGTAATCTCATTTTATGCTACATATGATAAATTAATAATCTTATAAATCTGTTATTGTTATGTACAATTAAATTTAGACCTGCATGCCATACTTTCTAATTACTTTACACACCAATGTATATTGGTCAAACATGTTGACTCGAAAAACTATTTGTCATCTTTTTTTACACGTGTTTTTGCAAATAAATGACTTTTACTTTTTTTTTACTTTTTACTTTTATTATGCAATGTTCAAAAATAAATTATTATTTACCTCAAAATGGTAGAACGAACATAAAAATCAAAGTGATCACTTTATTTCCTAGTTTTCATTCTGTTATCTGAAATTTCTGACGTGTTCAAGAGTTCTTTGAGGTCTGAAGAAAATAAAGCACTTTGTGTTTTGAATTTTGACATCGATCCCTGATAACCTTTATTTTTAACCCCGACGCGAGGGGTGTCATAATGTTCAAAGTGACAGTCTGTGTGTACTATCCAAGCTCCCAAACGGATGAACCGATTTTCATAACTTTGTAAGTGTGTAGGTAGTTACTTGAAATTAATTATATTTTGTTTTGTTACAGGTAAGTGAAACTTTATCAATTTGCGACATGACATCCATAAGAAGGTATGTAGGTACTTGAATAAAACAAAAGAAAATAATCAAGATCAGTAAATAACTTTAATCGAAATCAACCTAAAACAAAAATACTTGACATCCCCGATATACCACAAATATAGCTACCTACACTCCCCAAAATAACCCTCATGTATTTTGCTTACAAATAGCTGATTGCAACGGCCGTATTTTAGCGGCGCAGTCATCCCTAAGCTCAGATTGGCATGTAAATAAACATAAGTGGAAGATACGGTGGGCACGTGGTGACATCTCGGCTTTTGTTTTAGGGTTCCGCAAATAATGAAGGTAGTTAGGATTTTAGACGTTTTCGACATAGGGTAAATCTTTGTCTATACCTAGTATTAAATCGGGGTTAAAGTGATTGGTCTCGGATGAAATAAATAAACCGCCAAGTGCGAGTCGACCCGCACACGAAGGGTTCCGTAACGTAAAAATCAGGCAACTTTTTCAAAGAACATCAAATTTTCACTCATGCGGAAGACCCCTATAAATTTTCAACTTATTATATTTTTATTATTTGTTGTTATTAAATAATAAATACAGTTGAAGTGTTACCACTTCAACTGTATTTATTATTTATTGCAAGTTTCATGTATATACCTATTGTGGTTCAAGAGATACATCCTTGACAAACAAAGAGCAAAAATAGCCAAAAAATAACAAGATTTTGTATGAAAAGCCCCCATTAATTTGGTTATTTATTTTATTTTTATTATTTGTTGTTATAGCATCAAGAAAAATACACATTCTTTGAAAATTTCAACTGTCTACATCTTACGGTTCATGAGTTTTGTGACAGACGGACAGCGGAGGCTGAGTAATAGGGTTCCGGTTCCGTTCGGGTACGGAACCCTAAAAAACAGGTTTTCCACGCTAAAACAAACTACGAATCAAGTGTCGTTTTGGGGAGTCTATTGATATTAAGAGATGTATTAATACAATCAACATTATGTCGGTAGACTCCCATAACTACAATAATTGGTTCGTAGTTTGCTTTAGCGTGGGTTCATAGCAAATGGTTCACAAAGTGCGCAAAACTTCTTATTTGCTATCATAATTACATACTTTTTTTAAATCATTTATTTGGTGCATGAGGGTTTTGCCGAACATGGCATGTCACCCTGTAATTCTAAATAACAATAGTGCTTTATCTAATTATAGAACCTGAAAAATAGTAAAACCCACTTAAGTTTGTTAATTTGGAAATTTGTTCTGGGTAATTATGGAAATTCTGGGCCGATTAAATAACAAACTATCTCTGTCCTTATCCGAGGGTACTTTGTGCTGCTTTTATCAAATTACCAGCAAAGCTGCGGGCACAAGCTAACCTTTTTACTGATTAAAAAAGTAGGTATCATCTCGGATTAGTTTTTTGAGGACCACTTATTTCCTATGTCATTTTAATTCACCACGAAACCCGTAGGTGTTTTTGGTCGCCGTACTTGGCCTGTGGGTTATATACATACATAAGAATAATCGAAAACCACCGCATTAAATTATCCTTAGGCTTTGTCTTTTGTATTATAAATTATTTATTTCTGTTATTTATATTAAGGTTTTTGTAATTACTGGATGAGAACAGCGTGATAAAGTATTTTCTTATTTATATTGTTCTAGTTTTAGACCGCGGCGTTACTCGCGTTTGCGCCGTTAATCTAAAATGTATGTTTTCCGGCCCTGAAAGATAGGCCAGAAATAGTATCGTACGAGTATTATAGCTCAATGGCCAGAAATACTAATGTATTTTGGCTTAGCCTTAGCACTTAGGCATCTTTTCTTTAAAATGTTTTTATTGTAACTGGTAAAGCTTTTGACCGCCATCTCACTTGAACACCTCTGTGACGCAGCGGGCGAAGGTGCACCTGACACCAGGAGGTTGTGGTTTCGATTTCCGCCTCGGGACAAATTCTAAGCTGGCACCACACGGTGCTCGAAGAATTCAAGGTATGCTTGAGTACATTTCAAAATTGTATTTCAAAAGTCGTAGTGTAGTAGGTATGTAGGTACAGTATGACTTCATTACGAATGTTAGCGGGTTAATCGGGTTATTAAATCTAGTTAAAAACAAATTTCTCTGATGGACTGAAAATTATGTTTTAATTTCCTTATTTCACTTATCTTGGAAAAAACCTTGGCCTATTGATTGTTTGTTTCTATAGTAATTGAAAACAAACATAATTTTTTACCACATTTGTCGATATTTCTGCTGGCCTATTAACAAATAACTGTTAAAGACTGAATTTGAACAAATGAGAACGTGTCTACGGAGGAGATAACTCGTGGGAGGATCGTCTATTCTATGGCATAAACGATCCTCCCACGAGTTCTCTCCTCCGTAGACCGAGACACGTTCTCATTTGTCTCATAGACTCTATGGGATAATCGGGTATTGTGGTGATCAAGGCATTGTAATGATCTACCGCACTGACTGCACGAGCTCTCGCTGTGCGAATACATTTCGCTTTGTAACGCCGCGCCGGTCAGTACCCACCAGTTACAACTCACAACAATGGATGCACATCTAGCTTGTCAAAGTATTGATTCACAAAAACTTTTGCCTTGCTTTCAAAGTTAGAAGAAAGTTAGTGATCAAATACGATACCCCGCCGATAACGACGCTTGTTCTAAGACAAGAAACGAGCTCCTGTAGTGCGGTTAGTGAATAATGCTTCTTCTTTGATTCGATATCAAAGTAATTGCCAATTTACGGTTTCCGATCGAAAGTTTATAAACTCATCTTATTCGCATCTGATCAGATTCGTTTGTAATTTAATTAAACAGACAGTCTACAAAGTTAATCTGCAAAGTAATTGTTTTTTTGAATCTTCTTCGTAGTAGCTTATGCGCGCGGCTTTGCTCGCGTATTTCCTGCATAAAATACTAACTATTTATTAGTAAAATAAATAAATAAATAAATCAGCATCATCTAGCCCCAAGCTACGCAGAGCTTAGGTTATGGGGGCAATTTTGTTCGTGAAGATGTGAACTTGTCTGTTACAAGATCTCCAAAAACACTCAACCGATCGAGATGATATTTGGCTTTAATGTAGAAGTTAATTCGACTTAAAAATATATTACTTTTATCCGGGAATAGCGCATGCGAAGCCAAGGCAAGAAGTGATTATAGCATACTATGTTCCTATTTAGGCCATAAAAAAAAAAAAAAATACTGGACAATAGACACAGTAACACATAGACAAGCTAAGCAGATAATTATCTATCTCCATACAAAATATCGATAAGATCCGTTTAAATATCACTACTGTAGTGATCAAGACAAAATAGTAAGAGATAATTAGATTGTTTTGAAAAAACTACAAACCTACTTCGAATTCGTTAGTATTCTACTGTTTTTTTTAAATTTTGCGGGATAAATACTAATCCCTCGAGAATAACATTTTTATAGGACCACTTCAGAATCATTATCTACACAACTGCAAAAAAACGACTAACATACATACAGCCGAACATAGAACGCCCTCCTTTTTTCGAAGTTGGTTAAAAAAAGCTCTACACTCTACAGTACATTAATTTTTCTCAATTCCGCAGAAATAAACCTGCATACACTATTCATACAAGCCAGAAGTCGAATAAATAGTATAACGAAGAAATAGTACACCAACCACGTTGAAATATTAATATTCTAAAGTACTAAATATATCTTGTGTGAAATAGAATGAAGGCCGATTTACACTTTAATAAGTACAGTAGCGAGTTAAGAAATCAGTCAGTTAATGTAAAAAAAGGTAAGTAGGAAACAAGTACTTAGCGTCCAAACGGGTTTTAGTCCCGTAGTCATTTATGTTGCCGTTCCGAGAAGACGGACCAATAACGGTTGTTAACGCAGTTGTTGGCTATATGTCGACCTGATGCTTTTTATTTTCGAGTCAGCTTCCTTCGGTCCGAAATCAGTCATGTTCATAACCTCACAAATTTTAATAAGAGCTGCATCTTTAGCTTGTTTATAGCGGTAATTATTGCTTTTTGAAATAAAAAAAACACTCATGTTTGAAGTATTCTTGTACGAATGCAAAAGTAGTATTATTATCAGACTTTTTTTTTTTACTTTATTTGGCTTTCGTGTCACTACGGCCTTGTTAGGCCTATTGTGATCGCCACTCGAGTGGTCAGCCCTGAAGCTGCTAAGTTCATAGTTTGCCACTAACCCTTGCAGCTGCTAGGAACTGTAGGATTTTCTTCGCTTAGACCCAGTTTGAACATGTGCTTGTTAAGGCGACAGTGTCCAGTTAGGGCTCTTGTCATAATGCGAAGGTTGCTTCTGCTTAGCGCTAGGATTCGGTTGGTGTACCGTTTATCATCAGACCACTTCATGTATACACTAAAAGCACGAGTACGCGGTCGATGTGTGCAAACTATGGACTGTACTAAACTTACTCGTCTACATGCCGCATGCCGGCCAGCCATGTTAGCGGGGTGCGGGAGACGCGAGTAAGGAGGCTACTTCGCACTTGGACTAGCCGGAAAGTAGGATCGCTATCTATTCAACTTAACTTAATCAACGGCTTGCTACTTATCTCGCTTTTGGCGTTCAAACGACATTATCAGCTTAAAGGACGACTCACGCTAGACCGTGTCGGGTCTGAGCCGAGCGTCGGCCGTAGCACGGTCAACTAATATTTTATATATTTTGTATGGACACATTCACGCTTACCAATCGGCAACCGAGTGACGGCCGAGCAACGGACAACGATCGAAAACAACTCAGTCCCGCCCGGCTCGGCTCGGTGCGTGAATACATCGCCGCCGAGCTGCGCCCGAGCAGTCGTTGTTTGTGTAGGGAGGTCGAGGCCCGTCTTTGTAATTACAGACACGGGACCGGCTCGGTGACCGTGCTACGGCCGACACTCGGCTCGGACCCGACACGGTCTAGCGTGAGTCATCCTTAACTCGCCGGTGACGCAAGTTAACTCGCTACTGTACTTATTGAAGTGTAAATCGGCCTTAAGTCTACGTTAGTATAGCATGTATTTAGTAACCCTACAATAGCAACCAATTCATCATGTCGACGCGTTGTAAGAATAACCGGTATTCCAACGTTATTGCATCGGTATTGTAGCGGTTTTATGAATGTAGATAGGTTACATTTACGAAACCGCTACAACACCGATGCGATAACCGCTTTTGTGAAACTAGTGATAAAGTGAACTACCTAGATGGGGTGATGCATCTTTTTAAAATGTTGAAAATCGAGCGAATTTCTGCGCTGTTGGATATTTTTATATGGTTTTAGTGTTACATCATTTGGTTTACATTTTTCACTAACAACCATATAAGTAGGTAGGTACCATTAGTTATGTGTGTGAGTAAATGAGTGTTGCGCCACAAGTTAGGAAAGCGGTACGCTCATGCTAGTCGCACCGCTAGGGTTGGGCAGTGAATGCGTTAAAATGCGTGTACAGTCACACAACTTCATTAGACGAAATCGGCTTAGACGACATCATTCATAAATGAGCACCATAGCGCCCTGTCTTCAGTCGTGCGTGTGGTCTTCACTGAAGTACACGTTTACCCCACCTCAGTTCTTCGTGAGATTCGTGATATCCCGATCGTCCCACCAGCCTCGTCCCACGAATGGGTATGGCTGACGTCATTATCGCCATAATATTAAATGACACAACGAGACTACCACCAGCGATATTGTCGCCTGTAGTAGGGCGCAATTCGCGTTATTTTGTCAAAAGGATAGGTAAATGATTTCGCGTTCTTAGGACACAGCGTATGTTTTTGGAACTGCGCATCGTAAGCCCGAAATTCTAGTTTTTGCTTATTTACAAGAAAACTACATAAGTTATGAAAAAACTGGCTCAAAGAACCAAATAATTAGTAATATATTCTTATGCTTGGTTACTTAAGAATCAAAACATAAGTCATTTCAATAGACCACCGGGTTCCTGAGATCTCGACTAAATTATGTGCGAAACAGTGCACTTACATGATTTTTTTTATCGAATTTTTTTTCTTTATCTTATTTTTACTTTCAAGGAACCAAAGATAAAAATGTTGAATTTTAATTTATACCACCGGGATTCCGTGAATACTGAGATCTAGGCCTAGTTTGACAACCAAACCAGTTTGGTCGCCCCTAAAAATCGCTTCCACATTACCAAATCCTTGAAACTTAGTTCAAAATCACGCCGTTAGAGTTTCGGACAGTGGTCGACCGATGCACGAGTTGCTAAACTTAACTTAACTTAATCTGAACTCCGATAGATTCCAATAGAGCTTGATTAGTTAGTTACTGTGAATGGTGGACCGTGTACCGTACCCCTTTCGCTTTTATAAGTTTTTCTAAGTTTGTTAGCGAAGTTTTCTCGTGTCTGCGACTTTTTTGGAAATAATTAGGAACCTACTGTATGTGGCTTATCAATAAAATTGTTACTAAACATGTCGAATAAAATGTATATTTGTCTTACTTACGTACAACAAAACTCACTGAACAGATCTGTTTCACAAATGAATTTTCAAAAAAAAGTAAATAAAAGTGTATAAAATCTATTAATTCCTTATACGAGAAATATACCCTCACTCAGTTTAGTTCATATATTTAATTTAGTAAGCATTATTTCAAATGATTTTGTTACCTTCATCAAATTAGGTCCAAAATCGGCGTCAACGCATAAAGAGAACCATTTGATTTCCTTCATTTCCTATCTTGAAACCCAATGAGAATTCTCTCATCCATTCTAGATTCATTAGAAACTACTTGCAACAAGCAGCGCCATCTATCATTGGAACTAACATCGCTCGTGTGAGTTCGGAAATTGCATCGCTGACCAGGGAATATTAACGATTTTCTATAGCTTCGTAGAATAGAATAGAAAAACATAATACACGCGTGTTATTTATTATTGCGTATATTTCTAGTTTTGGTTATGAAATTTATGGGCAATAAATGTTTTTTTTTATTATTTATTATTGTATAGGAGATCGATACCTGATTAATTTTAATTAGTTTTTGTGAAAACATCCATACTAATATTATAAATTCTAAAGTAACTCTGTCTGTATGTAACCTTTTCACGCCTAAACGGCTGAACGGATCTCAATTAAATTTGGCAGGGAAATGGTCCCCCGGACAGACATAGTCTACTTTAAAAGTGCTGGTGAAGCCGCGGGCAGCAGCTAGTAATAAATTAAATTATGCATATAGAAAAACACCCAGACCCTAAATAAATTGACAGAGTCCAAAGGTACATTTTGTCCTGCACGCGCGGGTATCGAACCCGCAACTGTGTGTCACTTGTTCACCTATTGCGTTACGAAAGTCTTCTGTACTCATAAATATTAGTATAAGGGTATTTTCCACAGGTGTCTAGCTAAGCGGTAAAAAGTGTCAAGACCTACTAAAATGCTTGTTCTACGTTCATGGCTCGGTCGTCTTCCTATTATCTGTGTTTAAACATATTTCGTCGCTTAGCACACAGCTTATCTCTTGTGGAGAAGCACCCTTAACTCAATACAAACAAAGACTAAACAATCCAATCATGTATCACAATTCACTAACTTTCCCAACTTGCATTTCGGCCGTCCGTCGGCAGAGTGCGGTAACCTGTACTTTGGCGAATTCCACCGAAACCGGAATTAACCGGTAACTGAACCGGTTTAACCGTATTAAACTACTCAGGCACTACACATTGTGGGACTTTAAGCTTAAGTGCTGTGTTGAGTTGAGGACGCTTATTTGTTAAGGGGTGCTTTTGTTGACGGCCTTTTTCGAAGTTCTAAAGTCATTTACAACGGGATTTTTACCATGATTTGAGAGAGAGAAAGAGAGAATCTTTATTTGTAGCAACTACACACTACATATACTTAATACATTAATGAAACTTAAAGCTACAAAATGGCGTCCGACTCAGCATATGTTGTAATAGCCGTGGGCTACCACAACGCTGGTCTTCCGTCGGAACCATGTTGTGTTGAGTGTTTAGCTTGTCAATATTTCAGTACAGTTTCATTCGCTATGATCACGGAATAACTGAAGTCTCTGCGATTGGACAATGATGATGGGACGACAGCTCAAAACTCAAATCACAGTAAATATCAACTAAAATAATAGTTTTTGCATTTAGTTTATGATGACATAGCTTACCATAAACGCCAGTGTACATTTACTTACTTTAACATCGGACTTCTTGGTTTCTCTAAGCGAACAATATTGATCGTTGAGGTTTAGAATCTAGAAGTCACCTAATTCGCAATTGCCTTGAAAGTACCCATGTTGAAATTTGGAGATTTTGATATATCCGCCATTTTCTCAGATTTTTTGCTCCGCCGTTATACCTATATTCAGGAATTTACATTCCTGAATATAGGTATAACTTCTGCTTTATTATTAATTAGCCTTCGCTCACCCACTGCAGGGCAAAAGCCTCGGTCTTCTTCCAAGTGTGTTTTTCATCTCATGCCAAAATTGTCAAAGGCTTCCATTTTATGTAGTTGCTGTAATGTTCACTGCGAATAATCCTTTGAATAATACCATACAAAGCCCTATACCATAAAGTTCTCCCCCCACTTGTGCGTAACATCCTAATAATGAGTGTCGCAGTCCCTTTGTTTATCACGTCCCGGGATTAGCAGCGGACCGGTGGGGATGGACCATATTTATTGTAGTGTTGGCTGTAAGTAAGATTGTGAAAAAAATATGCCTACACTTACTGAGCTCTATTAAACAAGTACGCTGGAGGTCATATTGTCGATGACAGATTGCGGCCATTTGAATTTCGCTACTTTGGTGCTAAGCGTGAACGTCTTGACCGTCTAGTATTACAGTTGTCATGTTGTTTTGGTACGCCTCAACAAACGCCAATTTTATACAAGCGACGGTCGGTTGTATACATTAAATTTGAATCGGCACAATAAACATCGTTGCGTTTAGGTTATTCCCTCCAGCATACTATACCTAATGGAGCTCAGTGCCTACACTTTAGTTAAGTCAAAGCTCATTATTTTTCTGTGAGGATACTTTTATTTGGGAACTGATTTATGGAATAAAAGGTCTAGGTAAGCCTATGTTTTATTCCAGGTCTACACACATTATATGCAAAATTTCATCCCGAACCGTTCAGTAGTTTTGGCGTGAAGATGTAACAAACATTCAAACTTTCGCATTTATAATATTAGTGTGAGGTAGTGAAACAGAAACAAGATATTGTCATGCTCCGTCCACGCGTGTATTTTCTTTGACTGAATGAAAGAATGCAATATATCATAGACGCGTAATCGTCTGCTCGATAAATACCGAAGCTCTCGTTAGGCCCGATATTTTCGAGTCGACTGATTCGCATCACTATTTTAAAAAAGAAACAATGTATAAAATATTGCATTATTTCATTCAGCAAAAAAAAAACTGCGTCGACGGAGTATAGTTGTTATTTTCCTTTTTAGAACCTTGTACATACCAAAGAGCTCTTATGGCAGATAGAAAGCGGTACTTGAATAAAGGCAATTCTTAACACTCATTTAAAATCAATTGGTATCTATTGTTATAACCAGAGATAAATTGAAAATTTATATATAATTTATAATTGGAACGGAACTGTAGATGTGAAAAATTGATCTGAATAAGTATTGTGTAATTTGATTGTTTTGAAAAACTAAAGACCGACTTCAAATTCCTTAGTATTCACACTGATTTTTAAGTTTTGCGGAACGAATACTTATCCCCCGGAATATAATGTTAATGTGACCACCTCTTGATCATTCTCCATACAATAACAAAATAATTTTCCATTTCGGTCCATAATTGACAGATAAATCGACGAACATACATTAAAAAAACATACATAAATCGAACATAGAACCTCCTCTTTTTTTGAAGTCGTCGTTTAATTAACAGCGCTCAAATGTTAGTTTAATATGTTGACAAATAGGCATCACCCGTAACATGCATCAGCGCAGCCTGCTAACGGACTGAGTTTTGGCGAATCTGCGGTTGGCATGGTTTGTCTGTTGGCGGACAGTGCAACTATCTGCTTCCTGCTTTCCTAGAGAGCGGTGGTTTGTTTCGGTAATCCCACAATAATCGTTGTGGATTAGCCTGGATAGTCAAAGACAAAAATAGTTAAACAGGCTCTCTAAATTCGTTTTAGCTGTATGCTGTGACCGTGGCGGTCGTAACGTTAGAATCGAACCCTCCGACTTAGCCCATGGGAATTGCAAGTGCCGAATAGAACATACCATAGAAAAGGCGGCAGCTTTCTTCTGCCTAGCTTATGCTTAGGGCAAAACTTCGCTCGTTTAAGGATGGGACCATGAGCAGTATGTGTGCTGATGAAGAGAGAGAGAGAGAATCGCCATCTCCATCTCCATCTCCAGAGTCTACATTGGTTCACTGCTGGAGCCAGGCCGCCCCCTGATAAGCGCCTTGTTGGCTTTTATCTCACGGGGGGTAATGCCCATAATCCCCACGCTGGCAGTAAACTCTACACAAAGTATTAAAAGGAATTCAATTGACTTCAAATAATATAATAGAAAGAAATTAGAACTAGTATTTATTGTATAACTAGTAACCTCGGTACCTGAAGGATCTAGGGTCTCGACCGCAAATAGTGCAAATGCGTAGGCTCTGTCGAGACGTGTATATTTGTGCCTCGAGATCTTCGGCCAAATCTGCCGCTGCACCAGCCCTCACGGATGTCTTCGGAAGATGGGAAGGCGTAAGTTTGTCAACGCATGTAGCGTCCCACACGGGCCTCCCCAGCCTTGACTTCATAAACCCTTTAAAAGGTAAGTCTAGTTAAGGGTGTGATTAACCGAGGGTATCCGATTAACCTTAAACTGCGGTTCTATCTACTCTGAAATGAGAAAGTTCGTTGTAAAACTCAGATTTCAAATTCGTATATCAATATCGCTGTTACACAAAGTTAAGTAAACAATGATAAATTTATTTATTAGAATCATCAAAACCTGAGCACTGTTAGAAATATTTAGAAATGCTAACATCAAATATAATAGTATATTTGATGTTAGCATTTACACACACAGAGAAGGAACTTGTCTTGTGTTTGTATAAATTACTTATTGTCATCAGAAATACGTCGTTTTATTCACGCGTGTCGTATCTCAAGCGCCACAAAGGAAGCCTGTAAACACCTTACCCTCCTTTGCGTAGCGCAGTCGGGTAGAAAGAAACTAATTTTAATGAGCACTCATCAGAATTGCATTAAAAACTTTTTCCTATTAGCTCCCTCACATCACACAAATAAGCTCTAAGCTGCAACTTAGTAGCTCAAAGTCAGTTAACGTCTGATATCTCTTTTTGTTGCTTTCAAACATACTTAGAAGTTCACTCTTTTTAAGCTCATTAAGTTGAGTTTTTAAGTTGGTGGGAGTGACATTTTCATGTTGAAGTTTGCAGCAAAGTCGGACCTTTATTTGACATCTTTTTAGAATCAGCTTTGTTAGTTTTACCGGTTGTTTAGTTTTGGATTGAATGCGACGAAGTTCCTAGAGATTCTCTGACTTTTTTGATTGCTTGTATTGTTTACTCGTTTGTCTTATCCTAGTTTTTAAACGATGGACCGATTTTAATGATTATTTTGCTTTTGTATAAAGAATGATTCCGAAATAGGATATAATTTTATTCACGAGGTAAGTATTAGTATTTGCCCCGCAAAACTTAAAACACAGTGTAAATATTAATGAATATTAAGTCGGATTTCCTTTTTTTAATACAATCAAATTATTTCATTTATAATTGGGAACTTACCTTGATTTTCGTGAAAACATCACGAAAATCAATTTTGTGTAAATAACCGTGATAGTTTCAAAAGTATTATTAATTTGTTTGATTCAACACAATACTACCCCACACTAGCTCACTAGCGCACTTTTACACATCATCACGCAGTATGCAAATTCTCATAAATGCATGTTCGTTCCGTTCTGCATCGACACGTCATGTTGACGCGATAACTGCTGCGTTCCGCCGGAATCGAGTTGTAAGTGCTGTACGGGTAAATACACTAGGATAGTAGTTAACGGGGGTGGATACACTATGATAGTGATTACGTCACTATCATAGTGTACCATATCACACTTTCATCACACCCTGGTCATTCTACCATTTCTCCACACAAAAGCCGCGTCTGGGCGCATACATGCGGCTTTTATGGCCCAAGACGCGCATGGTCCATCTGCAGCGTGCAGCGTCTCGTGCGGCGGCAGCGCTTCTCCGGGTCGCACCGCGCCGAGGCTGAGCAGAGAATGCATTAACGCATACACTACTAAGCTTCAGCGATCTTACCTGGAGGGGCTGGGCACTCAATCTGTTAACGGGTTTTGGTTCACTATGAGAGTGTAAAACGCATTCAATGCAAAGGTCCTCGCTCTGAGCCTAGGCAGTAGGCTCAGAGCCAGAGCAGTGGAGATGTATCACGAAGGTCAAGAAGACACAGCCCTTGTATAAGTTTATTATTACACTCACTACATGTACACGAAGTATTTTTGCATTTGTATTTGCACTAGATCTGTTCTTTTAAATCTTTGCAAAACTAAAAGCTTCAAAGGCAGCGCGCAGTATGCATAAAACGATGCAGCAAGTGGATTTGCTAAAGCCCTGAAAAAGTAAGTTGGAACGTTCCAGTTACTAACTCCGTGTAAACAAACCTTAAGCTGGCACGATCCGTTGCCGAATGGTCCCCGATCCGTTCCAGATTTAAATTCTGTTCTAGAATACGTTGGAAATTCAAATAGGGACGTGCGATTGGATTATCGTTCGGACCAATCGTAGTTTGAGGGTTTCAAATGGGTTTGATTTATGGCGGGAGTTTGGGCTAGAACTTTCGATACTTTACTCTTTAGGAAAATTAAATAGTAAGCCGATAATTCAGTATTTACTTGGAAAGTTCATTAGGATCGGTTCTTGAAACATGTTACAACGATTTTGCTAATCATGTTGGACAATTTACACAGCATCACCTAGCCCCAAGCTAACCAGAGCTTGTGTTAAGGGTAATAAATGACTGATATACTTAATACAATATATTACTTAGATATATATATATTTTATTATACATAGAAAATACTCAGAAAACTCGGAACAAATATCTGCAGATCGTACAAACATTTGCCCCGATGCGAGAATCGAACCCGCAACCTCCTGCGTCGCAGGCGGAACTTCGCCCGCCGCGCCACAGAAGTTGTAAAATTTTAACAAAAATTGGGTACGTTCGTTTGAACTAGATGATGAAATGTCCAGTATTATTTATCATCTAATTTGTAAACTGACACTTATGCCCGGCGTCACGTATAGAGTGACACAAAGGCGCAGTTAAAACCCAATGAATTATGCCATTATGTCACTATCATTTGTTGTGGCTTTGGTTGTAAATAGAAATGGGACATTGTACAGTGTGACATGGCTGAGAGGCCCCGTGAGTAATATTTATTTATTTATGCTTGTGTACTCCAAATGCAGTGCATAAGCTGCTCTCTTTCTTAGATTCATTTGCGTCTAAAATACTACTAGTATCTCTACCTTTATAATTTACAATAAAAGTTAAGTTTGGGAGTCTTGCTTGTGTTGTTGCGAGGAAAGAGACAAGAGTGATATGAATTGGCTTTAGTTGTTGAGACAGAATGGATTTGAAAAGACATGTTAAAGTATTATTGGTATTGTAATTTTCTATGTGCTAAAAAAACCCATAATTAAAGTCTGTGACATAAGAATTTAGCCTAGAGTTTACTATTGCTGTAGCATTATACAGGAAGAATCGTCTGTCGCGTGCAACAACGGAAATGTCATAATATAAATGCGTTGCAATCAGTTCAAACGTAATGCTAAGCTACCTTTTGACATGCGACACTGTAGCTTTATAAGCCACCGACTTACGTCACTGTATTATTTAATTCTACAAAATGTTAGTGAACGGTAGCTCTGACATTGTAGCACTGTATGAAAATAATCTGCCCGTCGGACGAAGTCACGGAAATGTCATATCTAAATGCGTTGTAATCAGTTCACATGTAATGCTAGGCTATACCCTTTTGACATGTGACACTATAGTTTTATTAGCCACCGTCTTACGTCACTGTATATATTATTTATTAGTAGCTTCTTCGCGCAGCTTCGCTCATGCGGTTCCCGGATAGAGAAATACTATTAGTGCTCGGGGATAATTTTAAATAAATGTAATTTTGTAAACATTTGTTTACAAAAAATTATATATTATCTTTCTAAGTTTCAAAGAAAATATTTTACGAGTGGCATCATTCGAGCAAATCACAGAATTTCGATACAATTGTTGGTTTTGAAAGCTTTCATTCATCATTTAATTCGTTTTATGAACTCGAATTTGAACCTTTTTCGCTGTGCGTGTGCAACTATGCCGTGTGGAAGTTTTTGCTTCCAGGAATAACCTTGACGTAATATTGGACGACTGATGTGGCGCGGCGGGCGAAGGTCCGCCTGCGACGCAGAAGGTTGCGGGTTCGATTCCCGCCTAGGGACAAATGTTTGTACGATCTGCAAATATTTGTTCCGGGTGTTCTGGGTATTTTCTATATATAATAAAAAATATCTATCTATGTTTTGTATTGTATTAAGTTTATCAGTCATCTAGTACCCATAACACAAGCTCTGCTTACTTTGGGGCTAGATGATGCTGTGTGGATTGTCCAGCATTATTATTATTATTATTCACTTCATTTATTTTAAATCTCGTTATAAAATACATTTTTTACTATAGAAAATAAAATATTATAAAACTAATTCTACAGTAAAAAATATATCAAAACGGTGAATCACCGGCCGCGAAGCTAGCCTTAAGCGGCCGGTGACTAGGGCTGCAGAGAGAGGAACTTCCTGACGATGCGCGCCGAGTCCAGGAGTACCGCCTTTTGAATCTGACCCTTGATCCAACTTCCTAGCGAGAGTCTCTTGAGATGTTGATCGAGGCTCTTCGCTATTACGCCGTTAACTGAAACGACTATCGGGACGACGGTCGCTGAATTAACATCCCACATGCTGACAACCTCGTTGGCCAAGTCAAGATATTTGCTAAGTTTATCTTTCTCAGCTTTAACGAGGTTAACATCATGTGGTATGGTGACATCAGCGAGCACCGCCCTCCGTTCTAACCGATCTATCAGTACAATATCAGGCTTATTCGCAAGAATAGTCCTGTCTGTAATGAAAGATCGGTCCCAATAGAGCGTGGCACGGCCATTTTCGAGAACTGGCGCCGGTGTGTACTTATAGTACGGAACTTCAGGGCCAGTAAGGCCATATCGGAGAGCAAGTTGCTGGTGTATAATTTTGGCTACTTGGTTGTGTCTGTGCAAGTACTGAGAGTTAGCAAGGTGCGAACAACCCGAAAGTATATGACGAAGGGTCTCCCCAGGAAGATGACACGCTCGACAAATATCGATCGTGCCATCTTTCATTATATACTTTCGGTAATTGTTCGTTTTTTGCGCTATTCATCACTATCGCTTGTTACGTGCGCAAACTCGTCACCGAAAAAGTGAACTAATCGTTCACTTTTTCGGACACAACAAAGTTTATCTCGAATTTATAGATTTTTACACATCCTTCAAAAGAATGATTTCCGCTCTTTCAGATGACACTGACAGTTTTGAGATAGGCCCAGTGTAGCTGACTGAAAACGCCGGAATTCTGCGCGTGCGTACGTAAAAAATTTGTCCGATCGGGCCTAATAAAACTGTAGATTGCTTTCATTCATAAATATATTTCTTGTCTTGACTAGTAGGTATAAATTGTGCCCGCACCTAACACCGGTAACTTGTCCGTCCGCAGGATACACTCGTTTTCCTTGCCAAATTCCGTTGAAATCCAAAGTGCGTTTACATAAGAAGAGAATTTAGAAAGAATTTTAACCGCTCAGCCTTTAAAATTCCAAAAAAAGTTGTGCAAAAATAACTAACTAAAAGAAGCTACTTCTTTTAGTTAGTTATTTTTGCACAACTACAATATTTTCTTAGTAAGAAAATCCTGCAAATTCAAATTCAATTTCACGTCTGCAAAAATAACATCGAAATAGTAGAGGTAGATATAAGCCACGAAATTATTTTAAAAGCGGATCCACGTACCCTTTGATCCCGTTAAATACGTGACGTGAAGTCTCCAGCTCCGCTCACGGGACACGTGACGAAAACGTAAAACTTTACGTAATACGGGTTCGTGTTGAAGTAACTTTATCTTTCATGAAATATCTAGAACATCTGGATGGTATTTTAAGCATTAGTATCGGTAATAATTTGATACATATCTATTTTAATTTAAACTCAATTTTTTATTTTATGTAAATTCTTTTCCCATAGGTCAATCTGCAGGTGAGATTGTGGTATCTGTGGAAAAAGAACGGAAACAGAAAAAAATCTAAAATCCTAGGCTAAAATGCTTAATAATCGATAATAAAAATAATAAATAGATAAGCTTTCTGGTATTTCCCCCAATATTTTTGAACTTAACAAAAACTGATGAGCAGCGTCTGGTTTTCCTGGAAATAAATATAAATACGGACTACGGAAATAAATATTTTTTATTTATGATTAAGATTTAGCAGCTGATCTAAATTGTAACTGCACTGGCCACGTCTGCTAAATGATCTTTATCAGGGCGAAAATAACAAACATATTGGTCAAAATCACATGCGTTGCGAGTCCTATAATTTTTTAAGTAAAAATTCGTGATCAAAAAACTTAAGTTACCACGTCAGTTTTGTGCATTGTCATCATAAGCATCGTGTAAACCAGAGACTCCAGGAACTCACAGGAAATAAACGAGAAATACGCTTGAATAGTTTAAATATAACGCCATAAATTTAAAGAAGACGATATCACATTCGTCTGCAATAAACTGAAACACAACAGCATCGTTTACTTTTTCCCGCCCCGTGTTGTGCGCCAATTCATCTTCCCGTAATTAAACGTCACCCGTCACGCATCGCGTGCACTGCCATGCTTCGATAGCTGCTGCGCTGGTGGGTAGGCCTAGCAGGAAACAAGGTATCGTGTTCCAGAGACAGTCACTGTATCACCTCACATTTACTGCCTTTACGAGTCCACTGCTGAATATTGGCCTCACATAAAAAGCGTTGGTGTTTCTTATACACTAAGCATGCTGGTTGAGGATCGCTGTTCGGTATGGAGCTGTACACCACCAAGCTACAGCCTCCTGCAGTTCTGCAGGAGGCGCTGCTGCCCACCCCCGGCATACCCCCCAGTCGCCTCTTACGACACCCGCGGGAATAGTTGGGGTGGTGCAAATCCTAAGCTCCTGTAATTTACTGTATACCAAGGTACAAGTTGAACTTTTTCACAAGGCTTCCCTCCTCAATTCTAAGCTCGTGAAAGTTGCTTTACTGTATACGCCGCATTAATAATAAGTTGAAAATGTTCACAAGGCTTCATCTTCTCGTAATTAAACGTCACCAGCCACGTAACCGTTGCATGCACTGCCATGCTTCGATGGCCTAGCAGGAAACTAAATACATCAGCACACCGTCCAGCACTGGAAACAATGTTAACAATACACAGAAGGAAGCTGCTGACTGCTCGTTGGTAGATTCCCTTAGTCAGCTCTTACGACAGCCACGGGCTGCGTACGCCGCGATCTACATGGTCTTTTGGTCTCTATTTTTCGCGTGTTTACATTTTTCAACAGAGTTCAATAAGAGGTTGAGGTTCTCGATTCGGCATTATGATATTTTTATGCTTATGACTGCGTTTTTGGTTTAGTGGTCGCGTGTTCAACCGCTGATAATGAGGACCCTGGTTCAAATCCTGGGTCGAGCCAAAGTTGTTACTGGGATTTTTCTTCTTCTTAAATTCACAGTAACAAGCCCGGAGTCAGGAAGTTGGCGGTGTTACACCCGCGAGCCATTGAAAGTATGTTAAGCTGTTGGTCCTCCGCCTGACCTCTCCCCGGTCGTGTCGGTCTGCCGTCCCATCGGATTATGAGAGCGAGGCAATAGAGAGTGCACCTGTGTTTGCGCACACACTTGTGCACCATAATATGTCCTGCACACCAGGCTAGTCTCCGTTGAGACTGGCCGCCGTGGCTGAAGATTCAGTTAGGAGGCCTCATCATCATTTTTATGCCTACTACACGATACCTCCGTCCATAAAAAAAATCTCGAGGGATTACCTACTATTTGTCCCACTAGTACTTGTAGAACTTAAAAAGTAGTTTATATGCATGCAGAAATTTGAAGCTTGTTTTTAGTTTTTTGTAAAAATCCTCAAATCATGTTTTTGATGAATGTTTTCCATCTCGAAATGCCGTCAAAATGTCGAAACGAAACCGCGAGTTTCAACTTCACCGATCGGTTTTGACTCGTGCTAGTTTATGTCAGCGTCGGCAAATTATTAATTGAATGCCACTGCGGTAATTACCAGGTACGTTTGGTTTGATAAATATCCCGATATCGCGAGCGATGAAAAGAAAGCTTTTTTAACTAGATTTTTGAATATAATTGTGAGAAATATTGCGGAATGAAGTGAGAAGTGTAGAAACAGTTCGCTTTTCTATCTATGATCAAATTGCATTTTGTGCAGATGAAATGTTTTATCTGCTGTATTGTTTTGGAAATAAATAAATTGAACTTACGACAGTAGAATTCTACGATTCTATGCTCACAATATTATCGTTTTGGATTTGTGGGAGAGTGGGCGGTGCACGCGTATGGCATGTTGTTGGATCTTAACAGAGGTTTTGCGCTGAATTGTTACTAAATATTGTTTCATCCTCATATTATTAAAAAAAAAATCGTTTTAGCTTATTTTTTGTTTAATTATTCAAAATAGTAAGATAAAGGCTGTTTTCTGTACCTGTTCTTATGTGCCTCCGAAATATTTTAATTACCTGTATAAGTCTGTTGAAGCCATCAAAATAGAGTTTATTTATGAAATCACACTAATTTATGTAGGCTTGTTATACACGTACCTACAAATATTGATCAAAACAAAAGATTTTGTAGGAGAGATTTAATTCGGACCGTGAATTTGATTACTTCCCACGGTTGATTGCAATCAGTGGAAACGGGAAATGATTTTAAAATGTGAACGGAGGAAATGAAAGCAAACCGATTCGCAAATCAAGAATGGAAACAAAAGAGTGTGAAAAGGAGATTAAAAATTATTGTAAATGTTTTTTAAAGAATAACGCTACATATTTTTTTGTTTTAGAATTTTGTACACAGATATAACGGGATGATTTTATGTACTTACTATTAGTGTTAAATGATAGGTAGTTTAAAAGCTCCGTCAAATAAACACAGGTATTTCATTAATAAACAACCATAATTAACTTCAGGAAAATCTATGAAAACTTTACTCAGTTACTCCATCTTTTATAAAAAATTAAAACTACCTAAAGTTTTACTAAAGAAAAAACCTAAGTTTCTTTATTTTCTCAAAGAAAATGCTTTAAAAGCTTCATAACGACTCCACGCTGTTAAACACTTCAACTATAAACAACTCCTATAATATTAAATCCTACCGGATCACAATAAGGATCAAATTCTTCTGAATCACCTTCGGAACTGTATTCAAACTTGGAGCAGAGCAATAAAAACTGTCGAGAAACTTAAGGAAGTTTAAGTGAATTTTAACAGCTAAAAGTGGCCCCGAGCGCCAGCTAGGTAAACAAATACAATATTCAATTTAATTTAGGTTTCAGAGAATCTATACGACTAGGCCCGACTAAGATATTTGTAAAAATACATGAAAAATAAGTATTACCGTGCCGAAATATCCAAAAACTTAAAGCATCAGAAACTAAGGGTACACACATACCTAAATATCGCGTACAATAGAGTTTTTCAAATTTATTTGTGGCAAGAATCGAATCGCATTCTTTACTGCTCTTCGCCCTCTGCGCTGCAGAGGTCGTAAATAGAAGCATTAGGTTTATAGTTATTCTGTGCTTTAAGCAATTTAAACATCCAGTCATAAAATAATAATTGTCACTAAAATGTTCAAGTACAATAATTATGTCATCAACGCAGACATCTCTAAAACACTAATTTCTTTAACATCTTAACTGAACTTAAAACAACACAAAACATAGTAATATAAATTTCCTGCTTTAGTTTAAACAATCATGATAGTTTCAAAGGCGTATTCTCCAGAACATGTTATTTAAAAGCAACAACAACTAACACCTATTCATTTCAAAATACCTATTAAGCATAAATACCTAACTCCGGCTAATCGTCGGTATTGGCACAGGACGTTGCATGCTTAACAAACATCTATTTAATCTGGGTATCACGGACAGCCCCCTATGCAGAGGGTGCATGAACGCAGAGACGGCCGCGCATGTGCTTGTAGAGTGCGATAGCGTAGCGTCTCAAAGACTACACTACCTCGGGACACCGAGGACGCCTAGGGAGGCATGCACCGGCGTCAGCGAGCTGCTGGCTTTCCTGGAGGACATCGGGTAGTTAAATTAGCAGCCCCCCACCCGACACTCAAAAAGGGCCCACCTGTGGCCTAGTTGCGGAAACCAGTCCAGTAACAACACAACACAATACCTATTCAGTATACACCAATTGTTTGATGCGTAATTCCTATGTTAAGGCAAATATAACTATCACGAGTATGTACCTTTGTACACTATGAGGTAGGGTTGCCACTTGCCATCAAGCCAATACTTCCTACTAATATTATAAAGGCAAAAGTTTGTGTCGTTGTGAAGATGCTTGGCCGAAGACAACGTCAAAACTACTGAATGGATTGGGCTGAAATTTTGCACAAGATCTGGACCTGGAATAACATACAAGCTACTTTTTATTCCAAAAACGTGTGAGAAGCCGAGGGCAGGAGCAAGTCTATTTTAAAGTCGAAGTTAATTCTCTAACTGTTTTTTGTTACCTTTTCACGATTGAAAGGCTGAACGGATTTTTTTTAAATTCGGCATTGATATAAATCCTAAGAACATAGGGCTCAAAAATCAACAAATATGTGCGTAGGCGTGGCCAGAAACATAACTGCCTATATATTTTTGGGAAATAACTACGATGAAATTGCTTACTTATTCTGTCTCAGCTTTTCTCTTTACTTTTCAATCCCGTTTCCCGAGATTTCAGGTTCAAAATTATTCTCACGGTCTCTCTCTAAGGTCATCGCAGGGTATCCCCAGATACCCTGCTCCTCGCATCTCCAGTACATATAACATCAGCTCAAGCTGTCAGACTTTGTAACGATTTGCCAGTGGATATTAAGAAGGCCACATCACAACACGCTTTTAAAAAGAAAGTCTTTAATTACTATTTAAATGTCACGTAATACCAGATTATTTAGCATGCCCCTTAGAGTTACTAAGTATAATTATTTTATTGTATGTATTAGTGTAATATTTTGGTAGGTATTAATAGTTTGAATTTATGTTGTTTAGCACCGTCATTCTTTATTTGTCACACAATCGTTTTGGTTGCCTGGAAATCGCTTTAAGCGATAAGGCCGCCAGTTCCATTGCTGTTCTCTGTAATATGTTTAATTAAAGTAAGTACAATCTGTTTTATAAGGTGATGAATAAAAGTATTATCTATGTATCTATCTAAGTCCGCTGTGTTAGAGAAATAGTCTAAAAAAAGCAAAAGCTATCATAAATATCTTATTTAGCTAATATATAAGTTCACAATGCAAAGTAAATATTTCTGGAACGCATTCCCGCACAGAGAGGAATGTTGCGGGTTCAGGTCCCGCATGAGTCTTAATTTCTGGAATATAGAAATTCTTAGTACTAAAATCGTAACTAAGAAATGACAGGACAAAGTGACAACCCTGACGTTATTTGATAATGGGCGCCCAGCGCGCTGTTATGAATTTGAAATGTTTCGCAATATACATACATATGTTATTGTATAAATATGACCGACAACAAAAAACATGACCATTTGATTAATGTTCAAATGGTCATCATTTGAACATTAATCAAATGGTCATGTATTACGTTCATAATCTCGACTAAATATAATTAGTAAGTTTTAAATTTAATATAGGTAGGACTTTAACCGCGACATGGGTCGGTCGATGTTACACTCTTACGGCCACAGCTGGGCATGGGGGTTCCCAAGAGGGGTTTTGCCATAATCACCACGCTTGGCAGGCGGGTTGCAATGGTGATCGCAGTGGAGGTGTTAATATAATACAAATACTCTTTATTGAAACAGGACAGGAAAAGACTAATACAGATTACGTTGCACTATGGGCGGGCTTATCGCTATGAGCTATCTCTTACAGGCAACCTTTGGATGGACAGGAAGTGATAGAATAAGACAAGTGTAGACGGTTGCGTGTGTGTTATACAGAATAATATATAATATACACAGAAGGAAGCTGCCACCCTTCTTCTGGTAGGTTCCTTTCATCATCAACTTATCTTAGTCCACTGCTGGTCATAGGCCTCCCCTAATGAGCGTCATAGCGCCCTGTCTTCAGCTTGCCGCATGCAGCATCTGCTTGCAGTCTTTCGCAGATCGTCATCCCACCTGGCCAGAGGGCGTCCTACACTACGTTTACCGAGTCGCGGTCTCCACTCGAGAACACGTTTGCCCCAGCTGTTGTCGGTTCTTCGCGAGATATGGCCAGCCCACTGCCACTTCAGCTTTCTAATTCTCTGAGCTATGTCGATAACTTTGGTTCTCTGTCGGATGTATTCGTTACGAATCCCATCCTTCAGAGAAACTCCGAGCATAGCTCTTTCCATAGCTCGCTGAGCGACTTTGAACATTGAACTTGACTTTGAACTGGTGGACCAGCCCTACCTACCTACCTAGTAGTTTTGATATGTTTTTATTATTGAATTGTAATTATCTTTGTCAATTGAACTATAATAAGATTGTTTTGAAAAACTAAAAACCGACTTAGGACCACCTCAGAATCATGCTCTATATAACTGCAAAAGAATCATCCAAATCGGTCCATAAATGACGGAAAAATCGACGAACATACATAAAACAAGATCCGTCAAGTGCGAGCGTAATATTACGACTTTTTAAAATATTTCAATAAGTATAAAACCTACAGAAATTTCAAAAACTGTTTTGAGATGTTCAAACTAATACCTTTCATTTGATACCCGATTCGACCTTGTAGGTCTCTTTTAAAATTTCGACATCACGATTTGTACTGAAAATTTTCAGTTTAATTTTACATGTTTTTTTCTTTTAAACTGTACAGGCGCACGAAATGTATTATCATCTTAAATTTCAAGTTATTTGCTGCTGTAGTTGCTGAGATATTAAAGACTGAAAAAAGGACAGAAAAAGCGAGACCATAAATAAGACTTTCGAAACCGATCTCCGATCTTCGAAACCCTAAAGAAACATACATAAAACGTAGTACCTCCTCCTTTTTTTGAAGTCGGTTGATTACCATAATATACCAACATTCCCACAAAGACGCAAGGCAACACGATATGCTAGGGAATTTACAGCAGTCGCCATATGCATCTGACGCGCTCGGAATCGTCAGTTTGTCATAGAGCTAATGGGCGGGTTGGGTTTCTAGGAATGTTATGAACATAGCGTGAATGCAAGCGACTGGTATCTATAATTTGTAAACCAGTACAGTAATCTTTATGTAGAGAATATTAATTATCCACACTTAATATTATAAATTCGAAAGTAACTCTGTCCGTCTGTTACCTTATGACGCCTAAACGTCTGAACGGATTTTAATGAAATTTCGCAGGGAGGTAAATGGTATCTCGGGGACGGATATAGGCTCAATACTCAATAATTTATTGCATTCTATAGGAGTACAGAGGTGTTTATAATCTGATTGAGTATCACTATAGACCCTGCTGGTCACTCATTATGTATGACGAGAGGAGGACCTCATTTTTAACATGTCATGTACGTTTGCATTTCTTATTTTTCGTTTAAATATTCGTCAATCGTGTAATATGTTTTTGTGATTGATAAAAGCTTTAATTATTTTATAAAAAAAATGTCGTTTTTCTTATTTTTCATCGCGTGAGGTAGTTTATTATTTAATTTAATTGTCGTTAAATACGGGCTTGATGAGTGAAGCTTAAGTTTGAAATTTGGTCGTATAAGTTTTCTGTTTTTAAATCGTATGGAGCGAGAGGTGTAGTTTTCTTGCCGAGTTTTATAAAATTCTTTATGTTTTCTAACGAATTTACACATTTCAAGTATATACATACATATATATATATATAGCAGGCAAGGTTAGTATCTTAAAATTTTGGAAGTAAGGTTTACAGCTGTCTGTTTGGTCTATGTTTGCTAACATATATGTAAGTGGAATAAGTTATAAGTTTTTTTTGCTGCGTAAAACAAATTTTTCGTTGGTACTGTTCCTCCATAGGATGACGGAGTATGATAAGTGGCTATGGCCACTGGCGTAATAGATTGCAAGGGAACTTTTCAAGTCTGTTGTTTCTTAACTTCGCGGGGGGCGTATGTCAAGCTGGATAATTTCAATTTAATTTTTTGGGTATGTGGCGCCCATTTTAGATGGGAGTCTATTATTAGGGCTAGCAAGCTAAATTCATTTACAGTTTGCTGAGGTCTATTTTTATAAGTAGGCATATTTAATGGGGATTTTTGGTAGGGGTGGAATGTAATTATTTTAGTCTTTAAGAAGTTTATTTCTAGGTTATGCTCGTTCTTTGTTATTTCTGTGATATTATTTAGTATACGGTCGAGTTGATCGGATATATTGTCATCGTGATTAATCGTTGTTTGTACAGATATATCGTCGGCAAATAGGACGCACGGCTACTTATAAAGCGCGTGCGATGTCACGGGCAGCAGCTAGTATACTATAAAAGTGTTGTATATGTATATTTTCACGGAAGACTATCTAGTCCAAAAGTTTTATGGGTACTTATTCCAACCGAAGCTTCAGTTCAACTTGTATAAACGAGCATTTTCATAGTGCTGCTGTTCCGATTTGAAAGAGCCTTGTTACAGCGCCTAGCGCCTTTCTTAATCTATGTAAGTTTACTAAGTGTAAAGTAAAGTGGCAATAATGGAAGGCATTTCTGGCAATTTATATAATCGTTAAGTATGGCGAGAATTGACAAAATATCGAGTGAATGCTTCGTAGCAAACATGCGTATTCTCAAAATCTGCAATTCGATATTTATCGACGGCTTTTCTTCGATAATTTGCTCGTTATGTCGCGCGAGAATGCAGTTTTTGGCGGGTACATATTTGTGATATTTATCACCTGATATATCCCGTGATACTGCGTATCACTTGATAAAATATCACGTGATACTCAGAATTAGCCTCCAGGTCGAGCACCTCCTTCTCGAAATCGCAAACCGAAAGCGATACCGGTGTCGCTAGAGTATCGTGGTACAAGCGTACTAGGCAGCAACAGACCAAAAAAACGAAATCGGTAATAATTACTGACTTATTACGTTATTCACTGAATTAATATATTTTAATGTTTTAAAATTCCATAGTAATTTTAAACCGGTGATGTTTAATGAATTAATTAATAACTATGGTTAAGAGTACCAAATTACATTAACATGACTGAAAAAAATATATGAATTGTGTGTAACATAAGAATTTAAGTATCGAGAACGTTTATAAATTTAAAATAACGTAGGTCTATAAATATATAAGTTTCCAAAGTATTGTATAACCAAAAACAAAAAAAAAATTTGAAGTTGTGCTGTTTTTTGGATTTCGTGAAGAAGATAGGTCAACGACCTGTATAGCCAAGCTATCTGGCACCTAGTATACCAATATTAATTCTAAAATATTAAAAACTAAACTGTTGTCACAACGTTAACTCTACTTTCCGATTCCAATTCAACATCATCACAATCAGTCCACTGCTAGACATAGGCCATTCCGAACTCGCGCCATAGCGCTCCAGCCATATTACTTACTGGAGACAGCATCAGCATGCAGCTGCCAGCAGTCTTTAGATTGTCATTCCACCTGGCCACGCTTACCAAGTCGCAGTCTCCTCTCACAAATACATTTACCCCAGCGGATTCTAACTCGAGACAGTTATTTATTTACGAGCAGTGCAACGAACAAATTCCTTCTGATAGCTCTAATCCTGCAGATTCTAAAAGCACTCATCATTATTTCAACGTAACAACGTACCAGATGCAAAAGGAACAAGCATAACGGCTGCTTGAGATACGTTACTGGCTTAGAAGGTTTACGCTTGCTTTTCACTGCAAGCGAGCTTTTGACTCGCAACCTGAATAATGTTATAAATGTTATAGCTTTTGAAAAAAACTACGAGAGTGCAGCACCTCGGCAGGCCGGTTGGTGATCACAGTGGAGGTGTTGAATAATACACAGAAGAAACTGCGTATTATTCAACACGCCCCCGAACTTATTGATGTGTTGTGTCGCTTGTACGTTCCCGATAACTACTGTCGGGGCCAGAAGCACAGGTTTTTTGACGTGCCGGCTTCCTCCACGGTGGCGCGCTCCACGTCACCCATCCCACGCATCCTCACCGCACTCATCTCTCTCCTGAACGATAGCCCTGAAACCGACTTATTTGCGGATAGCCTGGATGAGATTCTGGCGGTGTGTTTGAGGTTCTGTGAGTGTGATGTATGACTAGATGTAAGTACCTAGTTTCTAATATGTGCATGTACCTACACTGCCGGCCAAAAGTTTGAGACCACCTACATCAAAGTAGGAAAATGAAATAAAACTCAAAATACAAAGCAAGAGGTTTAATTATGAATTAAAATACTTATTTCCTAATACACATACATTATGAAGAAAACAAAAAAATCAAGAAAAATCAACCATTTACTTTAAAAATGTCGCTCATATTTTATACAGATTTTTCGTCGAAAAACCCTCCCTTGCATTTTATTACTACTTTCACTATTCTTGGCATACGAGCAATCAATTTGTCGATTGTATCTTGTGATATATTGTTCCAGCTTTCTTGTAAAGCCTTCCACATGTCTTCTTGCGAAGTGGGACAACAACTGCGCACATTTCTATCAAGCTCTTCCCACAAAAGCTCAATCGGGTTGAGATCCGGACTCTGAGGGGGCCACACCATGTTTTTTAAAACCCCTTCTGTTTCTTTGTGTTCTAAATAACCCCTGCATAATTTTGAACTATGTTTTGGGTCATTATCTTGTTGGAAAAAAAATCCATCTCCAATTATTCTTGAACCAGACGGAATGGCATTTTGCTGTAGTATTCGTTTATATTGCTCCTTTTTAATGATTCCTTCGACTTGTACCAAATCTCCGGTTCCATGGCCCGAGAAGCATCCCCAGACCATAATGGAACCACCACCATGCTTGACTGTTGGCACCACACAGTCTGGCATCATCTTTTCCTCGACGTTACGTCGAACAAAAATTCGTCGTTTTGAACCAAATATTTCAAATTTGGATTCATCTGACCAAAGAACTTGTTTAAAGTCTTCTTCAGTCCAGTCTCGATGGGTAAGGGCCCACTGCATCCGTTTCTTTTTGTTTTGTGGCCTTAGTAGTGGTTTTCGAACGGCGACGCGACCAAATAACTTAGCATCTCTCAAACGTCTTTTTACTGTAGTCAATGATACAGGTTCTGATCGGGATTTGTTCACTTCTACGCGGATTTCTGGTGCTGTTAGGCGTCTATTCCGCTTGCTGGTAGTGACGATGAAGTGATCCTCGCGAGAAGTGGTAGTTCTCGGCCTTCCCGAACGCGAACGATCTTGATTACTGCCAGTCTCCTTGTATCGGGTTATTGTGTTATGAACACAAGTCTTCGACAACTTAAGTTGAGAGGCAATCGCACGTTCAGATTTGCCTTCGCCGTATAAAATAACTATGGCAGAGCGAGTTTCACTGCTAATTTCGCGAACTTTTCCCATTTTAAAATGTCTTCACTGTAACAACGACGAGCTCAGACTAATAAGGTAGAAAATAATTTACTCCATAAAAACTCAGGTACTAAATATGCTTTAGGAAGCTAACATAATCCCTGATATCGGTTAACGCGAAACAAACCCAAAACAATAAGTAATGAGCAGATCATAAAAATATTACAAAAACTCTACCACCTGGTCCTTGCGCGGCGCTCATTGATGTTTTGAAACAATAGACCTTTTTAGGATGATAACTTAAACAACAACATAAATAATGACTCTTAGAAATTCTTTAATAATAATAGAATACGCAGGTGTTCAAATTAGCTCATTATCATATGTGTACTTTGAAATATTTTGTTGGTGACAAAGATTTTTACAGTGGTCTCAAACTTTTGGCCGGCAGTGTATGTTTTGACCCTGTAATTTTTAAATTTGACCTGTCCAATGTACTTATTTACTGTATTTATGTTATATCTACTCAATATTTTTACCTAATAATTTAATAATTTTTTGAATAATCTAAATGTGTGCCTCAGTATTCTCTACAATAATTTTAATTTAATTTAATTTTGTAATCTATTTGTATTTTTTAATAATGTAACTAATGTAATTGTTTAACTATTTTAATCATGTTAGTTAACCTATAAATAAATAAACACCTTCACTGTGATCAGATCACCAATCGGCCTGCTAAGCGTCGTGATGCAATGGCACACCCTGGACTCTCAACCATTTCTCCATACAAAAGTCGCGTCTCGGCTAATACATGCATATGTTGCGCCACACATGCAACGTGTGTGTGACGTCTAGGGTCAGTTCATGAACATATTGTGCGAGTGATACAGTTGCGAAATAACTCAGACATTTTTTTTTTATTCTCCTCCACAAAATGTGAAATCAAGCCACAAAACAAACTAAATTTTGTATGTCCATGACCAAACAAACCATATAACGAACACCATCGGCGTCGTCTGTTAAAATCATTACCCATCATGGATCTGTGCCCCGTGAGTGCGCCGTACGTTCCTTGCTTTTGGCCCGTAATAAAACTCTAGCTTAGCTCTAGCTCTGGCTTTGAAGCCAACGGGGTGAGGAAGCTCCGTCAGGTGGGGGGCGAAGTGTGCCCATCCTTTACGTTAGTATTATTATATATTCTCTGGCAATGGCTAAACCCCTCTCGTATCCACGCGTATCTAAGTATGTGGTCGGCTAGGACTTATGAACTTAAAGCAACAAAACGGTATAACCGATTTTAGTAAATTAGTTATCAAAACACTCTGCGGAATTCCGGAAATGTACTAAGCTACATCAAGGCCTGCCTTTTCTCCTTAATTTTGCGATAAAAAGTGCAAATGCAATTTTTTATAGTTTTTAGTTTAATCTTTGTTTGCTGTGCATTGCACCGATAGCTAAATTTCTTAACACAGCTCTGATTTTCAGTGGAAAACAGGCACAATGCTATCGTTGTTACATAACACAGCTTCTGCATCACAGAAGGCATATGCTGCTCAATAATTCAATTTCAACTCGATTCTGCTATCTACTATGTAGTTTGCCTTAATATTGTATCTTCAAATCCACGTGGCGTCATCATCATTTAAGCCCTTTACTGGTGGTCGCGGCGTAAGATCGACCCCTCCAAGGTTAAACAAAGACCAAACCCTCTCATTTGGGGGGAGGCATGTTAAGCAGTAGACGTCCATAGCTCATATGTACATCCACTACTAAACATGTCTCCTCAAATAAGGGGGGTGTAGACATAATCACCACGCTTGGCAGGCGGATTGGAGATCCCAGTAGAGCTGTACACACAGAAGGAAGCTGCTGTTCTTCCTCTGGTAGGTTCCCTTAGTCGACTCTTACGACTTCCACGGACTGACTTAGAACGGTCGGTTCTTACGCCGCCACCGCCACAACCAAAACCAACAAAGCATGCAATGCAAGTATCCCAATCTGCAGAATTCAGCTCTGTAGTCTCTAGTAGTGGTTACAGACACGAATATTTACAGAGGCAGAGGATTGAAATTCAAATGTGAGCTTAAACAAAGTCCGCGTTCCCCGTTTGTTTCTTCCAACGATCTGGATGTTAAATCCGATTAGACTCATACTCGACGTAGTACGTTCTACGTAGAAGCCTTAGCTTAGTTTGTACAGACGAGTTGATTTATCCTGCCTTTCTGTCAGACTTTATGCTTTTGGAACGAGGAAAGTAAGCTTCATTAAATACTGAAATAGAACCAAATTAATAAATTGTAAAAATAAATTTTGTTTGATGACTCTGCAAAAAAGGTCAAATAGATATATAATGATAATCGCTGAAACATAGAATTCTAAAAACCTATAACATTGAAAAATTACTGCAAACAAAAATTTGCTTAATTTTCGCTGGTTGAGGAGCAATTATTTATTACTCACCTATTTTATTCACTGTTGCAAAAGCCTATATTCTTCCAGTCATAGGACGAACAAGAGCAAGACGACCTCGGCCCTAAGCTAGGGCTCTCTTAGCCCTTGCTTTTAATCCGACTTATTGTTAGTCCGATTGAACAACAAGTTGTATGTCAAAGGATCGTCTGTACACAGCCTGACTGAAACCTTATCTGTCTTAGAATTTCCAACATAGACTACTCACACTATAAGGTCGAAGTTACTTGAGACTTAGGATTTTACGTACTGTTCAAGATGTCTAATATTATTTTTCTCTCTTTCAGGTAAGTAAAGCTGGACAAAGGATACAGGTGTTCGTCTTGAGGTACGATAAGATAAACAGAATTCTTTGTAGAGGTAGAGGTGGGTTGAATTCTTATGTTTTCTGTGAAATTTTACCAAGACTAAAATAGACTGGATTACTGTAATAATAGACTGGCGTTTACATAAGAAGTAGGTATGGATATCCATACCATTCCGTTCATATATTTCGTCCATACTAATATTAAATATGCGAAGGTAACTGTCTGTCTGACCCTAGATGGTCCCATGAAAAATGTATTCTCGAGGGATTAGTATTTATCCCGCAAATCTTAAAAACAGTAAAATTAAGGGATTCAAAGTCCGTTTAGGTTTTACAAAACGATCAAATTACTTATCCTTTATAAGATGCTCTGTTGCTAAATAACTTCAAAAAAATTATTCATTTTTATCACACTACACATATGAAAAAACTCCTATAACCAACAACACAATACACTGGAAGCAATTTTAAATATTTAACGCAATTTTCCATAAACAATGCACAAGCTAATTTCGTAACCTACCTCCGTCACTAGGCATAATCTTACTTAGGTTTCTAATTATATCTGCATGAAACCGCAATCCTGACCTTACACTGTTGTGATAGAGAGGATTTTGTTATTATGCTCATTAGTAGTCGAGGTGACATGATGGTTGTTTCACATTATGCTTACTAATATCCTCAAAACGAAGACAAAGAAAATAACAACAAATTAGAACGAGTATTTACAATTGAAACAATTAAGCAAACTGCAAACTGTCTACAGGTAGCTCAACTGGTCCATATCAATACCAGTCGGAAGCGTCCCCAAGACGCTGGCTGCATTGCCTCACTGTATGGCAATGCTGATGCGCTGCGCCAGGTACCCACCAGCTCTCGGGTCACGCGTCGCGTC
The DNA here is from genome assembly GCA_963662085.1 of Eupithecia inturbata. NCBI lineage: Eukaryota > Metazoa > Arthropoda > Insecta > Lepidoptera > Geometridae > Eupithecia > Eupithecia inturbata. Next base: position 1,489,811 of record OY759202.1, on the reverse strand, counting down.
GACCAGACGCTCAGATAACTTTTTCAAAACCCGGAGAGCCTCAGTACCCCACGGACCGAGGGCTCGACCCCAAAGGGAGCAAATGTGTAGGCTCTGTCGAGACCTGCATATTTGCGTCTCTTGAGATCCTCGGCCAAATCTGCCACTGCACCAGCCCTCACGGATGTCCTCGGAAGATGGGAAGGCGCAAGTATGTATGTCCCCACACAATGGGCCTCCCCAACTCCCGGGTATCATTATTATTTATAATTTTTGCTATATTTTTCTCAGTTCGTCGGTGATAATACTGATAATACAGGTTGGATTTTTTGGATGGTTAGTACCTTAACCGGTGTAGCTACTGGTTAGTACCTTAACCGGTGTAGCTACTGGTTAGTACCTTAACCGGTGTAGCTACTGGTTAGTACCTTAACCGGTGTAGCTACTGGTTAGTACCTTAACCGGTGTAGCTACTGGTTAGTACCTTAACCGGTGTAGCTACTGGTTAGTACCTTAACCGGTGTAGCTACTGGTTAGTACCTTAACCGGTGTAGCTACTGGTTAGTACCTTAACCGGTGTAGCTACTGGTTAGTACCTTAACCGGTGTAGCTACTGGTTAGTACCTTAACCGGTGTAGCTACTGGTTAGTACCTTAACCGGTGTAGCTACTGGTTAGTACCTTAACCGGTGTAGCTACTGGTTAGTACCTTAACCGGTGTAGCTACTGGTTAGTACCTTAACCGGTGTAGCTACTGGTTAGTACCTTAACCGGTGTAGCTACTGGTTAGTACCTTAACCGTGTAGCTACTGGTTAGTACCTTAACCGGTGTAGCTACTGGTTAGTACCTTAACCGGTGTAGCTACTGGTTAGTACCTTAACCGGTGTAGCTACTGGTTAGTACCTTAACCGGTGTAGCTACTGGTTAGTACCTTAACCGGTGTAGCTACTGGTTAGTACCTTAACCGGTGTAGCTACTGGTTAGTACCTTAACCGGTGTAGCTACTGGTTAGTACCTTAACCGGTGTAGCTACTGGTTAGTACCTTAACCGGTGTAGCTACTGGTTAGTACCTTAACCGGTGTAGCTACTGGTTAGTACCTTAACCGGTGTAGCTACTGGTTAGTACCTTAACCGGTGTAGCTACTGGTTAGTACCTTAACCGGTGTAGTACTGGATGGTTAGTACCTTAACCGGTGTAGCTACTGGTTAGTACCTTAACCGGTGTAGCTACTGGTTAGTACCTTAACCGGTGTAGCTACTGGTTAGTACCTTAACCGGTGTAGCTACTGGTTAGTACCTTAACCGGTGTAGCTACTGGTTAGTACCTTAACCGGTGTAGCTACTGGTTAGTACCTTAACCGGTGTAGCTACTGGTTAGTACCTTAACCGGTGTAGCTACTGGTTAGTACCTTAACCGGTGTAGCTACTGGTTAGTACCTTAACCGGTGTAGCTACTGGTTAGTACCTTAACCGGTGTAGCTACTGGTTAGTACCTTAACCGGTGTAGCTACTGGTTAGTACCTTAACCGGTGTAGCTACTGGTTAGTACCTTAACCGTGTAGCTACTGGTTAGTACCTTAACCGGTGTAGCTACTGGTTAGTACCTTAACCGGTGTAGCTACTGGTTAGTACCTTAACCGGTGTAGCTACTGGTTAGTACCTTAACCGGTGTAGCTACTGGTTAGTACCTTAACCGGTGTAGCTACTGGTTAGTACCTTAACCGGTGTAGCTACTGGTTAGTACCTTAACCGGTGTAGCTACTGGTTAGTACCTTAACCGGTGTAGCTACTGGTTAGTACCTTAACCGGTGTAGCTACTGGTTAGTACCTTAACCGGTGTAGCTACTGGTTAGTACCTTAACCGGTGTAGCTACTGGTTAGTACCTTAACCGGTGTAGCTACTGGTTAGTACCTTAACCGGTGTAGCTACTGGTTAGTACCTTAACCGGTGTAGCTACTGGTTAGTACCTTAACCGGTGTAGTACTGGATGGTTAGTACCTTAACCGGTGTAGCTACTGGTTAGTACCTTAACCGGTGTAGCTACTGGTTAGTACCTTAACCGGTGTAGTACTGGAAATTGGTCTTAGGAGCCGATTCATATGCCGACCAATATATTGAAGTGAGCAAAAATCAATGTGATCACTTTATTTCCTAGTTTTACTTATGTAATTTGAATTTTGTGACGTGTCCAAGAGTCCTGTAAGGTCTAAAGGAAATCACTTTGAATTTTGAATTTATTTTGAGAAATTTTGATTTTGTTTTTAGGGTTTCGTACCCGAAGGGTCTAAACGGAACCTTATTACTAACCCCTCTGCCTCTGCTGTCCGTCCGTCTGTCCGTCAGTCCGTCTGTCACGTGGCTATATCTCATAAATCGTTAGAGGTAGGCAGTTGAAATTTTCAGAAAATATGTAGGTATTTCTCGTGCCGCTATAGCAATAAATAATAAAAATAAAATAAATATCAAAATTAAAGGGGGCTCCCATACAACAAACGTGATTTTTTTTGGGCTATTTTTGCTCTTAATTTGTCAAGGCAACTCTTGAACTACAATAGGTAGACACATGAAACTTCTATAATTAAGTAAGTAACACTTCAATTGTAATAATCACAAATAGTAAAAATAAAATAAAGTTGACAATTTAAAGGGGTCTACAAACAAGGGAAAATTTGATTAGTCTACATACCGAAGCGACTGAAATCAAAAATATCACTTTATTTCCGTGTCAGTGTTTAATTATTAAGAATTTGACCTTTTCTAAGTATACATTTATTGTATTTATGGAAATAAAGAGTTTTTGACTTTGACTTTGATGTTCTTTGAAAAAGTTGCCTGATTTTTAAGGTACCCTTCGTGTGCGAGTCGACTCGCACTTGGCGGTTTATTTTTTGTATGTTATGTTCACATGGATCACGATCTCAAGTAAGTTTCCGTGATCATGCATGGCGCATGAAACTTTGCCGAAATATTGGATTCCCTAAACTAAAATAATGCAAACATGCCGTTGTAAATTACTTCAGTGTTAACCATGATTTTTAAAAGTTTAATGATTTCTTTAGTAAGCCAATACCAGGTTTATAAAGTAAACGACCCATTAAGGGGCGAACCTAATGGTTTTGGTTGTCAAACTAGGCCTAGATCTCAGTACTCACGGGATAGACGGGACCCGTAGTAAAAAACTAGAATTACATAAAATTAAAAAAAAATTTTAGCTCCTTCAATGTGAAAACAAGATTAAGAAGAAAATACGATAATAAAAACACATCAAAGTGTTTTGCACATAATTTGGTCGAGATCTCAGGAACCCTGCGGTCTATTAAAATTACATATGTTTTGGCTCCTAGGTTATTACTAATTATTTGGTTTCTTAAACCAGTTTCTTCTTATAATGTGTCGTTTTTTGTAAATAAGTAAAAACTTGATTTTTTTTGCTTACGCCCGCGCCCAAATACGTACTTTTGTCCCGCTCCTATGAACGGAAAATTCTATGCATATCCTCTTTACAAAATGGCGCGCATGTCGCTCTCTTACAGTACTGAACAACGAGCAACTACCACCAACTTTAGTTTAATCGACAATAGCTTATGTAATGTTTGCCTTGATGATTAAAGTTGTGAATAAGTTAAAGATATACCTTACGTGTGTACTAGTTCTGAACTTGGATGTGGGTTTCGAAGTTGCTTTACCAATCATTCTATCTAGATGATTTATAACGATAATTTTAGGTTTAGTCAAAGCCGTGTTGACACGATGAGAGTCCGCTCGTACCGAGTGGACTCGTACGAGTAGCTTTATACGAGTGTGCTTGGATAGCTGTTGATACTAACATTGTTCATTCGGATCATTTCCTTTAGTCAACATCGAAAAATTACATTAGAGGCTTGTTTGTTGTTACTAGACGCCATTTTGTTTTTCTACTCATATGCGAGTAGGAAAAGTAGAACGCGGTCTGATTCTACTTAGATCGGACGTCGTCCGAATTGCCTGTTTTTAGGGTTCCGTACCCGAAGGGTTAAAGCGGAACCCTATTACTAAGCCTCCGCTGTCCGTCCGTAGGTTCGTCCGTCCGTCTGTTACAATGCTCTATCTCATGAACCGTAAGAGGTACACAGTTGAAATTTTCAGAAAATGTGTATTTCTCTTGCCGCTATAACAACAAATAATAAAAATAAAACAAATATCCAAATTAAAGGGGGCTTCCATACAAAAATTGTGATATTTTTGGCTATTTTTGCTCTTTGTTTGTCTAAGTTGTATCTCTTGAACACATGAAACTTCCTATAAATATGTAACACTACAACTGTAATAACAACACATACTAAAAATATAATAAAATTAAAAATTTAACTGGGTCTCCGAACAAATGAAAATTTGATGTCTTTTGAAAAAGTTGCCTGTTTTTTACGGTACGGAACCCGTCGTGTGCGAGTCGACTCGCGATTGGCGGTTTATTAATATATCTCTTAGACTAGAATAAGGACATTGATCTACAATTAAAACAGGCCAAGCCGCGGCAAGTTTTCGCCACTTGCAGTTAAAACTTGCCGTGGCCGCGCTGTTATTTCGGCCCAAAGTTTCCCCAACTCCAACTTAATTCTACTAACTTATGCTTCTAAACTGTCTTTGCAGTTTGGGTTGAGGCCATTCTGTCAGTATATTTTATATGATTGTGTTTTTGACTTGCCTACAGTCAAAATTTGAGGTCTGGTTTCGTACAAACACTACCTGGTCTCTCGAAGACAGGAGTGAATAGGTCTTCTAGATCCACACAGTGGGAAAATGTTCAAAAAGTATGCTTAAGCCTAATGGTGCTCCCACACTGCTGTTAGAAAATGTTAACTATGTTAGTAAACATTTGTTTACAAACATTTGATCACAAATGTTATAGAATGTTTTCATGTTAGACAATGTTAGTAAACATTTTTGAACAAAATTGTTAGCTAACATTTTATAACAAAATAAAACATTTGTTATCTTTTGTTTGTAAACATTTTATACAGGTGACAGCGGGTTATTCCAATGAGCAAATCTTCTTCATTTTCATGTAGACACCTCAGAACGCAAAACCAAACTGCGAGCCAAAAATGTTATAAAATGTTAGTAAAAATTTTCCGTCAGTGTAGGAGCACTTGTAACATCTAACATTTTCTAACAAAATGTAACAATTTATAACATTTGTTAGTAAATGTTATAGTGTTAGAAAATGTTTGTAAACATTTTCTAACAGCAGTGTGGGAGCAACATAAGGTCACATGTAACGCGCGCCAAAATTTAGCCATCGGAACATAGACTTAAAAACAAATGTATTTCAAAGAGGGTACCTGGTTCTCATTACACAAGCTCTGCTGACAAGCTCTCTGCTCTCTAAATTATGCTGTGTCAAAATTTGAAATGTGAAGGTACAGCATTATTAATTTCTATTAGAACGCAAAAGCTAGCTTACTTTGCTGGTGAGTATCTGGCGCAGCGCATCAGCATTGCCATACAGCGGGGCAATGCAGCCAGCGTCCTGGAGACGCTCTCGACTGGTATTGATATAGATCAGTTCAGCTGCCTGTAGATTGTTTGCAACAGTCTGCAGTTAGCTCAATTGTTACAGTTGTAAATACTAGTTCTAATTTATTTCTATTATTTGATTGTAATTTTCTTTGTTACTAAAATTTACTTTAAACGCAATATTTTCATTTCATTTATTTTTTATACCATAAGATCACATGAGACACTTGGCCATTTAAGTTTTTTTCTTTAAGAACTACAGTTCAATTTTTCTTTACAATTCATATACTCGTACTTGGAATCAACGTCTCGTGCACATATCTACGTTAATTGAACCCCTATTCATTTCAGCTCAAGGGATGAAATACGTTTTATGGGTACTTCTGTCCCTCCCGTCTTATTAGCTCTACTCAATTTGTGATTTTTCTACGGAGAATTTAATTTTCTTTGTGAAGAACGGATGGTTCCGTACATTTTATTTACGTATTTTTATTATTCTTATACATACAAAGTCAAAATTAGTTTATACTACCTTTTGCCTGCGGTCTTGTACGTCTTGGTCATGAAAGAAAGATATTTTGAAAATCCCAGCTACATCCTTGCAAAGTTAAAGTCCGATTATTTCAGTAGTTTTGGCGAAAAAGTATCAAGATCCACACGTTTAAACTTCCAATCTTTCGAACTTTTATGGTTTTTAAGTTAATCGTCTAGTCCCACAACATCCAGTGTTTCACCGGCATCATTATCATCATCCTCAACCTATCTTAGTACACTGCTGGACATAGGCCTCCCCCAATAAGGGCCATAGCGCCCTGTCTTCAGCTTACCGCATCGAGCATCTGCCTGCAGTCTTTCGCATATCGTCATCCCACCTGGCCGGAGGGCGTCCTACACTACGTTTGCCGAGTCGCGAGTAGTTTGTTTCACCGTAAACACTGTAAACACTGGATATATGACAAAACAAAAAAAAATACCATAGTCATAGACAAAGTAGGGACTTTATTTTCGCCCTTACATTGACATAACTCTTTTCTAAACCATTTAATACATAACATTTGACTTTCAGTTCTTACCCCCGGCGGCGGTACCCTAAAACCCATCTGATGCGGTGATCCATCATATCCGCATAATCCGGCGGCGCCCGCTGGCCTGTGCCCGGATTTTAATTAATTCAACCACCCGGTTGTAAGATGTTATTCTAAGGAGATTTTGAGAGAAAGTTTACAGTGTGAACTTTCATGTTGTTTTAAAACCATTCACTGCCCAGCCTTAGTGGTCCGGTGCGACCCGAAGGGGCGCGCGCTTATGTGTTTTACTTAGAGGTTTATCAAAAAGTTTTTTAACTAAAAAACACTGCTTGATGAACTAAATTAAACTAAACTTGATAAAGTAAGCAGAGATTGTGTTATGGGTACTTAACACGATCTCTGCTTACTTTGTGGTTTATCAAAAAGTTTTTTAACTAAAAAACACTGCTTGATGAACTAAATTAAACTAAACTTGATAAAGTAAGCAGAGATTGTGTTATGGGTACTTAACACAATCTCTGCTTACTTTGTGGTTTACTAAAAAGTTTTTTAATTAAAAAACACTGCTTGATGAACTAAATTAAACTAAACTTGATAAAGTAAGGAGAGATTGTGTTATGGGTACTTAACACAATCTCTGCTTACTTTGGGGCTAGATGTTAAGTGAATTGTCCAGCATCTGTATTTATTGATATATTTTTTATTGGTAAATCATACTTTAACATATGTAATAATATGGTGGTAATAGATTGATCATTTTGAATGAAGCCAAGAAAGATAGCATTATCTATACTTACATACTTAATATTATAAATTCGAAAGTAATTCAGTATGTCTATTAAATTTTCACGCCTAAACGGCTGAACGGATCTTAATGAAATTTGTCAGGGAGGTAAATGTTATCACGGGGACGGACATAGGCTACTTAAAGAGCAGCAGCTAGTTTTATAGTGTATTTTATTTCATCAAAGACATAAAAATAACGTTAGTTTATTTATGCTTATTTATTAAATTAGATCGTCATAATCAAACGAAAAGTTGTGAGCGAACTTGTTCATTTATATTGGCAGTGAGCGCGCAAATAATAAGCGATGGTTGAAATAAATATTTTGAAACTTACGCGATATAAAAACATTATTATTACTTAGTATAATACTAACGGGTACTTATCGCGTTTATTTACCTATTTTTCCCGACGTTTCAACAGGTTTACACACTGGTCACGGGATAATTGGAGTACTGGCTCCGCATCTGCGAAGCGGCGGCAGCATTAAAAAAAATACATGAACTCGTATGTAAATAAACAGCAAATAGGTGGAAAAACGCGATAATACCCGTTAAATAATACTAATAAATGATGGTTGAAATGTTTGTCAGTTTGCATAAACTACTGAACAGATCGAACTAAAACTCTACAGACATGTAGTGTTCTTCTTCTCATCAGTACACATACGTCCACTGCTGAACGTGCCCCCCCCCCAAATAAGGGGGGTTAGCCATAATCACCACGCTTGGCAGGCGGATTATGAATCGCAGTAGAGAATGAAAAAATCCGCGGACAATAGCTAGTTGAATATAATCTACAATAAAGTGATTATTTCTCCCTAAAAATGGGGAAGTGTCTAATGCAATAATTAAATGATATGTTTACCTCCCGAAATCGCACCGTCACGCTTGAAGCATCACGTTAACCCTTGCAAGTCACGCAGAAGATGTATTGGTTGACCCCTCTTGCGGGTTATTTGTACCCTGTTGGGGGTACTCGAGGCCTTGGTTAGATCTCATAATGTTTGGGATCAGCGTTGGATAAGGGACGTTTAAGCCAGGCGGAAATGAGGACAAATAGGATCTCAAATACTAATATGTACCGTGACGGTTTTTTTAACTTAACTATTCTATACACATCTCTGCTCTGGTAGAATCCTGTCTCTCTATTCAGTCCACTGCTGGACACAGGCCTTCGGTCAGGTTTGAAACTGTTCTACCAATGCTGTGCAAATCACGCACTATCTGGAATTTCTTTAAAGGGGTTTAAAGATAGATAGATAGATAACTCTTTATTGTACCACACAAACACAAAATATAATACAGAAGAAAATGCTGAGAAACAAGGAAGTACAAAGGGCGGCCTTATCGCTTTGAGCGATCTCTTCCAGGCAACCTTGGGATGGACTGGACTTATGAGAACAATATAGACGGTGGTGTTTGAAAAACTTAAGGAAATTAAAAAAAAAAAAGATTTTTGTATGAAGTCCTAATTTTTTATTTTTTGCAACATCGTCCTATATTTTAATAAAAATTATGTATTTGAATATAAAACACTATAAAACAAATAAAAAATGTGTTATAAAACAGATGAAAATAACAAAAATGTTTTTGATATGTGAATATCTCAGAAACCTGACGCTTTAGGACATTATTTTCCAACACATTTTTATTTGTTTTAATGAACTCTTTCCAAATATATAACATTTATTGCAAGCGGCGATTTTGAAAAAAAACTAAATGGTGGCCGATGCTAGGGCCAAAATCTTCAAACCTCTTTAAGGATTCTACGTGACGATTCTGCGACGATACCAAACCAATGTCATGGTGAAGCAATTGGTACGAAGCAGAATTTGGCCCCGCACCTGTGCAGAACCTCGCCTGGGCTCGTGCTTTTAAATAGAGTACAATAATGAGGTCAATGGCTGTATTTGTCAAAGGTTCAATTTCAGTTTAGTGATGGACGAGGATCTTCAGAGGCTGTACCAGTTTTCTTGCTAGATTTTGGTTTTACAACCTAAATGATCTCGCGCTTACCATATATTCCATTTTGTTTAATTTATCGACCTTTGTGATTGTTTTTTGGTTTCCGTGGTCAAGCTAGCCCTAAAGGTTGTCGCAGATCTGGACCGCACCGCTGCCGCACAGCACAAAAATGTGCATTGAAATGTGGGTATCGAACTCGTAATATGCTTTGTATATTGACGGGATCAGATAACAGACAGCTCGCGGGCCACTCATTTAAAGATTGCGGTTAACGATTTTGCCTTTGTAAAATGTATCTAAAGATAACGAGATTGAGTCCATAATTGAATGCTAATTGTTGAGTTGTGTGGTAGCGGTGCGGCCCAGATGAGCTACGTTCTATATTGCTACATCAGGCCCGTCTGCAACTCTCATTCCTATTTAAATCCAACCCAAAGCGCATCAGACAAAGGCACATTTATTAATGTTTATTTACTCCTGCAATCTGACGATTCATAAATGTCACCCGTAACTGCGCACGCGTCGTTTCTATTGTTTTATTGCGCGATCCCGTTGTCGACGATTGTTCTGCTCGATTTAGATGATAGCTACTGGGACATATTTGTTTATTAACTAGCTTTTGCCCGCGGCTTCGCACGCGTTGTTTCTATGGAAACGTTCAAAGGTATTATAGTATATCCCATGTGAATTATGTTCTGTTTGTTTATAAACTTTAGCGGAACTTTTAGTAATTACCTCATAAAGCAATCTGTGAATTGCGTCGTGGGCTGCATTATTATCCGAGATTATTATGTACCTCTATATTTAGTCTAGTTATATAACTAACTATACATAATATTGTAGCTGTTAGCTTTTCCTGTATAAAAAAAATAAATAAAACTATAAATAAAAAACTGATTTATGGGATAAAAAGTAGCCTACGTATCATTTTAGGTCTAGAACTATCTCTATGCAAAATTTCAGCACGATTCGCGCAGTAGTTTTGTCGTGAAGAGGCAAAAAAACATTAAAACTTTCGCTTTTATAATATTAGTTGATTAATATAGGTAGATAGTACTAGACTATACTCAGGTGTACTACCTACGGTAGTAGGTACATAAAGATCAAACTCATCACTGATGGTAACACCTCCCGTCCCGGCTCTTAGGTGACACCAAGAGCCGAGACGGGAGGTGTTGTGTGACGGGTGGTGGTCTCGGCTCTTGGTGTCACACAAAGTGGGCCAGTCTGGAAACCAGCGCTGTTTTGTACCTATCCTGGTGTAGAACAGCATAAAGCTGAGACTGACCCTTTTGGGCTCACCACGGCACAGCGTAGGAACGGGTGAGTAGCCCCCGCCCAGGGAGGGCGGTGACTACCTACTTGTTACCAGGGCTAGTGCACTGTTGGTAGGTAGGTGCCTACTTATATAATATAACAAGCTGCTGCCCGCGTCTTCGCACGCTCTTTTCCGTGATAGACATTAGTCCCTGGGATACCATCTATCTCCATGCCAAATTTCATTAAGATCCGTTCAGCCGCTTAGTGCAGAGGTAACAGACAGACAGACAAATATTAATATGGATTCGAAAGTAAGTCTGTCAGTCAGTCATTCAGGACAAAGCATTTTATGCAAAATAACTTTCTACCCCTTTTTAACCCCATTAGGGGATGAATTTCAATAAAATACGAAACACGTCTTCCATCAATTCTGTTAAAAAAGGTTTATGCAAAATTTGAAGTAGATTGGGCCAAGGAATCACGTTGTTTCATAAACTCTTTGCCCCCCTTTTTCACCCCCTTAGCAAAATCCTTTCTTATCATCCGATAGCTCGCGATTCTTTGTATGACGTAGGCATCCGCCCACGTCATACAAAGAAAACACCCTTCAAGTTTCAGGTCTCTACGATCAGCGTTCTATTAAATGGTCATAATTGTGTAGGTACCTGCCTTCTTACGTGTACCTAAATACTGTTTTTGCATGTGTTGTTTTTTTTTCCTGTGCTTTTTGTGTGTGAACCTAATATTTTTTTATCTTTCTTTCTATCTAAACTACCTCATCAGCACGCATACGAACATGCCTCCCCAAACAAGGGGGTTTTGTCATAATCACCACTCTGGCAGGCATATTGGTGATCGCAGTTGAGGTGTTCAAAATACACAGAAGTAAGCTGCTGCCTTACCTCTCGTAGGTTCCCATTATCGACTCTTACGACATCCACGGGTTGAGTTAAAGAGGTCGACTATTACGTCGCGATTGGCACAGCTAAAATCAAACTAATGAATGGTTAGCCCTCTTGTCAAATGTTTTCCACCTCTACCTTTAAAGCTAACTTTAGCGCGTTGTTTTCTTTCTCGTTTCGTTTACAAAAAACCCTTCGCCAGTGGGCATTTTTTCTATCTCTGTTTGGGCAGTCCATACGATTGGGCCGTCGAGTGGCAAAGTTGACAGCTCATCAATCAAGATGGAGTCGATTACGTCATTTCCTTTCAAGATGGCGGATTGGGTTGCGGAGCTACACGTGTGGACTTAAAAGCTCACGATTTCTTTCATTTTGAGAGTTCTTTTAACAAGCTTTTGCAATTACTTGTAAGATTTGCCTTCAGTTGGAATCGTTTCATCTTGCCATGCCTTCTTCTTGACTTAAATGTGAAAGTATTTGTCTGCCGCGGGTAGAAACTAGTTAAAAGCAGCCAAGGGCGAGTCGGTCTTGCACATGAAGTGTTCCGTCCTTGTACAAGATTTAAATCTATGTACTTTTATAAAAATTACAACAAAAAGACAAAAAACAGTTCTCTTGTATAAGGACCCTTTTTAATTTTTAACTTTATCTATTTTATTTTTATGATTTCTTATTATTAAGAGCATAATTAGACACTATGTATCTACCTATTACGGTTCATGGCCGCTGACAGACGGACGGACAGATAGACAGCGAGCGGAGGCTCAGTAATACCCCCCCCCCCCCTCCCCCTGACCCTGTTACTGAGCCTCCGCACTTTTGGGTACGGAATCCTAAAAATTAAGATTTCTAGCAACAATAAACGGAATTGACCATGCGTATTCAAGCATTTCATAAAATATCGAATCCATACGTTCAAAGATTCCAATATTTGGAATAAATTAGTTCAATAGGAGGGTAATGAAATCCGAAATTGCTTCACCAATGATATTGGATTCTCCCTCAGTTTAAAATTAAGAAATCTTCTTTGTGATTTTTTTTCAATTGAACATAAGCAGTGGATATTTGGATGATCTTATTTGATTGCTAGCTTTTGCCCGCGACTTCGCGCGTTTTCCAGAAAAAAGTAGTAAGTTCGTAGGTTATTCCAGGTCTAAAACTAAATCTATGCAATTTTTTAGCGGAAGAGCTAATAAATATCCATCTAAACATCAGGGCCCTAATTCCACTATACCATTATATCTCTTTGTGAAAATAGCACCGCACTTATACGCACATAGACGAAAGAAACTCTAGCTAGTGATCTAGAGTTTCTTTACATAGACGAAAGAAACTCTAGATAGTGATCTAGAGTTTCTTTCGTCTATGGACGATTCTGCATTGTCATAGTTAAGCGATTGGTTGGTAAAATTCGCCACCCGATCTTTTGCATTTATTATTATAAAATTAGTGATGCGATGTGATAAAGTTTTGTCCGGGGCTTTCCTTACCTGCTTCCGTGATCAAACAAGGATAATGTAGCGAATAAATAAATAAACTGGCCAAGTGAGAGTCGGGGGCCCGCACTATGGGTTTTGCACCACAAACATATCCAAACACTTTTTTGTTGAAATTATTTTTATGTATTTTGTGAAATTTGGACTCTTCATTTACAGTTACAGAGATGCTTGTGCACAGACAGACAGACAGACAGGGTAGGCTTAGTAACAGGGTTTCGTTGGCACCATTTGAGTTAGAAACTGTAAAAAATATATTTATTAAAAAGTTTTGAATCTACTTCTAAATAAAATTAATCGACGTGTTTTGAAATCCCAGTTGGTTACAGATAACGGATTGGCCTCTGGTGAATATATTTCCCTGGTCTCGAACAAGGTCCTGTTAGAAACGTAAATTACACCCATGTGGATACAGCCCGGTCAGTTTGTTAATGCAACTTGAAGTTGTCTGAAAATATCAGCCATCGCAAGTTATGATAATTAAAAATGATGAATATAGCTAATGAAAGTATTTTTATATTAATATTTTTAGGAAATTATCATGCTTTAAAATAGAATAGGTACAAACGGCGAAACTGCCTCAAAGTCGGTTTTAGATTAAGAAGGGAATAACTGCAAGTGATATAATGTATGTAAGTTCACACCGAGACAAAGTACCATCTTGTTTCAGTAAGAATCATCAGCTTGGACCTCACGATACAGGCTCGGCCTAGTGTGAGATCCATCGGTAACATTATAGTCTCTACGCCCTCAGCAATAACTATTTTATCAGTTTCATGCCTAATATGATGTAACATGATTGTTTGGTTTTGCTGCAAATAAATATATTTTATTTATGCAAATTTTTAGATATCAGAAAAGCGAGTCTTATCTAAATATTATGTGTGATTTTCAATTGAGAGATTAAAAGACTATGAAAAGCGTTTTAAAACTCTCGGCAATTATTAAATCCTATTTCTAAAGTGTCATTATTGTACGATAAAGAGTTTTCCGCTTAGCTCTCTAATTTAGCACCTACTAATGACCTTATCTAGAGAATCTTGTAAGTTAATCCGATCGCGCTCACTCAGCCCTCAGTGATTGATGGCTCGCAGCAAATGGTTTTAGATCATCAATAAGTCGCCGTTTTCTTCTAGGACAGGCAGTTAATCTTGTTGAATAGTTGGAAATATTTCGTGATCCTAGAGTTGGGCTGCCAATGGTTTCCTGACTGCTTATCTCTCTCTGGTGACAGTGAAATACTAATAATTTATAGTGGTAAACATATGTAACGTCCTACTGTCCCATACAATATTACAAAGGCGAAAATTCATGAGAAAATGAGAGATGAGAGAGGGCGACAACGCCGAAACTACTAAACTGAACGGTTTGAAATTTTGCTTAGATGTTGTTCTAGATCTGGAATAACAAATAGGTTACTTTTTGACGGAAGCGTGTTCCGTGAATAAAAAAAATAGTTTTGATAAAGTAAAATTATGTAAGTTGAAGTATGGGAGTGCTCGCGGCTTTCTTCACGCGATACCTGGATAAAACGTAAGTGACCTATGTCCGCCGGGGAAAATGTATCTTCCTTTTAGTGAAAGATTATGGCAAACCCCCCTCTGTTTGGGGGACGTTCAGCAGTGGACGTATGTGTGCATAGGAGTAGAGAGATTATCTCTGGAACTGCCGGTCAGATGCTGAAAATGACTTCACTGGTAGGTGGTCTGAAGTTTAATAAGATAATGTACGGACAGACCGCGTAGTGTGGGCAACTTCGCCACGTGTTTTAATCTATAAAATAGTTTCCGCAAACTTTGTGCTAAAATAAAGATAATTAGTGGCTAAAGTCAGTAAAGTAAAGTCATAACATATTATGACTGTACAGATGCTATAAAAACATACTTTTGCCATTGAGGCGTTCTTTACGGTTTTAACAAACAGTGACGTTTTCGGACTTGTGCCAATTTTGTTACGCGTAGCTCCTGTAGTGAAATGGTACAACCTACAAAGTTATTATATTCGTCCCAAACGCAAATTGCAATTGCATTCTTTAAAAATCGAACGTACCTCTATAATCAGAGTTCTACTAATCGCCACAATGTGTTTAATCTTTTGTTCTTTCAACAATTAAAAAATGTAAATACCTATATGTATATTTCTTTCTCATTTAAAATAATCGATCTACCAAATCAGTAAAAATCTATTGAGCCTCTGAATTGTTTGCAACAGTCTACAAATAACTCAACTGTCTCTTGTGTATTTTAAATATTTGTTGGCATGGCTTGTGCATTAAGAGTTATAATTTTCTTTGTAGATAAAGAAAAACATCGTTTTATTAAAAAATGATATATTCCCAACCGTCCCATTAACCTCCCCATCAATGGGGTGGTAGGAAAAAAATCCCATCCACCCCATTACTTCAGTCAATGGGGCAGATGGGAATTTTCGCCCCATTGACTTTTTAATTTAA
This sequence comes from Eupithecia inturbata, assembly GCA_963662085.1. Classification (NCBI taxonomy): domain Eukaryota; kingdom Metazoa; phylum Arthropoda; class Insecta; order Lepidoptera; family Geometridae; genus Eupithecia; species Eupithecia inturbata. The sequence goes on along the minus strand of OY759202.1, from coordinate 1,474,445 downwards.
ACATCATAAAAGCATAACTCTAAAAATACGATGACGGCTTAGATTTTTCAGAAATTGATATGAGTGTAAATACTACTTGAATTTAGACATCTTTATTGACAAAGAAAATTACAATTCAATAATAAAAACAAATTAGAACTAGTATTTACAATTTAAACAATTAAGCTAACTGCAGACTGTTGCAAACAATCTACAGGTAGCTCAACACTACTTGTAATTAGTCTCTATTAGTTGAAATTCTTTGCTTTGTAAATATATTCGAAAAATAAAATACACTTGCGAGCTATAAACTGGAATCACTTCATCGCTGGTTTCTGCAGACCATATTTTACAGTTTCCATGGAATAAACTGCAGATTGGTGTATACCATTTGAAAAGAAATTTTGTTAGCTTTCGAATGGTATAAAAATTATTTAAATTTAATTAAGTTTCCTACCTTCATTTAGTGAATTATTACAATAGGTCGAAGTTGTGGATGTTTAAATTAATAAGAAGTAATATGAAAATATCAAATTTTTATTTAAAATCTTTATTATTTCCCGCTTAATATTTTGTATTGCCCCCCCTGGCCCTAATGACTGCTTGTAAACGGTTTTTCATTGACCTAATGAGTTTTCTGATGGAATCCTGTGGAATTTCCTGCCACTCTTCGATAAGAGCAGTTTTTAGGTCTTCTATTGACGCCGGAGCTGGAGATCTTCCTCGTACCCGCCTTTTCAGCTCGTCCCACAGGTGTTCGATAGGGTTCATGTCAGGGCTGACGGCTGGCCAGTCTATTGTGGGAATCCCGACTTCTTCCAGGTACTGTCTAGTCCCACGAGCGGTGTGGCAGCGGGCATTGTCGTGCATTAGCAGGAAACTTTCGCCAATAAACCCGGCGTAAGGGAGTACATGGCCCAGCAGAATGTCGTTGATATACCTTTCTGCGGTTAGTCCTCCTCCCCGACCTCCACCGGGTACGAATACCAGCTCCGTTTTAGCTTCAATTGAAATCCCCGCCCACATCATACAAGACCCACCCCCATATGTCACTGTTTCCGCTATACAGCATTGTGCGTATCGCTCTCCCGGTCTCCTGTAGACTCTCCGTCGACGGTCGCTGCCATGCAGGCACATCCTAGTCCCGTCCGCGAACAAAATTCGGCTCCATTGCTGTATATCCCAATCTAAGTGATCACGAGCAAACTGAAGTCGGGCTTTTCGGTGGGCTGTAGACAATTTGGGCCCCGTTGCTGGCCTTTTTGGGGTCAAGTTAGCTTCTTTGAGTCTTCGCCTCACTGTCCACTCGCTGACAGTTCTCCCTCGAACTTCTCCGAGCTCCCGCTGGACGTCAACGCCGGTTAGATGTCGATTTCGGAGAGAAGTGCTGACAATAAATCGGTCATCTCTCGCCGAAGTCCTGGTCCGAAATCCTGGTCTTCGGACTAAGTTTCCAGTCTCTCTAAACCTTTTGTATACTTTGGAGACACAGGACTGGCTCAGATGAAGCTGTCGAGCGATAGTACGCTGAGAGAACCCTTGCTGGATTAGGGTGACGATTTGAGCGGCTTCTATTGGGGTGGTTTCCATTTTCTTGTAATTCCAGTATTTTGACTGACGTGATATATTGGACTGATGACAAAATTGCATAAATTCCCAGTTTTTATATGGATTCAGGAGTTTGAAAAAATTGATGTTTCGTTCCAAAAATGTATGTCTCTTGTTTTCACGTTCCATGACATATGATGAACATTTTTTTCGCTATGATATCGAAAGAGTTTGAAAGCTAATAAAATTATCTTTAAAATAATATACCACAACCTACAGTTTATTGCATGGAAACTGTAAAATATGGTCTGCAAAAACCAGCGATGAAGTGATTCCAGTTTATAGCTCGCAAGTGTAGTAGAGTTACGCCTCTTTCCTCTCATAATCAGGTGTGATTCACCGCACGCGAAATCATATGTATGTACTCGTATACACATTATTGTACAATTTTACATGTGTTTTTATGCGCTTTATGTGTTTTTACTGTAATAGTTATTGGGTAGTTTCGCAAATACCTTATTGAAAGACAATTAATATGTGTTTAATAAAGTGTTTTCGGGTTAATGCTTTTGTAAAAGACCATTGTATATTTTGAGCGCTTTTAGTGTTTTCAGTGTCTCGTGTTTTATGGAAATAATGACAATTCTGATTTTAATCAGGTTCTTTATGCATGTTGTTCTCTGAAAAAAATACCCGACGATCAGTAGTTTCTAATAAGTTTGACATAAAGTTTGGTATAATGCATAAAAAACTTCGCCAACCGAATCTTTTAGAAGTACTTACTTACACCACCGTAAGCTACACTCGGACATGATGGACGGTGACACCGCTGTGTTTGTTGTGTGCGTAACTGCCTACCGTGTTTACAAATTTATCTATACATAATTATGTACTTATTGCTTTTTTTAGAGAACCCTAGTGTCTAGATAAACCTAACATAGGATTTAAGTTACTACTAACCAAAAACATGTAGTCTCTTTGACAATAAACGATATCTATCTATCAATCTAAATCGTATCGTAATTTGTCGTTATTATTATCATTATATAGAGTGCAACAGGGTCGCAACTTGCAACAAGTTAATAGCCTTGTTTGACGCGAGGCGTTGCTTCGAGCGAAAAATACTAAATTGTTTGCAATAATATTCTGTGCAAAACGACAGAGCTATCAATAAATCAGATTTAAATGCTATCACATCGTTCGTAAGGTTTACTTTTCTCTGTCGATTTATGTTTTGTCGTCGAATGTCAATTTAATTCTTTGCTCAAGCGATACATCGATATCTAGTTCATATCTTTCTGGAGACAACCCTGTTTACTATTATAGGGTAGAAGATATTAATATTTATTTCCTTGACTTAATACGTATTATCTATCAACTAAATACTTTCTAGCTTTCTAGCTGAGTTTCTAGCTAAGTTAGATCGTCATCTGTTTCTAGCTACGTGGGCGAACAAGTACGAGATTGTAAAGTCTTTACAATTCCCTCCACTTCGTATAGAAATATAGCATTTTGTACAGTCTAAAAGCTAAAATGTTATATTTCCCACGTCGTGTCCCGTGGGAGGGCGACACTGCAATACCGGGATGCTTGCATTTACGGCGTGGGTTTAGAGATGTAGGCGTTTTAAATTTACGCTAATCCGCTTACACTAACTATATGATGGATGTTTTTTATGGATAATTACAATAATAATGTATGGCATACTGTAGTCTAGAAGGATCCACAGAAATGTATCTAGATAGAAGCAAAGAGTTCGCCGATTTGTATTGAAACCGAGCGTGTACTTATTGCATAGCAACTTTGACGTCGCGAGTGAAATTTAGTGATATAAAACACCACTAAATTACACAATTTAATTTTTTGGTGGTGTTTGAACAGTCAGTTATTGAACAACAAGGCATTTTGTTTTATAACCTTACGTCTCACGTGGAAAGCAGTCGACAGCAGACTGAATCTCGCGGCTTGCAAAGAGGCTATACCGCCCCTCTTTTCGGCACGCAAGGTAAATAAACTTCTTGCTTTTATCTAGATAATATATTGCTGTGTCTTAACCCTAGATATTTTTTTTAACACAATGGGGTTACAAAACCAAAGAAATATTAGTGGAAACATTTTTACGTCATTGATATCTTCCTAAGAGCAAATCACAGAAGTCCGTAACAATTTTTTTTTGTTTTCGAAGCTTTCGTTCGTGGCTCGTCTGTTTTCAAACTTGTATTTAAATATTTTTCGTAGTGTGCAATTTATGCGTTGTTGAAGTTTGTGTATTTGTTTTAAGCGATGATCTTGCTGTTTTCTGTTATTGTTATCTGTTTTTGTATTGTTTTCATTCATAAAAGTCTTTGTTTATTGGATTCTAGAATGGAGTGTAGTTATTGAGCACATCTGAAAAAGGCCGACATGACATAATGTGTAAGCCGGGTTTCCACCGCGAAAGGATAATAAACGTGAAATGAGAGATGAGCGGGCGGAGTAAATTTCAACGCTTTCTGCTCGCTCATTCCTTTCCGCTCGACTATTTGTTGGTGGAAATACAAATATGCAGTTTACTCTTGCGAGTCTCGAGTTAACATGGCCCGCTCCGCTCACGGTGGCAACCAGTACTAAAAGTTAATAACTTGCACCACTCGCTGGCTTTTCCGCGGTTATTGTGTTCCGAGACAGACGCGCGGGGAGCCAGGATTCAGCGTGCAATCTGTATAACACACAAGACTGCTGTGGCATAGTGGTAGACTGGCTAAAATCGTCTCAGCCAGAGTCAACCCACTATAAACTAAGGACCCAGATGTACCCATTTGAGAGTAAATCCCTAAAATAACTCTTATAAAATATACGTAGATAGCCTACATACATAGTTTTTACGTTTACGATGTCATCACGACACGATGTCACAATGTCGTTCACGATGTCAGTTTGTCTTAAAATTTTATAAAAATTGTCTACGCAATGCTGCACGATTTGGCTAGGTTTCTAATTATTTTTTTCTAATTAATTAATTTTTTTTCTGTCTTTCTCAAAGTAAGCCTGTCAGATTTTGACGTCTGTAGATTTATCAGTTGATTATCTGTAGGTTTATCTGTTTAACCATGCTAATCAATTTGACATTCGCGGAAACGCAAATCTTAATACGGGTGTCAAAATAATCAAATAGATTTAAGTTAAATAAGTTACTGTTAATTTTATTTCTAAGATTTTTACTCATGTTTAAGGATGATTGTTAAATTTATTATTATAATAATACTAGCTTCTTCCCGCGGCTTGGCACGCGCTTTTAAAGTCTTGTAAAGCCTATGTCCGTCCCCGGGATACCATTTACCTCCCTGCCAAATTTCATTGAGATCCGTTGAGGCGTTAGGCGTGTAAAGGTAAAGACAGAATTACATTGGCTTTTATACTCGTAATATTCTACTGGATTTACAAATGGACTGGACACCTATTTCCCCGTTCAGAGTACAAACCAATTTAGATTACACTAAAACCTGTTTCGAAATCCTGAACTACTCCACATAAAAACTAACTACCGAACTAATCGAAACAAACAAATCATACGGTTCGTTGCTCCGCACGGAAATAGAGTGGCCGAATAAATTAATCGATTTGAAATCGATTCTATAGTACGAGTGTCTCGAGCTTACAATTAGAGGTAGGCTATTTTTGTGGGACGTTGAGCAGGCAGTTGGTATGTGTGGTGCTCGGCAGGAACTTATATAGTGAAGAGAAAACAAAAATGGACTTTATATTCATTATTTATTCTTGATATTTACACTGTTTTTTGAGTATTGCAGGACAAATAATAATCCCTCGGGAATAGTTTTTATGGGACCATCTCGGGATCATACTCTAGTCTAGCTCATCAAAGTCAGATTAATCAAAATCGGCCCACAAATGACGGAATATTCGGCGAACATACAAAAAAAACGCAAACACAACAACACAGAACCTCCTCCTTTTTTAGAAGTCTGTTAAAAACACCAGACGTTTGTGTTCTTCCAACTCAAAAAAGGTTCGTAGTTGACGCTTACGAGCAGCGAGACGGATTTTAGCACACGGCGTAACGTATCGTGCTCGCTGCGAATGGTACGTTACGCCACGTAACACCGGTCAGTACCTACCCGGCTATAGAGATTTTAAAAGCCAAACTTCTCATGACTTAAACCGCATCATAAACAATGCAGCGCCAGCGACATGCGCGATCAATCTTGTTCTCTACGACCTTAATACGACTCGCACTTCCTAAGAGCTGCGATGGCCTAGTAGCGGATCGAATCTACCGTCAGGACCTTAGCTTCTGAGTGTGGATTCGATCTACCCTAATCTCATGTGTTCGGCGGTCTTACCGCCGAATACTAAACCCAACTCAGATTTAAGTACGTCCCAAATGACGATTTTTTTACAGATTTTCATGGAAAATATTAGTAAAAATGTTTAAGATTTTTGTAGATGATGAGTGCGTAAGCCTCACACTCAGGGTAATTTATAAGAAATCATGTGTAAAAATATTTAGTTACAATTCCGTGCAAAATCTTCTTCTTCTTGATAAGATCCAACAAAGTTGTTCTTAGGAGAAAACCACAACAAATTAAACAATCGATCGAAATTAATCAGATTTTTTGGAAAACTGTAAAAAAATCGCGACTTACGTGATTTCTGACAAGTATTGAGGGTGAGTTAGAATAACTTAGAAACACAGCAGAGATTCTATACAGCCGGTTCCTACTGTTACTTAAGTAAGAATATAGATACACTTGGAATCTGCTCTGTTTCATAACAAACCTACATATTTTCCAGTTCTTAAAAATAAAATTCCGTCCCTGTATACTTTAATTAGGCAACTTTTGATCGCTCTGAATACATTTTAGGAACTTCAGCGATTATATTCGATGATCCATAAGAAAAAACGAAATAAGAAAAGTTAAACACGTGAAACCAGATTTCTTCTTCTTCGCCAATAGATATCAACGCTTGACCGGAAAGGTCAAAGTTACCAACTAACAAGAGCAAACCCAAAATAATTGTTGTGCCCTGACTGTGTTTTTATTGTACCCACTAAGACTAACTACAGGTATGCATAAATGATATGAATATGAAAGAAAAGTGTTTCTAGACAACCTAAAGGTACCTAGAAGGGGGTGAATGTTGGCTAAAAAGACTAATACACTAGCTAGACCATATTCTACTGAAAGACAGGCTTTTTAGACCACTGATCGTTAGAAGCCGTGATAAATGACGTCAGGATTGACCACGCATTGTCCCGTCAGGGAACGTTAATATATCATCACTATTGATTGTCTGGTCTTATAGATGTTGACTAAGTCGCCCAGTAGGTGTAGTCGCCTCAAAGTAAATCATACATACTTACTTAGAAAATACCTGAGACCGAAAGAAATATTTGCAAATATAAGGATGAAAGATATTTAGTAACAATTCCGCAAAAAAACCTTCCCCAATAAGATCTAACAAGAAGTAGTCCGTGTACAAGACCACACCAACCACAAAATTAAAGAACATCTATCAAAACAAGTCGTCAACTAGTTTCGTCCCTCCACGAGACATCATCAGGACACCACAATACTCGACCTTGACATTGAGAGCACCAACCAACACCGGGACAGACCCACCAGAGATGTTGGTTGGTGCTCTCACCCTCAACCCTCTCACGTGGAGCTTCACCCACGTCTTAGATGTTGTCAATGATAGATGATACTCTAGCTAACTAACTAGTCTAGATTCTGGCAGAAAGACAGGCTCTCTAGACCACTGATCGTTAGAAGCCGTGATAAATGACGTGAGGATTGACCACGCGTTGTCCACTAGGAGACGTTAATATATCATCCCTATTGACTGTCCGTCTGATCACTTAGCTATAGGGTAAGTAAGTCATCCAGAAGGTACAGTTAAGAATGCCCCGTGCGCGATTTTGTGAAAAGGATAGTCATAGGATTTCGCATTCATAGGCGCGGGACAGAGCATACCTTTTTGGAACGGCGCGGCGACGTAAGCGCAAAAATCAAGTTTTTGCTTATTTACAAGAAAGCTACACAACTTAAGAAGAAACTGGGACCAAATAATTAGTAATAACCTAATCGAAACATAAGTCATTTCAATAGGCCGCAGGGTTACTGAGATATCGAACAAATTATGTGCGAAACAGCGCACCTTCATGATTTTTTATCGTATTTTTGTTTCTCAATCACGTTTTAGGAACCAGAGAAAAAATGTTGAGGTGTATTTAAGTCTAGTTTTTTACTACGGGGATCCCGTGAGTACTGAGATCGAGGCCTAGTTTGACAACCAAACCCGTTAGGTTTGTCCCTTAACTACGACTGAGGATCTGTGTGGTGCAGTGAGTGAAGGGAGTTGAGACGCAGAAGATTGTGGGTTATTTCCCGTGCATGGTTAAAATGATTGTATGATCTGCAGATGTTAACATATCACTTTATTTCCGTGTCAGTGTTTAATTATTAAGAATTTGACCTTTTCTAAGTGTACATTTATTGTATTTATGGAAATAATGAGTTTTTGATTTGACTTTGTTTTGTGGCTGGTATTTTTTCTGTGTTTTTTCTTTGTTCACAAAAAGTATTTAATAGTATTTCAGTCATATGGTATTTGTGTTTTGCTGTGTGGGGCCGGCTTAGAATTTGCACCATCCCAATTCTTCCCGCGGGTGTCGTAAGAGGCGACTAAGGGATATCCACCGGGGGTGGCCAGCAGCGCCCCCTGCAGAAAAATTCTACCACCGAACTGCGATCCCGAACCCGCATGCCCAACGTGAGATAAAAGCCAATAAGGTGCTTATCAGGGGGAGGCCTGGGTCCAGCAATGGACCAATATAGGCTGTGAAGGGAGGAGGTGGTATCAACAGTAACTTAATGTCTGTTTACTTCGGGTCTAGATGGTGCTGTAAATAATAAAAATTAGATACATATGAGCCTAATGTGACTGTTATTTCACTGGCAACCATCAACTCAACCTCAGGCAAATCTTCAAATCAAAAACAGCTTGTTGGAGGAACAAAAAATTATGTATTATAGTACTTCCTCGGCCAAGACCTTTCACAAGAAGTTCCACTTTTAAAGTCTAGTTACACGAGTAAAAGGATAACATAAATACGTAGTGTTTTTTGTTAACAATACACACAGCATCTTCAAAAGCCCAAAAGTAATCAGAGCTTGCATTATGGATAGCAGATATGATTCGATCGTTTGTTGCAAGCTTACTTTCTGGTTGCCAAAAGTGACCACTATATTGTGGTGTAATGGCAGTAAATGCCTCTTTGTCTTTGATTGATGGTTGGAAATGTTGGTGTGTCATTGAAATAATTATTTTATTGTTAAATGATACTGTATCATTAGAAAGTCAAACGCAATCTAATATAAAAATAATTTGATTATACTATATATAAAAAAACACACTTCGAATCCCTTAGCTTCAAACTATTTTAAAGTTTTAGGGATAAATACTAGCCCCTCGGGAATTTCTTTGATCTAGTAAAACTTCCTTATCCGTTCTTTGATATTATCTAGAGTATTCTAGAGAATATATTATAAAACCTGTGATATTATGTAATTAAAGTATTATCTACCATAAAAAAAGTCAATGTTTTATCTAATTTTGTCTGTCTGTTTGTTTCAGGTAAAGACCCTTTCAGAATCAAGCACGCTGGTTACACGTTAAACGATAAGATTTTATTTCATAACAAGATTCTGACATCGGATCCGCACACGTTTTTTTTTGATAAGACGTAAATATAGGTCTTGAACAGCATCTATGCGATTCAGTCTGATCCATTGAGTTGTTAAGTTTGGCCGTGAACAAGCAACAAACTATCCAAACTTTTGCATTTTTAATAATTATTAATATTTTTTGTAGACTTAGATAGTTTCAGACCTTTTCTATCTTCTATAACCAAATAAATAAGTAACTCTACATATTTCACAGACGCACGGTTGTGTAAAAGATGGGAACCTACGCAATATTCCTTTAAATATTCAATAACTGATAGCCTTAAATGGTACGAATATTCAATATGCGGGACCGCGGTACCCGTCTTCCGTTTATAAATATTCACGCGGTACCTACCCTAGTCCGGTGTTTTGAAGGATCATACAATAAATTATAAGGCACATAAACGACCGATTTGGCGAGAATAACTACAATTTATTTCGTAAGTCTAGATTCTGAAATTAGGTTTATTATCGGTAAAAAACTATGGAACTACTTTTCCTGTCAGAGGCCTTCGCCCTCCTCCACTTCCACAGCCTATATTGGTCCAATGCTGGACCTCCCCCTGATAAGCGTGTTGTTGGCTATAAACTCACCACGCCCTCGCCCTAACTAAAAATAAAAAAATATTTTTATAGGAACATCGTAAAAGGAACATGCAATTGTGTGAAAACTATAATACGCGTAATAGTTATACAGCCATGTCGCGAGCATTAACGCCCTCTTCCGAATGAACTAAACAACAACTTTTAGTGTTTTAAGTCAAAAACAGAGCCAGCTAATATAATTTTCGTAGTACGATACATTATTTATTAAACTACAGTTAATACAAATAGTTCCCCTTAACTAATTGAGCCGTTAACCAACAAAACTTACGCATTATTCAGAAATCTATTACAACTTCCGAAACTACGCTGTGGCATTCGTAATTTATTTAACATGCTTCCTGCCCGTTCCTTGTGTTAACAAGTAATTTGTAGGAAGCAAGCAGTAGGCATTATTTAGTGCTGGGCCCTTCTGCGCTTGATTAATCTTTGCATAATTTAGTTCGGTAATCGCTGTTCTTTGAATCCTTTGAAGATTTTTTTCCGGTTCAGTGTAGCAAGGAAATATTACCTACATATATACCGATGAAGATTCTTATGATATTATCTTAAGTGGCGAACCTAACGGATTGATTGTCAAAATAGGCATAGATCTCAGTACTCAGCCGCCGGAACCCCGTGGTACAAAACTTTAATTACATAAAATTCAACATTTTTGATTTGGTTCCTATAATGTGATATACGATTGAGAAAAAAATGTGATAAAAAAACATGAAGGTGCACAGTTTCGCACATAATTTGGTCGAGATGCCAGGAACCCTGCGGTCTATTGAAATGACTTATGTTTTGATTCGTAGTTTATTACTAATTTGGTTCCTTGAACCAGTTTCATCATGAGTTGTGTAGTTTTTGCTTATTTTCAAGACAACTACACAACTTATGAAGAAATTGCAAAAACGTGTGCTCGGTACGCTCCTATGAACACAAAATCCTATGCCTATCCTTTTCACAAAATAATGCGCATTGCGCCTTCGTACGCAATACTTTCTGATTTCATTTGATGATGAAACTTCAAGTGAGTTGCAAAAATTACCGGCAACTTAATTCAAATTAATTGTCAAAACCTTTCTGTGCAAAAAGGCTTACTACAAAATATCAGATTATCTCTAGATTCTAGAGGATTAAAAAGCATCTCACCTGGTGAAATGTTTAATTGTGTATGGACCTTCATATGACTACAATCTCACCTGGTGAAATGTTTAATTGTGTATGGACCTTCATATGACTACAATCTCACCTGGTGAAATGTTTAATTGTGTATGGACCTTCATATGACTACAATCTCACCTGGTGAAATGTTTAATTGTGTATGGACCTTCATATGACTACAATCTCACCTGGTGAAATGTTTAATTGTGTATGGACCTTCATATGACTACAATCTCACCTGGTGAAATGTTTAATTGTGTATGGACCTTCATATGACTACAATCTCACCTGGTGAAATGTTTAATTGTGTATGGACCTTCATATGACTACAATCTCACCTGGTGAAATGTTTAATTGTGTATGGACCTTCATATGACTACAATCTCACCTTGTGAAATGTTTAATTTCCTTCTACTGAATTGTACATGGATGAACTACCACTACTTAAATCTACTATCACGAAATAGCACAGCATCCTTCCTTCAAACTGGATCCCGAGATAAATGAAGTTGCGAAGTAATCACCATAAAAGCATGCGTGTGTTACAACGCATAGTGTGAAGCGGCTATTATACATCCCGAGGGGAGCCGGGGCGTAGTGCTAGTGCTTGCTGAAATAATTGTGAGTGTATCAAAAACCATTACGATCGTACGAAATCAAAATAAAACGGCAAGCGTATCGGGCCAGGCAACGGAAAAGGGTTCTGTTACAAAAATTGTGCATTGTTTTTTTCGGATATGATTTTATTCCGAGGAGTCCACATACGTTTTTGAAGTATTTACTGCAATGCAAGATACCGGGCCTCTGTCTTGCAATGGCATGTTCTTAAAAACCTGATGACAGATATTCTTTATTCTATCATCATAATTTTTCACCAGCTGACGACATGACCCCGTGTGCACCTTGCACACGGGAGTGGTGTGGTTAGGCCGCTTGTCCACCGCCGCCGTCACCGAGAACGGGATGACGGCACCGAAATAGTGAAACATAAATTAACTATGGCCGCCTGTGCACTGCACGCCCGTCATCCGCCCGCCGAAGATATATACATATAGTTCGGCGCGACCGCTAGAACTCCCGAGATTGTGACGGACCGATGTGCCGGCAATTTATAATACGTTTGAACTTGTCCACACACTACCGTCACACCACGACGTTCGCCTGGTTTTTTGTTTAACATTAGAAGAAGAAGGAATGGTTTGTTGACGGTGCCATCACGGTGGCGGTGGACAAACGATCGCCGTCACGCCATATCTGCTTATATTCTAAGCGCCATATTGAACTTGGCCCGAAAGAATCTCGTTCACGGTGACGTCACGGTGACGGTGGCGATGGACAAACCACCTTTCTATGTGCTTACGACTTTGGGGCTCATAGCTTCTTCCATCTTCTCAGCTTAAATAAATAGATAGATAAAAACAACTGTTTTGTGTACCACGAAACTTAGTCACCCATATCCGTAGAATAGAGCTATCTGTTTCGCAACTTGACTGTTTTAAGTAATATTGGTCACGGTTGTGGTCTTTGGGGTCAAATGATTGACAGTCTGGGGTATTTGCGGGGGTAAGTAACTAGCTGGGGGTTGTTTGGGGTCTGTGCGGGGATGTTGATCACGGCCCATAGAACAATTTAGTGATTTATGTATGATGGAGATTGAGTTGTTTATTGTCTTTGGGATTGTTTAAAGTAAGTTAATCCTATTTCAAGATATTTGAAAGTGTGTATTTTCGGATTTATTTACAACTTTAAAGAGACAAAAGATTTACAGATTTGGGCCTAGTGACGATCATAGGAAATTTATGCCGACCTATTAAATCACACAACTGTCACATATCTAAGGCCCTTATAATGTAAGCTTGCTCAGTCATCGATCTATATTTGAGTGGCGTTTATGCCATAGAAAAGCGTTACTCAAGCATAGATCGATTGCTAGGATCACTTCGTTGTTAAAAGACTTAGAAAAATCCACAATGACCCGTCCAACGCGACCTTGATTTAAATGCCCTCATTTCCCGGCACAGAAGAAACCGTGCCACATCGTGAAAACTAACTGGACGCACAAATTACATGCAATAATTTACAGAACATAATTAATGATAAGTATCTACGCCCTAAGTTTCTAAACTGTTGTATAGAGATCGCAAAGGAGGTAATATTAAGAAATAGATTGATAAAATATGATTTATATATAATATAGCATACATATGTGAAGCTGATAGAGAAAAAAAAATAAGTAGATATAAACAATAGGCATAAGATAAATAGAAATACGTTTAATATAAAATAAGGTTGTATAAAGTCTCTGATTATGTTAGAGGAACAAAAATATTAAAAAAAAAAATGCCCTCATTTAAACTGATTTAAGTCGACCTTATCGGTCTGTTCTTATTCCTTCGATCTACTATGCCACCATGTTTTACTTTACGAGTCGTTATCAAGTACATAAAGGTTGCGTTGGTCTTGCGCCTGACCACTCCCCGGTCAGTTAGGTCTGCCGTCCCATCAAATTCAAATTAACACATATGTATATACCACACACACACCACTCACACACGTCACCTTGTTATGTTTAATTAAACAAGATTAGTTGTTTTTTATGTCTTAAAATGGAACGTAATTATTGTGCTAGCGGAGGAGGGCGCTGACTCTGCTACACAGTTTTTAACTTTTGCGATAGTCAGCCCACAATTGTATCCTGTACATTAAGTGCTGTGTGTTCCTAATAAAGATTTTTGTATTTTGTATTTTTTTAAATTCTAAATTCAAAGTGCTTTATTTCCTTTAGACCTTACAGGACTCTTGGACACGTCACAAAATTCAAATTACATACGTAAAACTATGAAATAAAGTTTTTTTTACGGGTGTGCTTTATTGACGGGGTGCTATATTGACAAAGAAAATTACCATTCAGTATTTACAATTCAAGCAATTAAGCTAACTGCAGACTGTTGCAAACAATATACAGGTAGCTCAACTGATCCATATCAATACCAGTCGGAAGCGTCCCTAAGACGCTGGCTGCATTGCGCCGCTGTATGGCAATGCTGATGCGCCGCGCCAGATACCCGCCAGCTCTCGGGTCACGCGTCGCGTCGACCCAGATAACTTTTTAAAAACTCTGAGAGCCTCGGTACCCCACGGACCTAGGGTCTCGACCCCAAAGGGAGCAAAAGTGTAGGCTCTCTGAAATAAAGTGATCACTTTCATTTTTGGTTCACTTCAGTCTTTTTGTTTCATCAGAATATGAGAAACAAAAAAATCTAGCGTAAGCTTATTTTAAGTACATAGGTTAATAACCTTGTGTCATATGATCAAATAAATGAGAGTGAGGGAATAAAGGGTGCACCTGTTTTTGCGCACACACTTGTGCATTATTTTAATAGTCCACGACACAGAGCTAGTCTCCGTTGAGACTGGCCGCCGTGACCGAAATTCGGCAAGGAAGACATCATACATAAAGGTTTGGTCATACGGTCTATGTACCAGCGTTAACTCGCACCCCGCCTCAAGGATGTAGCGAGATAACTGAGCCAAGATGAAGCTGAATGTTTAATGATTAATTTAGCAGGTGCACAGTGCTGAAGAAAACATCGCCGGCTTTGCTGAACTACGGAAGCCTTAGTTTTTAAAGCATTTGGAATTGGAAGAGTTATTTTTCTTTCTGTCCATTGAAAAAAAAAGGGAGCTGCGTCATTTTGTTTCTTAAGACAAAATCAGACAAATCACTCAGTTGCTTTAAAAAAAATTCAAGTATACCATTGCAAACCAGATTATGTACAATGGTACAAGATGGAACATATCCATTTATCCATCCAGACTAATATTATAAATTCGAAAGTAAATGTCTGATGCTGGTCTGTTACCTTTTCACGCCTAAACGGCTGAACGGATCCTTATGATATTTGGCATGGAGATAGGTGGTATCCCGGGGACGGACATAGGCTATTTTCTATCTCGGAATAGAGCGTGCGAAGCTGCGGGCAACAGCTAGTTGTTAATTAAACTGAACGGAAAATTTACGAATTTAGTTGTTTACTGCAACGATGTATGCCAATTTGGCTTGATGGATAGATGATGCTGTGTGGATTGTCCAGCATTATTTATTTATTGTTTTCGTTACTTTTGCATCTCAATAAATATAAATATTCATTCTCATAAAACCATATTTTTATCCTACTATCTAACCTACAAGCTTTTTCATCTCTTTAGAGTACAAGGAGAGTATTTCTGATATCACTATCTTTCGTTTACTTATACAAATTATGAAATGATTGGTTTAGCTTAAACTTGAAAAACTCTCTTTTGTTTTTATAATGTGTACCTTTGATAAAAGTTAACACGCTTTGCATCTCCTACAATAACGTCAAGCCATTTTAATCCCAGGTTAGCTCTATAAAAAGCCCAAAACAGCTTGTGCGCTGTTTATGCACTAAGCCTCCGTGTGGAGGGGATAAATCACACGTGATGTGACCCGCTTAAGGCTTAGCGTTAGGGTTCCGTGGAGCAAGGTGGGAACGGTGACTGAAACTGCAGGAAGAAATGGACATTATTTTAATGCGTTGGAGAGTTACATTTTGGTATGAACAGCGACGATTCTATAATGGAAAGTTTCTAATGAGGTTACCAAAACTTTAGTTGTTACTGTGGCTCACTGACCCTGAGGGGAACTTGAAAAAAGACTGTTTCGTCTCGGTTCTGAGCTGTCTCTCGCTAGTAGCGTCGAGTTCGCGAAGATCGTCGTCCGTTTCGTCAATCCAGCAGTTAGAAATAAGCAATGCTGGAGATTTGTCACGGCGCCACCTAGCGCCAAAGTAAACAGAGTTTGGGTTCCAATAACCAGGTGGCTGACTTACTAACTCTTTATAACTTAAATATTTACTAACTTTTTATAACTAATTTCTGAAATTCAATACAGAAAACACTCAGACACAGAACAAATATCTTGACTACCAGTAATTATTCACGAGGAAGGTTTGAGTGTTTAATACATTAAGGTTTTGTGTAAATTTGCTGAAATATTACGACGATTGTTGAAGATGTCGCAAAAAAATCAAGCCTTATGGGAGTTATGCTCGTGTGCGCCCGCAATTATGAAATATTCAGATTTCATTATCCTTATTTCTTTAGGTTTACATCATCAGCATTTAGACAAGACAAATTTTATACTATAAATTAAAAAGTTAATAATATATTCCCCTTAAAAAAATCTAATAAACAGTTGTTTGCTATCTGTGTGCCACCAGGCGGGTTGCTTGTAAATTATAATAACGCATGTTAGTTTTATACGGAACACTTCCAATGAGAATAACTCATGCTTCACCGCTCCTCCCGGACAGGGATTAGAGGCAATCCGACGGTAAAACCTAGATCAAGCAGTGTGATTTTGAACATACATAGCTACGTCTAGCTTTTAAAAATACCTAGTGGACTAATTGGATAGGGCTTCTGTACGATGGAGATTAAGGTGCAAACCTTACGAGTTTTTTTTTCAAACTAGGCCTGGATCTCAGAACTCACGGGATCCCCGTGGTCGAAAACTAGAATAACATAAAATTCAACATTTTTTATCAGGTTCCTTGAATGTGAAAACACGATTGAGAATAATAGTCACAGTAAAAAAAAAATTAAAGTGCACTTTTTCGCACATACTTTGGTCGAGATCTCAGGAACCCTGCGGTCTGTTGAATGTCAAAGTCAAAGTCAAAAACTCTTTATTTCCATAAAAACAATAAATGTACACTTAGAAAAGGTCAAATTCTTAATAATTAAACACTGACACGGAAATAAAGTAATATTTTTGATTTCAGTCGCTTCGGTATGTTGACTAAAGTAAAGAAGCGACGAAGAAACCTTTAGCCTGTTAGTTGTTATTTTTCGAGTTGGAGCAAATCCCGTCCCAAGCTTTTTTATCCTCTAGATAATCTGATATTTTATAGTAGGCCTTTTTACACAAGAAGGTTTTGACAATTTGTTTGAATTTATTTACTGATAATTTTTGCAACTCACTAGGAGTTTTGTTGTAGAAGCGTATACATTGCCCTTTAAAAGATACATTGATTTTGTGTAGTCTAGTTATGGGCACAGCGAGTTTATGTTTATTTCTTGTATTCAAATTATGTACATCGCTATTTTTAGGGAAGCGATTGATATTTCTATGAGTGTACAATAGGTTTTCTTAAATATATTGACATGGTACTGTCATTATGTTTATTTCCTTGAATTTTTCACGTAGGCTTTCTCTGGGACCCATATTATAGATTGCACGAACAGCCCTCTTCTGCAGCACAAATACGGTGTTAATATCTGCAGCGTTCCCCCATAGCAGTATGCCATAAGACATAACACTATGGAAGTAGCTGAAATAAACTAGTCTAGAAGTATCAACGTCTGTAAGGTGACGGATTTTTTTGACTGCATACGCTGCAGAACTAAGTCTCTTCGATAGCTTGTCTATGTGTGGGCCCCATTGAAGTTTACTATCTAAGGTTATTCCTAAGAATATGGTACTATTAACAATTTCTAACGTTTCTCCTTTGACGGTTACATCAGCCTTAACTTGTTTTACATTAGGTAGAATAAATCTAATGCATTTCGTTTCTGTTTCATTAAGCAAAAGTTATTGACATTAAACCAATGGACTATTTTTGAGATTGCATTATTCACATCGTCGAAATTAGTGCTTTGTCGTTTCATTTTAAAAATTAATGAAGTATCATCAGCAAACAATACGATCTCGTGGTTATCCTTTACAAGATGAGGCAGGTCGTTAATATAAACTAAAAATAGGAAAGGAACAAGGATAGAACCCTGCGGTACACCCATTGTAACTACAGACCCCGAAGACCGTTTCCCATTAATGTCAACTCTTTGTATCCTATCACTCAAGTAAGATGTAAGAAGATCCAAAGAGGTGTCTCTTATTCCATAGTGATGTAGTTTCCTGATTAATGTTTCATGGTGTACAAAGTCAAAAACTCTTTATTTCCATAAATACAATAAATGTACACTTAGAAAAGGTCAAATTCTTAATAATTAAACACTGACACGGAAATAAAGTGATATTTTTGATTTTAGTCGCTTCGCTCTGTAGACTAAAGTAAAGAAGCGACGAAGAAACCTTTATCATGTTAAGTAGTTAGTTGTTATTTTTCGAGTTGGAGCAAATCCCGTTCCAAGCTTATTACGTATCCTCTAGATAATCTGATATTTTATAGTGGGCCTTATTAACCTTTTTTTGTAAATGACTTATGTTTTGATTCGTAGGTTATTTATTACTAATTATTAGGTTGAACCAGTTCCTTCATAAGTTTTGTAGTTTTCATTACGGATGCAAGCGGGTTAACTACGAACCTTATTTGCGTTGGAAGAACACCAACGTTTCATCCCTTAACGAGGGACTTCTTCAGGGTTAGTGCGGTTCGCGACGCGCCTGTACGGCTGCCGTGCGCTCACTACGGGCCGGAGCCCGTAACGCGCGGGTTGTAGGCGCCGGGGGCGGGGGTGGTAGGGGGGCACGCTACTTGTCGATGCTGGAGAGTAGGAGAGTCATCATCTCGCGGAGATCCCATCGTGGCGGGGGATTGAGTAGTTTTCTTGGAAATAATCAAAAACTTAATTTTTGCGCTTACGCCGCCGTTTCAAAAACGTATATTCTGTCCTGCTCCTGTGAACGCGAAATCCTGTGCCCATCCTTTTCACAAAATGGTGCGCATAGCGCCCTCTTAAGTGTACTTAAACATGTTTTAACTCATTCTGTAAAAATTAACAAAGGCAAAAACTTTTATTTGTTGGATTGATCAAACACACTGTATTATAAATACGAAAGCTTATAGGGATGGAAGGATGTATGTCTGTTAGTACTGAACGAATTGGGCTAAAATTTTGCATAGATGTTCCTAGTTTTAGACTTGGAATAACATATAGGCTACTTTTGTTCCGGTAAAACGCGTGCGGAGCCACGGCCGAAAGCTAGTATGCAAAAAACGGAAACTATAAATGTTAACATAATAAATGAATCTTATTAAAAACCATAATTATGCTGCTGTATCTGGCTGCTTTAACTGAGTTTAGAAGTTTTGATCACGTTTAAAGAATTTGGTGGAAGAGACTCAGAAAAAAGTAACTTTCCTTCATCTTCAAAACACTCCAAGTACTCAGATAATTACGTTTTCAAAGACATCGTCTTACGTGAAAAGTTTCTTTAACTTTTTGTTAATACGAAAAAAAGTTTTGATCTAATTTCGACTTCTCGTCTGCCTACCTTAACAAATTTATTAGTGTTGAAATGTAGGTGTGACAGAACTAGTGTTATGAACAAAACATAAATTGAACGTAACGAAAAGTTTAGATTTAAGCTTCGGCCAAGTTAAACTTTTTTGGCTGAAGCTTAAGCTTTACGCGGGGTGCGAAGCGGGAGCGTCAGCCGGAAGATGCTGCAAAGGGACCATAATGGTGCCTTGCACACCTACGCGAACGAGAAGCGGTAACTTTTAAAGGAAAAGTTTCGTGATGTTGACGTTCCCGCTTCACGCCCCGCGTCCCGCGTGTTTGACGCGCAGGTTCGACCGAAGCTTTATTTCATTTTAGAATATGTAAAAAACAATTATTTATTTATTATTTATGAAGTGTTCAGTTATGTTCAGATTATTCTTTGATTCAGCCTTCATTTTCTGGTCAAAGTCAGATGTACTTTATTAAAAAGTTTAATAAGTAATAGGAATTTACCACGACGACTTTTGGCCGTTTCCCATACTCAATCAATCTACGAGTCCACAGTGCGCGCGCGACTAGAACCGCACTCACCCTAAAGAAGTCATCCCTTAAAGGGTAAGGGATGAAACGTCTGTGTTCTTCCAACAACAAGGTTCAGTTTAGTACAAACATGTATATAAACGATAAAAAACAAAAACAAAAAAGAAAGAGGAAGTGTAAAAGATATGTAAGTAAGTAAGTAAAAGATATTCATTTTGCCAGAACATACAAAGAAAAATATACATACAAAAATAAACCATAGATCAATTAGTAATCTGACAAAATCGGACTCAACTCAGCATGTGCTATGGTAGAGCAGATCGTGCCATAGCGCTGGTCTTCCGTGGAGACCGTGGTGCGCAAGGTGGCCCCATACACACACAACAAATTTAAAAATCATAATGAAAACAAAAAAACGAAAAATAAAACTAAGAAAACATTATTAATAGTATAGTTATTATATAAGCTTTGTGCTGTTAACATTAAAAATTCAAATAGATTAAAGCTAATTGAAACTACAATGAATATATTGAGATAAACACTAATCATGGAGGCAAAGAACGGCTTATTTGTGCTGAATGTATTTTTTGAGAGTCAAGTAATACTTTTTTGGATGATTTTTTGAAAGAGTGTACGACGACACGACGACTCGACCAGACGCGAATTGCACTGATCGCTTAAATATTAAATTAAACAGCTTACTCAAGCCTAAAAAATGTCTCCGATCCTTATCGGAGGTAAAAAGGCGGAACAAAAAAAACAAACAAAAACAACAAGGTTCATAGTAAACTAGCTTAGATGTTGGGAATTCCTTATCGACCACTCAACGTCGCGTCGTCGCGTCGTTGGGTTTTCAGGAGTAATTCTGACACACTCTATCTAAAAAGAGAATTGTTCGCTTATTTGTGCGACTGTCACCACGCGGAGAGCTGGGCCAAAATAGTCATTGCAATGCAGGTGACGGGGGAAAATATACCTTATTTAGTTCCGGCTGAGTTTTATTTTAGCTGGTTATAAGTTGAATTTTAATTCTTTTTAAGTATTTAAGTTTAATAAGTATGGAAATAAACATCTATTTGATTCTCTTAATCTGTATTCAACCTGAAGATTTGAAAGTTGTTGTGTTCTATAGAAGCGTTCATCTAGCGTACTAGCTTAACTTTCGCCTACAATATAAACATGTATTTCTTGCTTTTACTTCCCCCCCCCCTTAATCAAATTGTTTGGGGGACGTACGTTTAGCAGTGGACGTAAGTGTACCTCTTGAAGTTCCCGACATTTCAGCAGGATTACAAAAAATAGCGATGTACATAATTTGAATACTTTAAATAAACATATACTTGCTGTGCCCACAACTAGACTACACAAAATTAATGTACCTTTAAAAGAGCAATGTATACGCTTCTACAACAAAACTCCTAGTGAGTTGCAAAAATTATCAGTAAATAAATTCAAACAAATTGTCAAAACCTTCTTGTGTAAAAAGGCCTACTATAAAATATCAGATTATCTAGAGGATAAAAAAGCTTGGGACGGGATTAGCTCCAACTCGAAAAATAACAACTAACTAACAGGCTAAAGGTTTCTTCGTCGGTTCTTTACTTTACATACAGAAGCAACTGAAATCAATAATATCACTTTATTTCCGTGTCAGTGTTTAATTATTAAGAATTTGACCTTTTCTAAGTGTACATTTATTGTATTTATGGAAATAAAGAGTTTATGACTTTGACTTTGACTACACGCTGCTGCGGTTAAGTCACGATATAACTGGAAAATTGGATCGTTGTTTGTCAAGCTTTTACCTATCAGTGAGTGTCATCATTCATCAAGGTTTTTAAATTGTTAGGTTCATAAAAATAAATATAATTTTTTTCTAAGTACTAAGTTTGCTTATGCATTTTTAGTCAAACTATGTCAGTGTTTCTTTAAGTGTGGTGGTGATTAAGTGTGTTTATGTCAGTATCCCAACGATTATATGAAACGTAATAATGCAACAAAAATGTCCCCTTCTCTTGGACTACTCGTTACAGAAATATTCACATTTGTTGCCTGTCTCATGAGTCATGAGTCATTTTGTACACATCTGTACGGTTTTACACAAGAATACTGACGCGCCCTGTAGTCTAGATATATGACCAGATAATTAATTTCTCAAAAGGTCTCGAACAGTATTAAAAAAGTAACAAATAATTTCCAATTTCAAACGAATCATATCCTTGAATTCAATTATGAAATCTGAACGAAATCTTGTGATACTTTATTTTGCGGGAATCGAACCTGCAACCGCCTGTGTCGCAAGTGGACCTTCGTCTGCTGCGCCACTGAGGTCACCTATAGAATTGCTAGGATTATAGAATTTAGAACTAGCTATATGAGTCAGATCAAGGAGAAAATCGCTGTTATTTCATATAATGAAGTAAAATACATTGCATTGGAGAGAGAAAATAACAGTAAATTGCATCATTACACCGACTAGAGGGTCATAATGTACCTCGTGTGTTCATAAGTTTTGAGACGAACTTATTTAATTAATTTAAAAAGAAAGTAATTCATGCAACCTTTTTTAAACTTTTAAAATTTTAAATTTCGAATGGTTTGAATCAGAAAAAATATACATTTGAATATTTGTTTCATTCTCCGTGAAAATGGCGCCAACAAAAGATTTGCGGGCGACTGTAATTTCACTGTTTCAAGCAGGAAAAAACTAATGCAAGTTTTTAGTGAAATCCAAAGTTTGGGATGTAGTCGGAACTTTGTGTATTATACCATAAAGAGGTACAAGGAGACCGGCTTTTTAGAAGACCGTGGAAGATGTGGCCGCCCGCGGTCTGTAAGGACGCCCGCCAACATCAAAGTAATCAGAGAGCGAATTCGTCGCAACCCTTGCCGGACTCAAAAGAATTTAGCTCTGCAGACCAACATTTCGCGAATATCGGTGAACAGGATACTTAAATATGATCTTAAACTAAAGGCCTACAGTCGAAGGAAAGTGCATTATTTAAACGAGCGTCTTCGTAAATTGCGACTGGAACGATGTCGGAACCTATTGAAGAGACACGATCCAAAAAATATCCTGTTTACCGATGAAAAGATCTTCACGGTGGAAGAAAAGTTTAACCGGCAGAACAATAAGGTTTACGCCAGAAGTTCAAAGGACGTCCAGCCATCTGTACGCAATGTCCAGCGCACTCATCATCCAGCAAGTGTGATGGTTTGGTGGGGTGTTTCCTACGAGGGGGTCACTTCGCTTCATTTTTGCCAGCAAGGCGTCAAGGTGAAGGCACAAAATTACCAAACCGACATATTGGAAGCGGTGGTTAAACCATTAAATGATACGCTATTCGCTGGAAAATACTGGGTTTTCCAACAGGACTCTGCTCCCTCCCATAAAGCTAAGACTACCCAACGTTGGCTGGAGGCCAATTTGCTAGGCTTCATTCGGAGCGAAGATTGGCCCTCGTCAAGCCCTGACTTGAATCCTTTGGATTATTCTTTATGGACGGAATTGGAGCTGAGGGCATGCA
The DNA here is from genome assembly GCA_963662085.1 of Eupithecia inturbata. NCBI lineage: Eukaryota > Metazoa > Arthropoda > Insecta > Lepidoptera > Geometridae > Eupithecia > Eupithecia inturbata. Next base: position 1,451,158 of record OY759202.1, on the reverse strand, counting down.
GAAAGTCTCACCCAAACCTGGATTCTCTCAAGCGAGCCCTTATTAAAGAATCGAAACGGATTCCCATTGAAAAGATTCGTGCCGCCATAGATGAATGGCGCACGCGTTTGAAGGCCTGCATTGAATGCAAAGGCGGCCATTTTGAATGATTTATTTTTAAATACAGATCTAGATGTCAGTAGTTTTAATTTTAATATCCAATAAATGAATACTCAACTTAGCTCCAAAAATATTTTAGTTTTACTGTGTCTCAAGACTTATGAACACACGAGGTATAATAATGATAGAATTTAGAATGATTTCAGAGTTTCCAGTATTATCTCCCTTCACAACAGATCAAAGTTCATTACCATCCATTAGCCAATAACTAATCGGTAGTATTGTCACTATTGTATCGATCGGATAGAAATAGATCGTCTAGACAGTTTGGCTCAGTCTGTCTGTATGTCTAAATATGAACATGGTAATAGATAGATAGATAATATTATTCTTCCTTATTCACAGAACTTATATGTAAAACAGTATGGTACAGAGAAGGTAACAGAATTGGCGGCCTTATCGCTTAAAGCGATTTCTTCCAGGCAACCAAAGCTTAAAAGGGACGACAAAGGATGGCGGAGCTAATTACAAATATATATATAAAACAAATGTAACACCTACGGGATTAACAATAAAACGCAACGAGGGATACTTAGTTATATGTTTTAGGGTTCCGTACCCGACGGGTGAAAATGGAATCCTATTACTAAGCCTCCGCTGTCCGTCCGTCCGTCTGTCACAAGGCTGTATCTCATGAACCGTAAGAGATAGACAGTTGAAATTTTGAGAGAATGTGTATTTCTCTTACCGCTATAAGAACAAATAATTAAAAGAAAATAAATATCTAAATTAAAGGAGGCTTCCATACGGCAACCAACGTGATTGTTTTTGGCTATTTTTGCTCTTCTTTTCTCAAGGCATGGCCAAATTTTATTTCTTGAACCACAATATGTAGACACATTAAACTTTTTATAAATAAGTAACACTTCAACTGTAATAACAACAAATACTAAAAATATAATAAAGTGGAAAATTTAAAGAGGTCTCCAAACAAGTTAAAATTTGACGTTTGAAAAGGTTGCCTGATTTTTACAGTACGGAACCCTTCGTGTGCGAGTCGACTCGCACTTGGCTTTTTTTTATTAAGTTGCCTAACAAAATATCAGAAACAGAATAATATTCATTTCTTTAGTTTCACAAAAGACTTGACACTGTGCTCAACATGAACAAGTTAATTTTTAACTAAATAATAAGCAAATAAAGTTTTAAAAGATTCTGTACACTTAATTTTTTTATCCGCTGGTGGAAGAACTAAATAAGAAATCACTAAATAAATTTGTCAATAAAACTGAACAAAGAACAAAATTGCTTGCTACATCTAACTCTCATCTATAACCTTTTCACGGCTTAACGTCTAATCGGATCTTTATAAAAATTTGCACGGAGGTTGATTGTATTCTGGGGAAGGACAGAGATTACTATTTCTCCAAAAAAAAGCCGCGATCAAAAGCTAGTTAGACAATAAAACTCACAAAGCTTAACTTCGAACACCAAGAACTAACTTAGTTATTATTACATTTGCGGCCGCGTCCGAACCGAACTTTGCCGCCCGGATGTGTAAGGCTGTTCTAAACTTTGCAATGGTGCATTGTACAAAGGGCACTGAAAGGTTAGAAAATAACAATGTTTTTTTAGAAACAATGGCACGCCAGACTAGGGCCCTGGAGGGCATGTCTCGCAATATATCTATTGGATAAATATGGCAAGAACTGTCAAAATATCGAGTTATTGCTTCTTAGCAAACATGCGTATTCTCAAAATCTGCAATTCGATATTTATCGAGGGCTTTTCTTTGATAAGTTGCTCGATAAATCGGTCGAGAATGCAGTTTTTGGCGGGTCGAATATTTGTGATATTTGCCTATCACTCGAGTAAATTTCACGTGATACTCAGAATTGGCTTCTCGTCTAAACTATTCCCATGCTGCAAACTAATGGTCTCGTCGCAGAATCCCCACCATAGACAAACTTTGGTATTCTACCTAGATGAAATAAACTACAGGCGGAGGTGAAACGTGTTGAGGATAAAACCAAACTATGACCATTCTATCAATCTCTCCCTGCAAATACCACCGCACGTGCATGTACGTACATGGCAATTCTGGGACCATAGCCATATTGAAGCGATTGGTTACCAATAAATTGGGCGACACCTTCCATAAAGTTGAGTCCAACTGGTTTCAAAATTATCAAAATTACCTTTGATCCCATTTTATCTACCTTAAGAATACGAATTTCCATTAATACGATCATAAACAAAAAAAAAGATATAGCTGGTGCCTACGTCCTAAAATGAACCTCCATGCAAAATTTCAGCTCTTGTAGATTCAAATATTTCTTAATGAGTCAGTGATTCTCTTCTCATTTATAAATACAGATTATTAACAACCTGGGTATCTTCAAGACAAGAGGTGTGGTTAATCTTATGGTTAATCTTATTTTTTTTTATAGCCAAGCAATTAGTAATAATAAATAATTATAATAATAAATAATGCTGGACAATTCACACAGCATCATCTAGCCCCAAAGTAAGCAGAGCTTGTGTTATGGGTACTATAGATGACCGATAAGGTGTCTTCTATACTTACGTGATACATCGTCATCACCATCAGGTGAAATGGTGCTCAAACGAAGGTTTATTCACGATTATAAATAAAAATATACTCAGGAGACCATTTCTATAAATAAAAGACCATCGGCCGTAGAAATCCGTTTTTATATAACTAGCTTCTGAAGGGCTTCGCACGCATTTTGCCGGGGTAAAAAGTAAACTGGGATACCGTCTACCTTCCTGCCAAATTTCATTAAGATCCGTCCAGCCGTTTAGGCGTGAATAGGTAACAGACAGACAGACAGACAGATTAACTTTCGAATTTTTAATATTAGTATGGATTCATAAAAGTACCTTCTTCTAAGTAAGAAATAGGTAGTTCAGGAATTGAGGGCAGATTTAGGTACACTCTGAGGTTTTATTTTATATCTCAAGGGAAGGCGAAAGGTCATTCTCGTTTTATAAAAGCATTTGACCTGCGGATTTTAAGTTGATTTAAGATATATACTCTTATGGATGCTATTTGGCTGTGTCCCTATTTTTCCAGTTTTATAATGGGTTCATAGAAAATTGTTAACGATTTGCCGCGAATTACTTTTCAGCTAGTTTTACGCCTTTAAGGATAGATATATATATGTCTAATTTTATCTGGTGTATTTTGTAAATTAAGGCAATAAATGATTTTCTATTCTATTCTATTTTAAGAACGCAAGATAAATTATTGAAAACCGCGAAAATTTTTAATTTCGCGAGCAGAGTGAATCGACCACTGCTAAACACGCCTCACCAAACAAGGAGGGGTTTGCCATACCTAATCACCACGCTTGGCAAGTGGATTGGTGATCGCAGTAGAGGTGTTAAAAATACACGGAATGAAGCTGCTGCCCTAGATTTTCAGATATCGTCAGATTGACTCACTTATAATTCTGATAATTTCTAAAAAGCTTTAACAATCATGAACAATGAACATGGAAAATCCGATTAACACCTAATGTTTCACTTGTCAGAACAAATCAAAGCACCAATTTGAATAATCACAAAAAAAACTTACAAAAATATAGCATTTTTAGCCTTATCTCCCCAAAACAATCACTGTATTCCAGCTCTTAGTTTCTCAGCTTTAAGGTTGAGATTTGTTTAAAGATACACCCCAATTCCAATGCCATAAATCAAGCGGAGACTTTATCTAGCTCTGTAAACGTCAAAACATAGGTCACCACCGCATAAATCAGTTTAGATTCCTGGAAACTCGAACAAAGATAAACTTGCCAAAGACCATAGCGTTACTAATCCTTATTCCAAGTCGATAAAGTTCAAAGTCTATAAGTTCAGTGGATATCTAAAAGCGCCATCTATGTGTAGGGGATGACATATTGTGGCGTGCGGTGCGTACATGTGTCAGCTGTCAGTTTGACAGTGATTGTAGCGTGACTGGTAGGTAATGTTTTGTAATTGGTGGTTTTAAATTGTTTCGGATGTTCTGTTTTTATTATGGGGAATTTGTTCTGTAGATATTTTGTCGTGTGATTGTTTTGTCTTTTGTGTTTTGTTTTACATTATGTCATTGGGTCATTGTCATTACCTTACTCACGATAAAAAAAATTTTGCTCTTTATAAGATCTTAAAAACGATTCAGTTTTTCGAAGTAAACTCAAAGAATACCTTATTTCTAAATGGTACAACTCAGTTGACGAATTTTTAAATGATAACTCTAAACTAAACTATAACTATTTTTGGCTGCCTAAGTAAAAAAATTACGTACTTACAGAGTTTATAACAATTGTTTTGATTCTCGTAGATGACATTGCCTATTCTTTCCGACTACTATGTTTCTAGCTATAAATAGATTATGTACCTACCTAATATAATAATGTTTAAATCAATTGCTGCGCCCTTACAGGATACATGTGCTTACCCCTAAGCTAAAACTATGTATTAATGTATATGTATGCAATAAATAAATCTAAAATCTAATTTGGGTGTAAGATTTATGGAGCTTTTATCTATATTACCTTCCTAACCGTCATGGCCAACAAATATTTATAATATTTTTTGCACCTATTTGTATTTTATTCATTTATTTCAGATAATTAAATAATCCATATTACACATAAAATATAAACCAAATCAAATAAAATTCAAAATTCCACAATCAATAAAATAATAAATAAGATTAGATAAATTAGGTTACAAATTCAAATTATTAAAATAAATTAGATTAAATTAAATTACATTCCACCTCCACCTCCACAGCCTATATTGATCCACTGCTGGACCCAGGCCTCCCCCTGATAAACGCCTTATTGGCTTTTATCTCACGGTGGGTAATGCCCATAATCCCCACGCTGGGCATGCGGGTTGGGGATAGCAGTCTGGTGGTAGAACTGTTCTGCAGGGGCGCTGCTGCCCGCCCCCGGTGGATATCCCTTAGTCGCCTCTTACGACAACCGCAGGAAGAGTTGGGGTGGTGCAAATTCTAAGGCGACACCACACAGCAAAATTACATTCATACCTATGCATTTGTGTACGGTTTAACCACAGAATGCATTATTCTTCAGGTTCTTCGATATTCCTGCAATATTACTTCCTAAGTTTGTGGTGCTGATGATGATCACGAGTCGTCTACAGTAACGCATTTATTTAACCATAGAGTTTTCCCTTCTCAAAGATGTTAGCCACCGCCATATTTGTCTTTAGTCATTTCAAAAACCAACCTTTAACAAAAGCCCATGTACTATTCCATTTTGAAACTACGAACTAAAACTCGCACAATGCAGTGATCAATTCTCGCGTACAATATTCATCCGACCCCTCCCGATTGCGCCCCTCTGAATATTTGACGCATCTACCTGGCCAGGTGCGAAAGGAAATTTTTGGAAGGGAAATACTGGATTGAATTAAAATGTATTTTATCCAGGGATTCTCTTGGTATATTTGAGATTGCTTTTATGCCTTTCTCTACTCTCTACAAACTTATTAATTTTCTTAGTCCAGGCCATATCTTGCGGAGAACCGACAACTGCAGTGCTCTCGAGTGGAGACCGCGACTCGGCAAAGGTAGTGTCGGACGCCCTCCGACCAGCCTGCGAAAGACTGCAAGTAGATGCGGCAAGCTGAAGACAGGGCGATATGGCGCTCATTAGCGGGTGTCTATGTCCAGCAGTGGACTAATATAGGTTGATGATGATGGGGATGAAATTCCGATCTTCATAGAAACTGAATGAGATATTTTCTATGCATTTTCTCTTTTTTCTATGCTCCTTACTTATGAATCTCGGAAATGTAAACAAAAATAAATTTACTTCGAACTCCAAAGCTAAACTGTCTCGTATCTCCGACAGAAAAGCGTTTTCCAAGTATTTGCCTTGATTCAGTAGGAAATTGTCGTGATTTTACAATCTTTTCCCTCGGCGGCCATTTCTGTATTTTATCTAGAACGTACTCGTAGGTAGCTCGCTGTATTATTAAGGGAATTCTATTTATAGACGAATAAGTGAACATAAGTAATTGAATGTGGGAATTTCCTTCTTAATATTATTCAACTCGTATTTTTTTTAAATTAAAAAAAAACGTGAACAGAGTTGTTCTGAGAAAACAGAGTAGTATTAAAATAAATATTCACAAGTATTTATTTCAGACAGGGCAGAGGGTTTTACGACAGAGTGTAAACCTGTTGAATCGTCGGGAAAAATTGGTAAATAAACGCGATAAATGCTCGTGAATATTTCTAAAGTAAAAAAGTTAGGACCAAACTTTAAGGGGGCGCAATCCGTGCCATTTTGTGAAAAGGATAGGCATAGGATTTCGCGTTCATAGGAACGGGACAGAGCATACGTTTTCGGCTTAGCGTAAGCGCAAAAATCAAGTTTTTGCTTATTTACAAGAAAACTACACAACTTATGAAGAAGCTGGTTCTAGGAACCAAATAATTATGTAATTTGAGTTTTTTATCACGGGGATCCAGTGAGGATCAGTACTCATTGGATCCCCGTGGTAAAAATCTAGGCCGAGATTTCAGGATCTCGGCCTAGTTTGACAACCAAACCTGCTAGGTTCGCCTCTTAAGTGGGAGTGCATCTTCAATCCCAGACAAAAATAAACACTTAATTTTCCAAAAAAGAATTATAAAATTATAAACGAAATGATCACTACACTAGGCAATGATCACTACACTAGCAATAAGCACATGCATCATTAATTGCCATATCTACTCATACGAGTATGTTCAAGTTCTATGACCGAGTCTGATATACCCCTGAAAGTTTGGCCGTTACTTTTTTAACAATCTGTATAATTATTCTGATCGCGTAAGTTTAAAAAACTTAACAGAGTAGGACCCCTGTAGGTCAAGTAGAACTCAGAACAACAAAGATTTTTCCTATTAATATTTTGTCGGATTTAATTTTTCCTTAATAATTTGATTGCTTCATAAGAAAACAACAGTAAAAATTTAAAAATCTCATCAAGATCTCTTATTAAATTTATTCCACGTAAACCATTTACGCCGAACAACAATTCAAATTTCGAATATTTCGACGCGCGTGCCGGTGGCGCCATCTGCACAATTACGTTTACATGGATTAGCGCCGTTCCATGTTCAAAAATTAAAACGATTACTTCATTCTGATTTTTGTTTTCTCTAAAAATATTTTTAGACGTATTGCGTTGTGCTCATTCTACCTTTTATTTTACTTACTTCTGTTTCGGCTTCGCTCATGTGGTCACCTTTATAAAATCATTAGCACTTTGAATAATGTACCTTCATAGAAGTGAGAGAATAGATATAAATCAAACCAGCTATGGGTTCGGAATTTCGGACCCATTACCAATTTATTTTTTAATTTTTATTTTATTGAATACTTAGTTTAGGAAAATTATCTTATCTGTTTCTAATGGTACTTGTTTACTTATTTTGATAGCATGTGTTACAATTAACCCTGGATATTTCGTCAAATCTACTAACTTCAGGTTGGTACAAGCTCTTTTATTTAGTAAAAATGTTGAAGTTAAAGCTTGTTGACAGTTTCTCGTACTATTGGTGTTTGATCATCCAAAAGACAAGCGAAAAGCCTATAGTCCAATTCAGAATCTTAGATAATTTATGTAAACAAAGAAATGTCATGATATGTCACTGTCATAATGACAAGTCAGGGGTAGAAATCATTTTTTTACCATGGATCACTATTAGTAGTGATGGCGCGCGGTTTTGCTTGTGCGATACGAAAGATACCCTACCTGTGGATACGGCATTGTCGCGGCCTCGTTTCCCTGTGACCGTAAGGAAATACAAATAAAACAATATAAATAATTAAATATTTTTATTGCTTAAAAAATTAAATATTATTCTGACATCTCAGAATCAGAATTGGATTCAGAATCGGATTCTGAATCCGATTCTCTTAAATTTATAATAAATCTATCCTGTACATCATCAATGATGTGGTTTAATTGGTACATTTCATTTTCAACTTTTTTTACATGGTTGACGCAGTTTATCCATTTTTCGGGTGTCACCTCACTCAAACCTTCCTCTAACAATTTCTTTACTTCAACCATTTTAAATGTTTTATTGTTTCTTGCGACGTGCCCCTTTACCTGAGCCCACACTAGCTCAATAGGGTTGAGCTCGCAGTGGTAAGGAGGCAGTCGCAAAACGGTGACACCCGACTGGGCAGCCAGCTCATCAACCACATACTTATTATACTGTGATTTATTTTCTCTTACAATTTTCATTAATTGAGCCTTGATCATAGTTTCTACATAGGCAATATTTTTAGAGCAGAGCCATGCCTGTATGTCTGCTTTTTTCCAGGCAGTAGTAGGGGTTTGCTCCATTTTCCTACTATGGTATGGAGCATTATCCATAACGAGCACAGAGTTTGATTTTAGTTTAGGAAGAACCTGCTTAAACCAATCCTCAAAACACTCCGCATTCATTTCTTTGTGATAATCCTCAGAATTTTTTTTTGATTCAAACAGGAGCAGAGCTCCTTCTACAAATCCTTCATCACTTCCGATGTGGCTTATTATAAGTCTTTTCCCTTTTCCTAAAGGAGCCTTCAGCCCTGTGGTTAGCCCCTCCCGAAAAGCGTCTTTTGAAGACTTAACTTCGGTGTCCACCCAAACTTTGTTGACTGTAAGGCCTAAAACAAAATAATGAATGGCAGATTATTATACACAACAACTTATTAATAAAACAATCGGATTTATAATCAAAAGTACATAATAATGAATGACAAAATCACAATCATAGGTAATTTTAACAATATTACCTTCATTAAGCCAGGTCTCGTCTTGGTAGTAAATAAACTTTCCATCCATGCGATGCTTCTTTATGGATGACAAATACTTTTGTCGCCACAGAGTTATATCTTCCCTATCAATCAAACAGCTGTTGCGTTTTCGGCTGGTGTACTTAAACTTTAAATGCTTTAGTACTTTTTGAAGTTTGGTAATTGACAGGTTTGGCAAGTTTGAGTCCTCATTTACAGCTCGCAGGACCTGAAATATTAAAATTATTTTGAATAATAGGAAATGTAAGACTTATCCTATCATAACACTACATCCATCGCTCAGTGCATCGTGATTGATATGAGAGGTATTTATAAGTTCAATGTTGGTCAACTTGCGGAGCTATAATACATATAATTATTTATTATCCACTCAGAATTGCAATAAAAGTCATTTCTTTATGAGAATTTGGCTCGGTTATATTTAAACATTAAACTAATCATACCCCCCTTGTTTGGGGGGAAGCATGTTCAGCAGTGTACATTATGAGTGGTGAAAGATAGGTAGGATTATTATTACTGTGTAGACATTGCCCCTACAAACAATGGTTCAGTGGGTACCTAATAAATAAGCAACTAAACTCTTACCTTTGCTACAGTAGGAATCTCATTTCTACGATAAAACTGGTGAACAATCCGTCTTATTGCTGAGTATGAAAATTCGTCCATTTTTTGTAGGAAGTTGGTTTTCGGACCATCTTTTTTTGGAGAACTGAGAGTGCCTGTTGTTTTGCGTTCTTTCAATATTCTTTGCACTGTTATTACAGAGAGTCCCAAAAGCTCGGCCGTTTTTTTCGCACAAGCTCCAAGTGACCAGACTTTACCCTGTGGCCAATTTTTATATGTATTTTTGTATACATTCATCACCATAAGTTTTTCTGTAGCACTCATAGATTTCTTCGGACGTTTTTTTTGTGGCGACAGATAGTCACTTGTTGACGATGTCGATGGACCCGGCATCTCCGCCGTCGGCGGCGCGAGCGCGGGTTGAGGTTCCATGTTGTGTGAGTGTGACACAACAACAACAACAATACAAGCACAACAACAACAACAAGGTTTAAAACTTAACAAAAACTGATAACAATAACAGACAACGATAATGTCAAAACGAAAACAAAACAAAAACTCAACAACGCACAATTGCACACGAGCAGCGAAAAAGGAACACATTCGACTTCGGCGGACGAGAGGCGAATGAAATGAAATTACAATGCAAACACGAAATAAAATGGCGTCTAATGTCAAAATGCGAAAATTGTTTCGAACTTCTGTGATTTACGCCCATTTTACTCCGGTAATACCAGTGTCATAAAATATTTACTGCTAATATTTCTTCATCATTTTATAACTTTGTTAAACAAATGAAATAAAATATAATATGTAGCACAAAACCATTGCTATTTTCCATTCTATGGATATTGATTAGAAAATAAACCCTACCATAAGTATTTAGAAAAATTGAGTAATCTTCTATGAACTTCTATTTCGAAACATTTTTTTTGATATGGTATCACCTTTGTTTACATAAATTATCTAAGATTCTGAATTGGACTATAGTTTGCAGTACGGAACCAATTTGGCATCTACGCTTACCTGTAGAGCGGTAGGTACCGTTGGCATAACAAATTTAGTTTTTTGTGCATGTGCGATCCAGTACCCCATGACGAGTAACGTCATTTTGAATTCGAAGAATGTTTTCGAGACTTTGCTTTTATCTCGCTTACACGTACAAAAAAAAAGAATAAGACAAAGCTAAAACTTATGAAACTATTCAACCGCTATCAAACAAAAGTAGTTGCTTTTTATCCGGTAGAGGCGCTGCAAGGCGCCTCTACCGGATAAAAAGAAAGAGTCGAATCGAGCTCTCGAAAACTTTTATCGAAGGTTTTTGTATCAGCTCGTTCGGTAGGTACTGAACACATTATAATTTTACAATGTATATTATCGGGTTTAATAAAAAGTAAGAATTCGTTGAAGTTTCTATGTAGGTACTTGCAACAATATTTCGATTTATGTTCACGTCTTAATAGGTCTAGGAGATAAATTGTGTCTTGGGGCAGGACATTGACAAATTTTTGTCTTAAAATATGAATTAATGCGATCAAAGTCGCCGTAACAGGTAACTTTACCTTGTACGTAGCAACGTTTTCACTTTTAATAAACAGTGTGTAATAATTTTAATAAGCTAAACATTTTGGCATCAACCGCTTACCTGTAGAGCGGTACCGTTGGCAGAACAACCTGCGAATTGAAATTAGCATCTAGTTTGGCTGCGTTGGTGCATTCTAAATTAATGTTGTGTTTTGTATATTGTATTTGTTTACGACCGGCTTTTGCTTACGGGTTTGTCAGATTAAGTGAATTTATTTTAGTTTATAATAAAAAAAATATGAATTATGCATCTAAAAGCCACTTTAGTATTTAATACAATCTATAAAGAGTGTACAACCCCTAAAATAGAGTCCAATTAAAATAATAACCTAGACTAATTTAAACCGCCAAAACGTATTTATTATCAACTAAGCGACGCGTTAAACCACTGTAGGTAATAATAAATTCGTAAAATAAAGAGAACCCAAGGCATTGCTAACCAATTTTTGTAACGATTTTTTATTGAATAAATGATCTATCTATCTATGTATCTATCATTAAATGGTAGGCAAGTATTCTACTTCAACCGAAATATTATCATTGAGTTTAAAATAAAACCACCCAAAATGTTAAAAACCCCGCCACAAATAAGTTTAATTCACTTCGTGGAACCTTTATGAAAATACCTTTTGAAAAAGGAAATGGAAATAAAGAGCACGGGGATGGCATTAGAAATAAAAGCGTACTAGTTAATACTAGTACGTAGCGTACTAATGTACGCTTTTATATCTAATGCCATCCCCGTGCTCATTATAAAAATAATCCTGATGAAGATGTGTTTAGTATTAATAAACACATCTACTAAATGCACTTTGAATTTTAATCTTAAAGGTTTTTTTGCGAACGGTACTATATTATTGAAATGCTTTACGCATTTGGTTTGATCCCGAACGGTATAAGCGCAAGTACTTGCTTTTTTACTAGAAAACTACACTTATCAAGAAACTGGTTCAAGGAACCAAATAATAAGTAATTATCGTATTTTTTTTTCTCAAACGTGTTTTCAGGTTCAAGGAACCAAAGTAAATCTTTTGAATTTTATGTAATTCGAGTTTTCTACCACGGGGATTCCGTGAGTACTGAGATCTAGGCGTAGTTTGACAACCAAACCCGTTAGGTTCGCCCCTGTAATTATGTTTCGTAGTAGGTTTAAGGTCAACAAAAACAATTTTCTTGTATTTCTGTAAAGAAAATAAAATTGAAAGTAGGTAATGATTCGTCATTCAGTTAGTGAGATCACTTTCAAATCAAAATATGATAAGAGCTGACTTTATATGATCAGGATTTTTTTTATAAAACCTTGCGAGTTTTGGTTGTAACACAGGATGTAGTCACTTTTAGGTCAAATTACATACAATTCAAATTCACAATAGATATCATAACGTCCATAAAAATGAACAGAGCCCTTTCTACATTAGTGAGGTGGTAATCCAAAAGTCCCGTGGCATTATACCCCTCCCGAGAATTATCCCGCTGTCAAATGCGTTATCCCGTTAGATCCGATAAGTCCCATAAATACACACGTTGTCCATGTATTGTGGAAGGTATGGAGTGGGAAATAATATATTTGTGAAGGAACAAAAGACTTGCAAGAAAGAGGCATTTGAAATTACGAACCAAGTAATAATGTAATGAATGTAAAGAGTGCTTTCGCGTTCGATCAAATCGGGAAAATTAAGAGACAGCGTGTTATTTTCCCAATTTGTACCAAAAATACAATGCCAATGCTAAAACTTTTCATGAAAATCAAGGTCTTCAAAAACGAAGTTACAAAATAACCGAAACCGTCCTACACCAATATTTTATTTACGCAATATTTTACAGAGACTAAAGATGGTCACCCTACAGTTTTGCCGTAAAAACTATAAAAATTATACAATAGAGCGCGGAACCCTATTATTTTGGGGATAACTTTGTTAACTCAATTTATACGCTTTTAAAAGTTCACGGGAACACTTAGTGCAGTCCAGAACATCATCCGCTATGTTACGAGTACATGACAAAACAATTTTTACAAAAAAACAAAAAGTTCGTTGGTGATTGTTTTAAACTATTCGCTGGTTACACACGAATTTATCATACACATTAAACATTAATAACAACACAGAGTTACTCTCGCAATCATAATATTATTTATTTATTTATTTTAACACTTTATTGCACTTTAAGGTACAAAGGGTGGGCTTAATGCCGAGGCATTTTCTACCTGCCGACCAAAACTATATGTTTTACAGGGAAACCATATGTTTTTTGTTTTATTAGAAAGTATTATTTCGATATTTTAATTATACTCAAATCAATTCCTACTTTCTTATTGTTTCTTACATTCCAATCTAAATAATATCTTCACAATCAACAATTACATTCAATTCCGAAAACAACTTATAAAAAAACACTAAGACAACATAACCGTTAAAAATACTTATCAGAAACCATAATCATTAACATTATCAGATATTCTGACCATTAGCAATATTTTTCCCACTTGTTTAGGAATCTCAGGGAAAGCTCATCCCCATTCGTAGCTAACAAAGAGAGTAATAATTAATATCCCATTTCGTTCTACTCGTTTTCGACTCGTTGGGAATTCCCGGGAATTATTAAACGGTCTGTACAGGGCTTTATTTTTGTTTTTGTGTAGATGTTTCGGTTTATAACCAACCGACGAAAAACAAAAGAGGTTCTCAATTTCTCAAATCGACTTTAAGTGTCGGTGTTATTTTAGATGTCACAAAAACTAAGCTAATTTGACTGATCTTAAAATATTGCTTTACATTTCATAAAGATCGAAGTAGAAAGGATCATTTTTAGTCATGTTAAATTAGTTTCGTTTTGGCGACATCTGGATCGACACCATTGTCTTTGTCGAGTTGTTTATTCGTCGGATTCGGTTTGTTTATTTACAACAGACATGGTAGAATAAAAATAATGAACAGATTGGAAAAAGTTATACAGGCAGGTGAAGGTGAATTTCGTAGCTCTATAAGCAATCGCTCTTCTTAGAGGGTCTACGCGAAACGACTACGATGGTCTACGACTTCTACTTCGTAGAGGGTTTACGCGAAACGACTACTGCTTCGTAGAGGGTTTACGCGAAACGACTACTGCTTCGTAGAGGGCTACGCGAAACGACTACTGCTTCGTAGAGGGTCTTCGCGAAACGACTACTGCTTCGTAGAGGGTCTACGCGAAACGACTACTTCGTAGAGGGTCTACGCGAAACGACTACTGCATCGTAGAGGGTCTACGCGAAACGACTACTGCTTCGTAGAGGGTCTACGCGAAACGAGTACTGCTTCGTAGAGGTTATAGCTAGTCTTTGTTTAGAAATTTGAATAGGACTTCGTGTCGTCAGGGGGATCCCCTTCTAGCAAATTCTAACTTGTCGAGATCACTAAGACAAGACATGGTTTTAGTTCCCGAACTTAAATGAACTGCCAGTTAAGTCAGTTTCCATAAAGTTAACCTACAGTCTGCTGTCAAACGTCCGTTTATATCCTGATCAAAGCAAGCTAAACTCGAGTCAAATATGCCATTTCCCATTAAGTTCCATTTAAGTTGCATCTCAACTGAGCACGAGTGAGCGCAACTCTACTATATATCATAATCCAAAATATTTTTTGTAAACAAAGATATTGTATGAAAACTTAATAAAAATTATAACAAAAAAAACAAGGTAATAGCAAGGTTACCACTTAAACAAGAATAAAAACTTCAATTAACAATTAAAACAACGCGTAATTGCACACGCGCAGCCTAAAAGGTGTAATTTCGAGCGCGATAACGGACGAGAGACAAGCAAAATGATCAATGAAACCCAAAAATTCTTTCGAACTTCTACGATTGGCTCCGATGATACCAGTGTCTTAAAAGATTTTCCACCAATTTTTCTTTGGTTTTTTAACCTCTTTGTTTACAAATAATATATTGGCTTCTAGAACTGACTATAAGCTCAACTAAATCTCTCAAAGGATGCGCCGTCATTGTGCTTAATTTGGCGGGAAACTTGTCGATTTGGAAGCTAGCTCTGTGCTTGGTGACTTAGTTTACTTAGCTTAGTTATTTATATACTAGTTTCAGCCTGCGGCTTCGCACGTTTATTTTCCGAGAGAAAAAATAGCATACGTCATTCCAAGTTATAACCTACGAAGCTGAGACATGGACACTTACGGTAGAGCTGGTCCACCAGTTCAAAGTCGCTCAGCGAGCTATGGAAAGCCATATGCTTGGAGTTTTCAGACAGAGAACCGGAGTTATCGATATAGCTCAAAGAATTAGCAAGCTGAAATGGCAGTGGGCCGGCCATATCTCGCGAGTAACCGACAACCGCTGGGGTAAACGTGTTCTTGAGTGGATACCGCGACTCAACAAACGTAGTGAAGGACGCCCTCCTGTCAGGCAAATCTCATTTTATTTATTTATTCCACCGTAGGACATGTTATGTCGTTATAAACTCATTTTCTTTTTATTTTGCATAATAAAATAGGTTAAGAATGTAATGGTACCACATTCTTAACCTATTCGTAATGTTAAAATATATATGTAAATTTTCCATTAAATGATTTTATTTAAAAAAAATAACGCTCTATCACAATGCCCTTAACACGACGTGACCAGCCTTTGGTCTGCACTCAGAACCAGCGCTAGGTAGACATATCTGTGTCTACCCAGCACAATGCTGAGTACAGGCCATATTTGCCCTAAATCCTGCTACGCACAAAAATTTGCAGCTGAGTCTAGGATTAATTTAGTGTCTTAAGGCGCTACCACGACTCACCCTAGCGCCGCCACCTATTAATTTATCTTATTATTACGGTAAACCAAGGAATTTACAAAATCCGTTAAGTAGTTTGTGATATCTATCATAAGCTTTTTATAATGCCTCTGTAATAGTTTTATTTTGTATAGTTTAGACAGAGATGCGAAAACGGATTTTTTTGGCCACCAAGAGCAACTTCGCATCTTTGCATAGACTATACAAAATAAGCTTACGATAGGTATCACAAACTGCCCAATGGAGTTTTTAACATCCCTTAATACTAAGAAAGAATAAGAAAAAATTGGTGGCGGCGCTAGTGTTACGAGTAGGTCGGGGTAGCGCCTTAAGTTGTTGTGTTGTGTACTCAGTAGATATAAGGTATATAAAATTATTTTCTTTCTTTCTTCTACGATTCTTTCTTATTTACTATTGCTTAATTATGATAAACAACACAAGGTTTTTGGAAAAGAAGGAGCATCATAAGGGATTGTACGCAGATGTTATGGAGTCTACACACCAAATTCGCTAACGCAACCCGGCGGCGGTTTGATGGCGACAACAAAATTTTATAGAATCTTGTCGGCGTCAGTGCCCGCCGACTTCTTGCGACACGTTCGCAATTATGTCGGCCTCATGTCCGCAGCATTGTTGTCGGCATGATGCGACAAATGTATTTACTTGTTCGCGATTTGTAAATTTTCAGTAAATAAATTCAAACAAATTGTCAAAACCTTCCTGTGCAAAAAGGCTTAGTATAAAATATCAGATTATCTAGGGGATAAAAAAGTTAGGGATGGGTGGGTTTTACTCAAACTCGAAAAATAACAGCTAACAGGCTAAAGGTTTCTTCGCCGCTTCTTTACGTTAGTCCCGACATACCGAAACGAAAGAAATCAAAAATGTCATTTTATTTCCGTGTCAGTGTTTAATTTTAAGAATTTGACCTTTTCTAAGTATACATTTATTGTATTTATGGAAATAAAGAGTTCATGATTCTTACTGATTTTGTGCCGCCGACAGTGTTTACCAACCCGGCGACACTGGCCGGCGGCTATGGCGCATGACTCCTAGACGTGAAGCCGCCAACATCAGACCAATCAGAGCCAATCCGCCGGGCTTTGTCGGCGACGTTGGCGACTTAAGTGTGTATACTCCTCATGTCTAACCTAGTTACTCGTATCGTGTTCTGCATGTTAAAAGCAATACTGACAAATAAAATTACAGCGTACAATGCATTGCAATTTAATCGAACGCTTCGTACAATCGACGACGTGAGTAAAAAGTAGAACTATTATTATGTAGGATGCAAATGTTATTATAGAAACGACAGTGGTTAGGGTTGTCGCCCTGCCATTGTGTGTGCAACTGAATTGGTATGAAAAGGTAGGTATTTTACAATCATTATAATCCGGTAAAGTTTTATATACCATAACAGTTTTCATATTTGATCTGATCCATATTATGAAGTTTCAAAAACGATTCTCACTCTTTCAAACTAATGCCATTATAGCGGGACAGTGCAGCCAGCGTCTTGGGGACGCTTCCGACTGGTATTGATATGGATCAGTTGAGCTACTCGTACCACTAGATTGATTGCTACAGTCCGCAGTTAGCACAACTGTTTCAATTGTAAATACTAGTTCCAATTTATAATAATAATAATAATAAAAAGTATTTATTTTTTGTAAAAAGACACAGTAAACTTACATTCTAACGTCATATTATATCTAAATAGTTCAATTTTAATTTTAAAATGACGTTATTTTAGAGGTTAATTTTCGGTTGTTAACTAATGGTGAAAGTTTGTATGTTGGTTTTTCCTTTCCTCCAGATCTGAACTTATAAGTAAAGCTACTTTTATCCCAAAAAAGCGATGTTGCTGGCAAAATCTCGTTCTTTACTTTAACTAAAAATCTTATTAAGAAGTCAATTCTACGGGCAATTGGGCTAGCTTGACTTGAATTCACATTTACGGCCAAAATCCCGAGTTAAAATCACGTTTTCTAATAGCCAACCTGTCTGGTTACTTGGTACATGATCTGAATTGCGGGTCGAACCGGTATAATCCAGTTCATACTAGTATCTGCTAGAAATGCCTGCAGGTGACAACCCTGATATTGTGAGGGGAGTGAGCTCGAAGCAATATTAACTTCATGTTCTAGGCGGTAGAGCTGTTTTTAGAATTGTATTATTGTGATGTTTATTTTCATAAATATCTACTTGGGCTTTGAAGTCGTCTATTGTGGAAAGAATGTTAAAATTTTACTGTCTCTCTATCCTCATCAGCAAATATACCGAAATATGCCGAACATGCCTTCCCAAACAAGGAAGGCATGTTCTGGGTTTTGCCTTAATCTCCACGCTTGGCAGGCGGATTGGTGGTTGCAGTGGGTGTGTTAAAATACACAGAAAAAAGCTGCTGCCCTGGTAAGTTCCCTTAGTCAGCTCTTACGACATCTACGGGTTGAGTTAGGAGGACACTTGCTGTCTCTATACTGAAACAAAAGTGCTCGTTCTGGATACGTTCAAGTAGAAAACGGCAGCATAAGACAAGTTGATCAACGGGATATGTGTCATGGGCACTGAAAGTGCTAAAAGCGTTGAGTGCATTGTGAATTTATGTTTTGTAGAGCAATATTTTGCAACTACTCCGGTTCAAATGTTGCATTAAGACTCCATAAAATTGGCTCTAACTTTTCCTTGTTATGATAATTATGTTTTAGTACATATTTATTGGGATTGAGAATGACGTCAGCTTTCATGCTGTCCTGCTCAGTTCGAATCCGATCTGAGCGGGACGGCAGGAGAGACGTCTGTCCTGCTCAGTTCGAATCCGATCTGAGCGGGACAGCATGAGAGACGTCATTTTCAATCTCATTACTTAAAGTACGCAGTTTATATTGACTAGCTCATGTTATGACAACCCTAGTGCACGCGTAGTCTCGTACACTTCAGGAGCGTGGATCGAGTTTTCAATTCCAACAAGTGGCTCGCGATATTGCACGTGCGCCGTACAGTGCGGGACAAATTACTGGGACACTGGCTTAGCTGGCTTGTTTCACTTAACTGGGGGAACCTTGGTTCCAAGCTTTTGATCGAGATTGTTTGTATTTCAAGTATTTAGGACCGGGGGGCTTTCATCGAAATGGATAAGTTTCGAGATTTGATTCTGTTGGTTGTTGTAGGTTAACTTTTGACGCTGTTTTTACGGTCATAGAACTACAAATAAAACGTCAATTGCTAGTCGGACTCGCGCACCGAGGGTTCCGTGTTGTAAGACCTTGCTTCTTGCCAAATTTTATGATTCTACGTCAACGGGAAGTACCCTATAGGTTTTGGTCAATGGCGAGAAACTTTTTATTAATAAACTACTAATTTACGGTTTTTGGATTTTCACTTTACTTGTGCTATTAGACCTTACTTCCTGCTAAATTTCATGATTCAACGGGAAGTACCCTACAGGTTTTGTGTGCAAGTCATTCCCTTGAAAATTTCAAAATATTCGGGCTTAAATGGCTGTAACTTTTGATTGCGTTGACTTAGAAGTTTAATTTATATCACGGCTCCAAGACGTTACGAATTTGAGTATTTGATGTTAATTTCAGCTAAATGGAGGTATTGTTCCTGAGAAAAGGGGGTTGACAGACAGACCGACAGAGTGATCCTATAAGAAAATTATATATGTAAATTATAAAATTATATATATAAGAAAGCTATAAGGGTTCCTTTTTTCCTTCTGAGGTACACACATAATAAAGATGCGATACTTCGTATGGATGAATATTTGAGACGTCGCGTCGTTACGCAAAAATTGCTGAATGGGTTGAACTGATATTTTGGATGGATATTTCTAGAACAGGTTTCTTTTCTGCAGGGCTTTCGGGATAACGAGTAAACGCACAAAAACACGCGTTTTTGTGACTATGTGATTATCTAGGACCCTTCGAGGCATTAATACGGCTACAGCGATACTGATGAAGATATCAAAATACTTGTCTGGATTCCAGTTGTGTTCTTAGCTGCCTATAGTATGAAATACTTGGCCTTCTTATTTTGTAAAAACAATGTAGGTATCTTTAGCACAAAACTAGGAAAAAGCGGGTCCGAATGGGGTATTAACATTTTCAGTGAATTACTTATTATCCCGAGCAATCACGTGATAAACCTCTAGTTGGTTGAAAATATTCACGATAGAAACACGATCAATAACGCGCTAGTTTTCCGGTCGTTCTATTAACTTGTCGGCCTTACACTCAATAATTTCCCCCCACTTCCCCCCTTATCCACCAACTGCATGTCATTTGAATTTCTGAAGCTGTTTGAGCAACGTATAAATATATTTGCATGTGATTACGGCCAGCAGTGTACAGGGAATATTTGCTTTTAAGTTCATCTCAATTTTGTGAAATGTTTGAGTTGTTTGATTTGCGATATTAGAAATACACTTATCATGTGTCGAGTTATTCACCTTTCACTTAAAGGATCAAAGTAGCATGAAGATACAGAATCTTGATGATAACATTAATTTCTAAATATGGTAATGTGTATCTTAATTAATTTGCATAGATGCAAACCTAGAATAACTTTTGGCAAAACGCATTGGAAGCCGCGGGCAAAAACTTGGTCATTTTTAACCGACTTCGGAAAAAGGAGGATGTTAATGTTCGGCTGTATGTGTGTTTGTATGGGTGTATGTCTCGCTTTTTCTGTCCTTTAAATGTAAAATGGTAATACATTTCGTGGCGCCTGTAAAGATTAAAAGAAAAAAAAACAAGAAAAATTAAAATTTTCAGTACTAATTGTGATGTCAAATTGTGATTGTGTGTAAAAGAGACCTACAAGGTCATGTGGGGTATCAAATTAAAGGTATTGGTTTGTACATCTCAAAACAGTTTTTGAAATTTCTGTAGGTTTCATACTTTTGAAATATTTATTTTCTTGAATAAAGTCGAAGAATTACCCATCCCCCCCACGTTTCCGAAGTTTGCAGCACGATCCATCTGAAATGTATGTAGCGTTTGTAGATATGGATCTATATTTTACAGGAAAAATATAGAGAAGTCTGTAAGTAGAACCATTTTAGTCCTCCTACCTCACATCTCATATCAGTTTTTTAAATTCCTATAGGTTACATACCTTTCGAAATATTTTGAAAAACGTCGAAAATTTTACCATTATCCCCAATACTCCGAAGTTAAGAAACCGATCCATCTGAAATGTATCTTAATTTTTAGGTATTCATTAAACAGCAAAGTCTCTAACCGGTGCTATAGTATATATGGTTATACTTGACAAACGTTCGTAACCCTCAACACGCGCGAGTCACACTCGCACTTGACGGATCTTGTTTATGTATGCCCTTAGTTGGCATCATGTTTTGGGGTAACTCGACTGACAGCCTTAGAGCATTCAAAGCCCAAAAGTGTTGCTTAAGGGCTATTCGTGGTTTACAGAGACGTGACTCCTGTAAAAGTTACTTTATCGAACAAAAACTACTAACATTTCCGTGTCTATACATCTACGAAGTTGCAGTTTTTGTTAAAAATAACCCCGACCTGTTTCAAGAATGTGCAATTGGAAGCCGGTCTGAGGGAAGTCTGCCCTCAGACCGGCTTCGCAATGTGCCATGCAGAACAAAGTTGTTGCGTTAAGTGTGTTTTGTATGGCACCAGAAATCTTTAACAAAATCCGAAAAGTTAGTCGTGATTTGTCGTGCAACCAATTTAGTGCAAAACTTAATAATTTTCAAATTGATAAAGCTTATTATACAGTGAATGATTTTTTAAATGACCGTATTGTTTGAAATTTTCATATTTAAATGACTTGAACTTGTTATGAAATGATCATTACTTCATTTATTTTTTTAACTAAAACATTTTTATCCAAATTATGAAATTTAGTGACTGTACTAATGTTTGACATTGTTTATTTAAATTGACTATCATACATTTTTATTTTATTTTTTGACATGTTCATCTCCAGCTGACATTAATTAATTAACTATTTTATTTTAAATTAAATTTCATAATTTGGCATTGATTAGAAGTGATAATATTGGAAATAAATTATAAAGTTATTTATTCTTTTTAAGTCAAATAAAAACCTGTTCTGATTGTTAGTAAGTTTTCACATGTGTAATGAAATGTTTATACGCCTAAGCGGCAGAATTCTGCGATCTAAAATAAGTCTTATGTACCGACTGTAACATTACCTGATTCACAAACAATAAATGAATTATGAATTATTATGAATTATGAGTTTTCCATGTTTATTTTTGTTTCGATAGAAATTAACAGCTGTTTGTTTGTTTCAGGATGTGATCCACACAATCAGCAACCCCCACGGACAAGTGCAGAGGATCGTGGTCTTCAAGAAGAATGGTGTCCAGGCGATGGTTGAATATCCTTTACAATATATTTAAAGAAAATGAGAATAAACCGCCAAGACCGAGTCGACTCAAACGAAGGGTTCCATACCGTAAAAATCAGGCAACTTTTTCATAGCACATTAAATTTTCACTTGTTCGGGTACCTCTTAAAATATTCATCTTTATTATATTTTTAGTACTTGTTGTTATTACAGTTGAAGTGTGACTTAATTATAGAAAGTTTCATGTGTCAAGAGCAAATGTTTGTACGGTCTGCAAATATTTGTTCCGGGTGTTCTGGGTATTTTCTATGTATGATAAAAAAATATCTATCTATGTATGTATTGTACTATGTATATCAGTCACTAATACCCATAACACAAGCTCTGCTTAGCTTGGGGCTAGATGATGCTGTGTGGATTGGCCAGCATTATATATTTATAACCCATTTTGTTCCCCATTGCTTAACTGCGAACAGTTGAGCAATGTGGCTTCCTCATATTATTTCGTATGCCCTTGATCTAAGAAAGTGGTATTTCAATACAAAACAAACAAATATCAAAAAAAATCTCACCTTAGATACATCAATTCGCATTCAACACTTAGTTTCTTTGAGTTATGTTCGTAGACACTTGAAAAAAGCCGTAAAGATCGAGATGTATATTTTTCCCTCGTTTCGGGCGTGGTTTGACTGCTAGCGGTTTATGAGGGAAGCGTAAAGGGATTTTTCTTAAAGTTGTAATTTTTAAAGTCGTGTGATTTTAAAGTAGTTTAGTGATGCACACATTTTTGCTGATAATAAGTAGTACTTACTACTTATTATAAGTAATATTAGTAGTAAGTACTACTTATTATCAGCAAAAAAATGTTGTAAATTAAATTAAGTTTTGTCAGGAACAGTCTCTAAATATCTAAATGAAAAACTTTAAGAGGGAAATTGTAAAATAAGTTTATAGTATGTAGTAAAATTCAATCATACTCGACTTGCATAATAAAATAGTAATTGGCCATAAACCAATTTAAGCTCGATAAAACTATTTATAAACAATAAAAATTAACTGCCCATGAATAATAACATAACTGTTTCATCTTTATTAACAATAAAAGATCACAAACGTTAAAGACTCTCAACTCAAAGACCCGACTCTGGGAACATTAAACCATTCCCCCTCCGCGCTCCGTTGCGTTTTTATCGGTCGATAATATCCCATGCGTTATTGCGATAAGATTCCCGATTCCTTGCACACAGCTGCATTTTTATCGCTCGATATTTAAAACCAAATGGGGTACTACTAGAACCTACTAACGCATTATCGTATTATCGCATAACGCAGCTGTGTGTAAGATCGCATGCGTCCTAATACAAAATGTTCTGAGGACAATTATCGCAATATCGCAGAAACGCACGCGTTCAACTTCTACCGCGTCGATAATTTCGCAGCAGTGTGTAAGATCGTATGCGTCATCAATAATACAAAATGTACTGAAACCGGATATCACAATAACGCATGCGATATTATTGAACGATAAAAACGCGCCTGTGGGGGAGAAGCTTAAATGATAAATATGCGTCAACAACAACAACAACGTGCCTAATCTTATACATCGGTTTTCGTTTATCTTTGGGAATCGCTGTAGTTATTTCAACACAGCGTAAAAAATATATTTACTAATGATGAGACAACGTTGTTTGACGCAGGAACTGTCAGTTGCGAGGCCTAATTGCCTCGTAACTGACTGTTCCTACGTCAAGAAAACGATGTATCATCTTTCAGTTAAAAAAAATATTTTTTGCGTACATCTCAGATCGAATCCGAACTGACCAAAACCAGACATTGATGCACGATTTCTATTAAAAACGACACACCTAGAGGTACTTCCCGCGCACGTAAAGGATGGGATTGAGAATGATGTCATCTGTTATTCATGACCGATGTTTTAAATAGAAATCAGTCATCAATGTCTGATCCTGGTATGGTATGGACGAGGTACGTTTTTTTTTTAGTTTTTAAATACTTTTTTAAACCCGCTGTTAGTATAACCGTATTACCGCACTCTGCGTTACCCTACTTCCAGAAATCGTAAAAGAACTTATAAATAAAGTCAGTCGAATGTTAAGTATCACGGATAACGCCAACAGGTGCGGGGCTTTATTTTATTGTATTGAATTTCGTAATCTAAAATGTCATTATGGATCGTGTTTCTATCTAAAATGTCATTATGGGTTTATTTTTTGTGACAGAAGTTTTTCTGTCATTTCATCAGTCAGTCAGGTCAATTCAGATGTAATTGTAAGTGTTATATCCATACTTTTTGCCGCTCATTGGCTGCATTTTAATTACAAAAAAATAAAAAGCAAAAGAAAACAACTAATGAGACAACACTCACTTATCTGAATCGACCAGCAGGATTGCATTACCGATGTAATCGCAGCTCTGCTGACGTGGGGGCCAGATAATGATTTGTGAAATGGTCCAGTTCTGCTTAGCTCGGGGCTAGATGATGCTGTGTGGATTGCCCAGCATGACTTATTATTTATTAAAAAAAAAATTTGGGGATTCATATAAAAAACGTGAAAAGTAATTGTGTGTTTGTGTCAAGTCAATATAAAAAGTAGTAAGTCAATCAGTCTTTATAAAACGCTCACAAATTTTCAAAATTTAGTTTATCTATCACAAAAATTTATTTAGAAATTTGCACGTGAATGAATTTGAAAATAAATGTTCTTTAGTATATTCAGTAAATTACCTACTGACACTGAAGTAACACATTCTTCTTTCAATGCCATTCATCACTTCTTGGTTTCAACCGTTACTATATTTATTTTCTTGAATGCTTTTTCGTACAAATAAGTTTCGTTCAGCAAATTTAGATGTCGAAACTAAATTTAGATCTTAGCTCCAATGAAATAAGACTTATGTCGCTAAATTTTAGTTCGTTGAAAAACGCAGAGAACGTTTCAAATAAATGAAATGATTCATAGGCAATTTCGAAAAGAAACGTCTAAATATTTTTTTCTTACGATAAATTCACTTGTAAAACTACTTTATGCAACAGACAAATTACAGCAATTTATAACTAGAAACATTTTGTAGATCTAGTAAACATTGTTCTATTTATCATTTACATACAATTAACTAAATGTGTTTATGTCATAATCGTGATAACATAGGTACTTAATGATTTATTTTGTATAGGATTTATATTTTAAATGATAATTTTTTAGCCACACAATAAATTCATCACATTTCATCAAAACGCTAATCGCCATTAAACTCTCATAGTGGATTTACGACACGTACTACGTAATTTTACGGTTTACGTAGCGTAGACGTAGATTTTACGACTGTATCGTTAAATGGAGGACTCGTAAAGTTTGAAACTTTCAGAATTTTTGATTAAAGTGGATTTCAAGGTAAGATTGAAGATTGGGTAATCTAAATCAAACCTGTGAGTTTTTCTTCTGTACAAATGATACAACGTTGTTTGGCTAAGAGGTCACACACGGTTGGTGTTCTTCCAACACAAACAAGGCTCGTAGTTAACCCGCTAACTTTCATAATGAGGTTAGGTAACACAGTTAAGTTTTTACCCAAAAAAATAAAGTCTTCATTTACTCAAGATTGGAAGTGAACAAAATATCAAAGTGACCACAGTTGCGCTCAAGTAATTTGAAATATATCTGACGTGTTCGAGAATCCTCTAAATCACTTTAACTTTTGCCGTTTTTACTCCTATTCTTGATGAGAAAAACCATCTATAACTTTAACAGAAATAGATAGATATAAGAAGGATATAAAGAAATATAAGAATATAAATAAATTTTACTGCATAAACTTATTAAAAAAATAGTGCATAAAATTAAAACGAATACTATAAAAAGACAACAGAATTCTAGAATATATTCCACTACTAACGACTGCCTTGAAACTAATAACTAACGAATGAAATAATAAAAAGCTCTGGCACAGTTCGAAATAAATTAAATTGAATAGTAAAGCGTGTAACAGGTTGTTGGGAATACCAAAATATATTATGAAGGTCGCCCGTGCGTCGACCTCTATTTTTTAATAATTTCTGAGTAGAGTTTCAGTACGCTAGTTTACGTTCTTTGTTACGCAATATTTAACCGACTTAAAAAAGTAGGAGGTTATCAGTTCGTCTAGATGTTTTTTTTTATATGTACATATGTATTTTTCTTGATTCCGCTTATGGTACACCGATTTTACTGATTCTTTCACTATTGTATAGAGAATGATCCCGAGGTGGTCCCATAAAAAATATTCCCGAGGGATTAGTATTTATCCCGTTATACTTAAAAAGCAACATAATATTTTTGGAGAATCACGACTAGCTACAACAGTTGGATTCCATAGCAACGGGTGTCAACAGTTTCATCCATGTGTCATACATCAATCATCATCATGAAACTAAATTAGATTTGAATTTTAACTAGAAGTCGCTAGATCTTCGGTCAGGGAAAGTAAGGGAGGGATGATTTCGTTCGTCCGAGACATAGATAAATATTATCTACCGGAATTTGAAGTCGGTTTATTGTTTTTTAAAACACGCCAAATGATTTAAAACTATTAATTAGGTCACTTTGACTGATGTTCTGCTACACGGGACTAAACAATCAAACTGATAATAAAAACTGCGAAATGCGCAAGTTCGGTGTTTGCGTGTTCACGACAAAACTAGGTACCTACTGAACGGATCGAGCTGAAATTTTGCATAGATGTTAGTTGTAGAGCTGGACTAAAGCATAAGCTTAAACAAACATATAGGTAGGTACTGATTTTAAAATAAACAACCTAAACCTTAATTATTTTGGAACATACGTAACTATTGGACTAAACTTTAAAAGGAATATTTACTCAGTAAAGTTGTCTTTGATACCCTAGAACCAGTTAATCTTCTGACTATTCGTGCACGGGGACCCACGACACGGGCCATGAGCCTAGTGTGGGGCCGTAGCCAATCCAATAGACATACACACGTATTATAGTTAGCTCTTTAGTTTTAAATTTTTTTAATATGTATGCCTAATTGTTAATTTTGTTGTTAATAAATAATTTTGTATTTTTTTGTATTTGTATTTTAAAAAATACTAAATCAAATTCAGACACAAATAAATTGAAGTCGGTTTTGAAATCGGATTATAATACCGGAATTATGTAGAAGCCAGTGGTATGAATAAAAATATCTAGTCGACTGAGAACCTACTCATTTTGAAGTAGTTTTATAACCTGAACCTTGTTACTACTTTCTCAAAGCAGATCGAGAGGAGAATAATTTTCTCCGTAATACACTTTCTTAATTAGTTATTCGTTATTTTTTGTTCCTTTGTGAGGGGAACAGATTTATTCAAATTACTTAAAAGTTATGCTGTGAAACTGGGATAGCGACGCTTGTGGTCGCTGGTCGGATTGTCAGCGGGTAGCGGTTTGAAAAGGTTATGAAATATACCTACAGCCGCAAATACCTTATCAAGTTGTTATTAAATTATTTTATTACAACAAATTATTTTTGGCAAAAAAGATCAATTTTAATTCGCACTTATAGAGAAAAGAATAATTTGACACAGAGCTTTAAGAGGTTTATGAAATCGTCATATAATCGTAACTTAATAAAGTGCTTTCCTTGTGAACTTTACAGAGCACTTTCGCTTATGGCGAAAAGACGCAAACTATTACAGTTACACAGCGCAAGAAATTCTATTTTGATATATAGATAGAATAATTATATATTGCCCGCGATCAGTCGCACCACACCCCAAATCCATGATATTAAGCAAAGAAACTCTGCTATTTGAATAATCGCGACGTCTTCGTAACTCGCTCGTGTAATAACAGTTTGATTTTACTATCGGAATGTTCCCAACTTTGCTAATATCCTATCTCGTCTCCAATTCAAATGTAAACGATAAACCCATGTTCTGAAGTGGCTTAACTTATTGTTAGATTCGTTATAGAACTATAATGTTTAATATTTTATTAAGGTTGGTAATGGTGTCAATTCAGATGTAGTCAAAACTAACCTAAAGTAGGGTTTTATTATTATAATGCGTAAGCCTCGCACTTGGCTTTAATTTATAAGAAATCAAATAATATCTCAAAAATGTTTCGACGGGACTTGCACCAGCATCTTTGTACGCTACCCTGGGTCGACACACTGGAGACTTCAACGTTGTTAGAGAGGGCCTTATTGACGAGGAAACCTACGCCACACTGGGATGTTTTGTCACCCTCGCGCAAGTAGAGAAGATGGCCCGAGTCTAGGGTTACGATGTCACGCGCACAAGCTGAGGGCTGTCCCGCGGAGTCTCACGAAATCGTCGAAGCTGGTGCATGTAATGGGGCCGGCTGTTTATAACCGTCTCCCACCGGCGATCATCGGCGCTTCCTCAACGCAATCCTTCAAAAGCAAACTTAAGTTCTGGCTTATTGAGAAATGTTACTATAAATTTAATGAACTATTTGACATTTGGCCTTTATTAACAAAGAAAATTACAATTCAATAATAAAAACAAATTAGAACTAGTACAATTATTGAAACAAATAAGCTTGAATTAAATAAATCCACCAAAATAATATCATGCCAAGACTAGTGAGTCTTACAACACTATCTCAGTTGAAAGCTATGAAATCTCATGACGAACCAGGCCCAGGACTCTACAAAGCATACATCACATGTATACAGATACCAAGATTCTTGGTAAACAAGTATGGCTTAGACGTCATACTGTAATTTTTTCAGACATTGCAAGCCGCGTAATTGAAATTATTGTCATGCTTTTATTGTTATTAGATACTTTTTTAATTTTACAATAACAGAATAAAACAATTACAACTAGTATATACACTTAATATCTATTTCTTAAAAATCTAAGCCGTCACCAGAAGGCAGAGTGCCCAGAATGCTGGCAGCATTGCCACGTTGAATGGCAATGCTAATTCGTTGACCGAAATAGAAGCCAGCATTCCGATCACCTGTCGACTCTACAAGAAGTTTGGTAATATCTTTATAAATGGCGTGTGCTCCAGGTCCCCAAGGACCAAGGGTTTCAACCCCAAACGGCTCAAATAGGTAACCTCGGTCAAGATTAGCGTATTTTCGCCGTTTGAGGGACTCCGCTGATGTTGCTGCGGAGCCGGCCCTTACCGATGTCCCTGCAAGATGTGAAGGCGCTAGGGTATCTACACACGTGGCATCCCAAACTAAAGGCCGACCCATCTTCCAGGGAATCAGAGTCATACCGTCAGGTCTTTTACCATCATCTCGCATAAGGCCACGTGGTTCGAGGGTTTGACATTTTATAATTTTTATTTTTATTATGTTATTCAATTATGAATCAATTTAATATTATTCCCACATTTTTTATAAAAACAATTTAATGAATTCAGCAATACCTATGTATATCAATTTATACAACGTTATTGTTAGTTTAATTAGAATTAAGGACAGAACATGGCACGTAACATATAAACGTTATCAATAAACTAAACTAAACTATCCTCCCCCTCTCTACGGACTTCACATAACCCTAGAAAATGCCATTTTATGTTCTCTAACTCCACTTCCAACTGCGCTAGATGGTGATCAAGCCTCAGAGTGCGTCCGTTGAACGTAGCCAGGGTTAGATTTATAAGTAATGAATGGTAGCATAATGTAGCCCGGGGATTCCTAGCACCCCCTGCCCCGCCGTTACCGTGGCCGCTACCATGGCGAGGAATAGCGAGGCGGCCGGGAACTGGGATCCATTTTCTGGCTTGTGGTATCATTAAGGGGTAATGCCCATAATCCCCACGCTGGGCATGCGTGTTGGGGATCGCAGTTAAGTGATGCAATTGTTCTGCATACCATGCGTAAATTGAAAGAAGGAATTTAAATTTCTACGCATATGTCAGTTTTGTCTATTCTATCTTAGACAACGCTGTCTATGTTGATCAGGCTAAGCACAACGATGGTCTGAAATAAATGATATTTTTTTAACCTTTTTTCTCCGTTTTGGTAGAACATTTGAACCCATAAATTTATTTATCAATAAAAATATTAGAACATAAAAATCTAAGAAAAAATGAACTGGCTTGAGACGTAACACTATGTGCACTCAACAAATAATTAAGTATAATTGAGTAGACATGTCAACAAAAGCTTAGATTGATTTAAAAACGGTGATACAAAGAAAAATAAAAAAATAAGACAAGAAATATATAATAAAACAAAACAGCAATACCTATGTATTTAATGGTGACATTAGTAAAGTAAAGTAAAAGTAAGTAAAAGATATTTATTTTGCCCGAACATACAGAGAAAAATATACATGTAAAAATAAAACAAAAATTAATTAGTAATCTGACAAAATCGGACTCCACTCACCATGTGATATGGTCGTGCCATAGCCTAGCATATGGTCTTCCGTGGTTATAGATACTACATAAGGATACAGTGGCTATGTTGCTCTCACAAGCATCATTTCCCCTGCAGTTGGAATTACAATATCAAACATATTAAACATAATGTATTGACGGTGCAATAAAGTTATATTGTATTCTGTTCTATTCAAAACATACACAATATCATTAAATTGGCAATAATACTGGAGATAGTTTCGTGATAGTGCACACAAATTGACCCACCTCCACACACTACTCCCACATACACAAGACAATAAAATAAATAGCAACATTAGGTAATTAGATTTGAGTTTTTATAGAACATAAGTTATGTATAATACCGACATATATTAAAAATTCATTACATTAAATTTACTTAATTTACTTAATCTGTGTCTGGCTCCCGCCTTATGGAGTGATTTTCCATAAGGCAGGAGCGATGCCTCCTAACACAGGTATCTCTATATCTTAAAAGGAGGTTTCCAAAGCAATTAACGATGAATATAGATTAAGTTAAAGAAATAAACTATTTTGATTTGATTTGATTTTTGACAATATCGTTCCAAACCGTTGGTCCACCACAAGTCACCCTCTTAGCCTGCAGCGGGCGGAGGCGGCACATTAACCAACGCTCATCTGCAGTGCCAAATTACTTTAGTTTTGCGACATCTGAATTGACTAATTGAATTCATTTCGTTTGCACAATATACAAAGTAGTATTATTGAACATCGATTCCCCATATTCAGAAACATACAATTACAATAATGTTTTCTATTGTTAAATTCGACTTTGTACTAGTAAAATTAATAATAGTAAATTAATAATAAACCATTTTATTGCCTATAACTTCTTAACCTAAACTAGAATTTACACAAAAAAAGTTTCTAACGATAGGCAAAGGGAGTAGATTCAGCATTGTGCTGCATGCGAGGAACATGCAGCGCTCATTTTAAATCTCCCCTCGGATAGGTGGTCACCGAAAATAACCCTTGCGTGTAAAATTATGGTTAGAACTATAATTTTTGTTTATTTAATTATCTCTGTGATTCTACACACCAAAGTCGGCGACAGCCCGCCGGGTTGGTGTGACTTTAGTGTATGAATATTATAGGCAATCGAAAGTGTTTTGTCAACTTGTCGACCCCGCTGACTTTGGTTTGTGGCCTCCGCAATGTCTCATAAGGGATTGGCTCGTAAGAACACCGCGCACACTCAGACCAAACCTTTACCCGGGTTATTAAAAGTCAGTTTGTCTTTCATGTAAACTTGTTCAGCTGAAGGTTATTACTAGTTCAGATATGCCTTATTCTATTTAAGCTCTTCTTACTAACTTTTACTTTACTACAAAACTAATTTTACTGAGTTATTCCAGCGTCTCACGTCTCATTGAATTGCATTTGATAATGAAACCGGTAGTAGTGCTAATTTTCGTAGCAAAAGACAAAGGATGAGGGTAGATCGGTATATCTGCCACAAAAACTAACTCGCAGTGAATTCAGTTAGGTATTCTGTGATCACTGATCAGTGATCATGCATGGCGCATGCAACTGTGCCGAAATATAAAAGACAGCTCAAAAGAACACAAATTTTGGAAAACATCAAGTATATTAGTTATCTAGTACCCATAACACAAGCTCTGCTTAGCTTGGGGCTAGATGATGCTGTGTGGAGTGTCCAGCATTATTTTTTGATTTTTATTTATTTATGACTTAGTGTTAATAACCATGATAATTTTATGCTGTGTATTTCTGTGTAATCCATGCCAAGCAACTATAATCCTTAACCCAATGCCACAAGTTCGAATGTGTGGAATCCGCGACGAGAGCGAAAGAGGCGCTGCACGGATGCGATATCTACTCTGGATGCTGTACACTCAAAATTGAATTTGCAAAGGTATGTTGTATTTTAATATATTTTATAAATAAATAATAATAATCTATAACTATATATAACATAACCTTCCGCTCAGTTCGGGTTTTTTAGAAGTTTCCCTGAGTGTACTAAGCAACATAAAAACAAAAAACATACAGTCGTATTGAGAACCTCCTCCATTTTTCAAAGTCTGTTAAAAAACAAATATTTTGTTAGTTTGGGTGGTTATTCCACTGATTTATTATTCCTACTTAAAATAAATAATATTTTTCGGGCCAACCAGTTAACGTTTAAGTTCACTAGATGGCGCAAGACTTGTTGTGATCAATGTTTTGATTTAAAAGCAGATAAATATACAATCAAATAATAAAAATTTATTAGAACTAGTATTTACAAATGAAACAATTAAGCTAACTGCAGACTGTTGCAAACAATTTACAGGTAGCTCAACTGATCCATATCAATACCAATTGGAAGCATCCCAAAGACGCTGGCTGCATTGTCCCGCTGTATGGCAATGCTGATGCGCTGTGCCATATACCCACCAGCTCTCTCTTTAAAAGCATACGATTTAATTATATTAAACTCAAGGATTTTTCCTAAAAGAGTGCAGACATCTTTATAATGAAATTCAATATTGTTTTGTTTGTTTACAAACCTCAACCTAACCTAACGCCATCTATTGTAATTTTTTTGAACCGAAATACTTTTCTATGGTATGAGACCCCCATGACTACTGCAAACATTCGCCATTATAATATTAGTAGAATAAATATCCATAAATCTGTAACCCGACCTGAAGCAGAGTGCCGCCGTCGCCCCAGTGCGTGTTTGCTGGTGTAGTGTTACCACCACTTAAGAGATGAGATGACTTGTCGCGTCAAACGTCCTATCCCTTCTGCTTTTAGGCTAACCCCCTTATTCATAATAGTCCGTTAACATAAAACAGTTGCTAAGCAGCGTTGTTTCTCGCTCTGACTTATGTTATTAGAAGAAGACAGAGTGGGAGATAGGAATGTTCTAAGTTATCAGACTATTATGAATAAGAGATTAAGAATTCGATCGAATTTTTACCCTGTAAAAGCGATTGAATGTTATTATCTGGCTAGTTATTAGATAAACGATTAATAATTCGTTTTGTTTTTATATTTCTTAATAAAATTTCAAAGTGTACCTATAATTTAAATAAAAATTATTCTATTATTTTATTACATTTTGACTTTAATTTACCTACGCACTTACATTATATAAACATAGTGTTATGTACATGTGGCATGTTATTTTTGAAATTTACTAAATAAATGATTTTTATTATTATTATTGGATCTAGAATCCCAGATATGTTTTAAAATATTTTACGGCACTAGCACGTCATTATCATCGGAGCAAACCGCAGACGTTCGAAAAAAATTTCGACAGTTTTTATTCGTCACTCCATTTATAGGGTTTCGAACTTTCGAAGATCGGAGATCGGTTTCGAAACCTGAACTTCTTTCCGTCTTTAATATTTCAGCAACTACAGCAGCATATAACGTGAAATTTAAAGTAATAATACAATTCGTGCGCCTGTACAGATTAAAGGAAAAATAAAAAAGAAAGTGAAAATTTTCAGTACAAATTAGGACGTCGAAATTTTAAAAGAGACCTACAATGTCAAGTGGGGTTTCAAATAGAAAGTAACAATTTGTTCATACCAAAGCAGTTTTTAAAATTTCTGTAGGTTTCATATCTAGAGGTATATACATATATATAAAAGAAAGTCGTGTTAGTTACACTATTTATAACTCAAGAACGGCTGAACGGATCTCGGTGTAATTTGGCAGCGAGGTAGACCTCGCTGCCGATTGGTATCCGATTGGATTGGTATCCCGGGGCCGGACATAGGCTACCTTTTATTCCGGAAAAAAGCGTGCAAATCCGCGGGCTGCAGCTAGTTTAAAATATTTTGAAAAAACTCGATAATTTTACTATTACCCCTCTATACCTACTCCGAAGTTTGCAAACCGATACATCTGAAATGTAGGTTAACCTTTAATTTTTTGGTATTTATCAAATAGCAAAGTCTTTAACCATTACCTATAGTACATATTGGTATACTTGACAACAGTTCGAAACCCTCGGCGCGCGAGTCACACTTGCACTTGACGGATCTTGTTTACCTACGTATAAAATAGGATTACATATGTAACTATACCACCTACCCAAAATTTTGACAGTTACTGGAATATATTTGATGCACAAAAATGTCAAGTGTCAACGGCGATTGAGTAATAGCTTTATGTCTCGCTTCGAGGTGTTTTCGCAACCGTCGCAAAAAGCGCTGCAATCCCTATTCTACTAACCGAGTTTCGCCCCAGGCTTGCAGGTTATTCCCGATTCTACACCAGCCTCAGTATTCTCGGCCTCAGGTGTAGACTGAAATAGATTGGCAACGTGTGTGGGCTTTCATTTGACAGTATTGCAGCTACGACACTTATTCGGTTTTAGAGCTAGACTCCCGTTTGTATAGTTTCGGTAGACTGACTTTGAAATAAATCACACTTTACACTGACATACATATATACTTCAGCCCGCGGCTTCGCACGCACTTTTCTAGTAGCCTATGTCTGTCCCCGGGATATTCTTCACCTTCCTGCCCAGGTTCATTAAGATCCGCTCAGCCGTTTAGACGTGAGAAGGTAACAGACAGACTGACAGAGTCACTTTCGCTTTTATAATATTAGTTTGGATAAATGTGCAAGATTGGATGGCTTATGTTAGTTACTTCTTCACACCAAAACTCCTTAACGGATCGGGCTGAAATAGCATATAATGTTGGTCTGAACTTGGCATAACACATAGGCAATTTTTAACCGATTTCAAAAAAGGGGGAGGTTCTCAATTCGTTTGTATGTTTTTTTATTTATATGTTACTTGATATCTTTGCGTATGGTTAAACAATTTTACTGATTATTTCACTATTGTATAGAAAATTATACCGAGGGCGAAACTTAAAAATTTTTTTAAAACTCAGGGATTTAAAGTCGATAAAAAATAATTTTTATTTTAAAGTTACTTGATCTAGTTTTCATAGCTATGCTTGATGAAAATCGGTGCAACCGTAGTAATACTATGATGGTTTCAAATTAAAATGACGTACCTACGTTATATTTTTTTTCGTGAGATTGGTTTCCTTATCCGCACAAATACGTCCACTGCTAAACATAAACAAACGAAGGTGTACCATAATCACCACGCTTGGCAGGCGGATTGAGGATCGCAGTGTTCTTCAGGTAGGTTCCCTTAGTCGGCTTTTACCACATCCACGAGCTGAGTTTGAGGGTTCGATTCTTACGCCGCGACCACCACGGCAACACGAAAACAATTTGTATAAGAAGGGTAAAATTACGCGGCACGGTAGGCTTTTTCCTTCAGTAATTCAGTAATATTTATTCACACAAGACATGGTACATAAATACGTTGGTGGAAAAGGACAGAAGAGCCGTATATCTCGCCCGAGTACAGGCACGTGAATATTTTACGATTAATACTACTTAACTAGTTATAGAAATTATAAACATTTGAATCTTAAAAAAATTAAAACGTCAAAATAATTTATTAAATTAAAATACGCAATTTTTTTATAAATTGTAGGTCAGAACTTAAACTAAACCTTAACGTTCCCTTTTTAGCAAATGTGTATTTTTATAAGATCTCTGTCACCTGTGATAAACGTTATGTGACGCAAGATAATGGCAACACATTCATATCCGCTATTACAAAATAATTCAAAACATAGCAACACCAAAAAGCCGCTCCGAAAATTAGCAAGCGCTTAACTTCCGATTAGCCGGAAATGGAAATAAAAATGTTCGTCTGCAATTCTGCACACGAGCTAAGGATGAGGGTTCCGTATTACTGTGGGGGAACGGAGGAGATAAGGTTTAAATTGAGGGATGGCCTTTTACTAAATCATAACCAAAATAAAAATACTTTATTTTACACCAACGAAAATACATTACAAAAGACATTACATAAGAAACAAGTACAATGCGCGGCCTTGTCGCATAGAAGCGATCTCTACCAGGCATCGTTCATCATTATTATTAGCCTACTTTAGTCCACAGCTGTATATTTATGTCCAACTGTGGACACTAAACTACCGGCTGGTATTGATATGGATCAGATTTTTTTTTTTTTTTTAATGCTGGACAATCCACACAGCATCATCTAGCCCCAAAGTAAGCAAAGCTTGTGTTATGGGTACTAGATGACTGATAAACTTAATACAATATATAACATAGATAGATATTTTTTATTATATATAGAAAATACCCAGAACACCCGGAACAAATATTGCAGATCGTACAAACATTTGTCCCAAGGCGGGAATCGAACCCGCAACCTTCTGCGTCGCAGGCGGACCTTCGCCCGCCGCGCCACATCGGTCGTCAAAAGATTGAGACTGTTGCAAACAATCTACAGGTAGCTCACCTGCAGATTGTTTGCAACAGTCTGCAGTTAGCTTAATTGTTTCAATTGTAAGTACTAGTTCTAATTTATTTTTATTATTTGATTGTAATTTTTTAAAAAAAATTGGTAATCTGGATGTTTTTTATGGATAATTACAATAACAATGTATGGCATACTGTAGTGTAGAAGGTATTATCCACAGAAATATATCTAGATAGAAGCAAAGAGTTCCCCGATTTGTTTTGAGACCGAGCGTGTAACATTTTGCATAGGTACTTTGACGACACCAGTGTAATTTAGTGATGTAAAGCAACACTAAATTACACAGTATCCTTTTTGGTGGTGTTTGAACAGTTAATTATTGAATAAGTCATTTTGTTTTTATAACCTGACGTCTCACGCGGAAAGCGGTCGGGAGCGGACTGAATTTGGCGACGAGCAGAGGCTCTTCAGCCTCTCTTTTCGACACGCGAGTGAAATAAACATATTTTTGTGGCATTCTCAGTCTAATTTGTTTCTGTTATTTGATTAGTAATTATCTTCGTTAATTAAGTATTTTGGTACCCTAATCATATGCTCTTACTTTGTATCTTTGTGAATCTCCACCATAATAAAATTTGTCACGGGTTCCTGCTCTGCCAGGCTAGCATAAATTTGAGCGGGAATCCGTGATAAGTATTTTTATTAAAGATTATTTATCGCGCACCTTTTGCCCAATACCCAATAAAAAACCAAATAAGTATTTTTATCCTACCTAACGGGGAACTACCTATATGAATAAAAACGCATGTAAATTTATATATCTTATAATCAAATTATAAAGAGGGTTTTATGTAAAGATTTTTTTTACTTACTCGCTAACACATACAATGTAAATGGACATTTATATATATCAGTTAGTCTACGTTAAATAACCTAACACCAGAAATCTAATTGATCTGAAATTTAATTTGTTCTTATCCTTTTGTGTCTTTCTTTCTCTTTAAAAGTTCCGTTCGTTTAGCCCCTTTTGTAGGTGGGTGGGTAGGTACATGCCTATTCTCTTCTTAATTTGTTATTTTTTTTTCTCATTTAGGTATTTTTGTATTTTATGTTTAATTTATTGTTTGTAAGTTATGTAGTTACTATTTCTGTTCTGTGCTGTATCAGGGTTGTGTTCGTTAATAAATGTTTCTCTCTCTATCTAAATATCCGAGTTGGCCTACTCGCTATCAGATTGGAAAGCGTTCCCTGGACGTGACTGGGGCTCGACCCGATGGAGTGGCTATCTCTCTCCTGCAAACCTATACGTGTGATGACTCCCAGCTTTGAGCAGACCCCAAAAACAATCTTAATTATAAATGCACGCGAAATCCTAATGCCAATATGATTTTTCTACTCAAAAACACACGGACGCGGAACGCCATAAATAAACTCTGACCATACGGAACCCACAACATTTAAGGATAATTTCGCAGTGAAAAGTGGCATTTAATTTTAAAGTAGATACTTACCTACTCCTAACATTGAACTGGGCTTGCATACGAAATGTGTGTTTTGTGTCTGTAAATAAAGGTTTTTGGAGGGTAAATACGCTTTTAGCTCCTTAAAAATAAGTTTTGAATGAAATTGTAGCGTTTTTTGAATTTTTTCGTTCTCGTGAACCGCAAACTTTTTTGCTGGTTTTTTTTTATACGGCATCATATAGTAAGCAGCTTCGAAGTAAGCATAGCTTATGTTACGTATGAGTGACAACATTTTGACTATGCCGGGGTCGGGTGAAATATGCATTCTGCCATAAATCTTAAGTAAAATCTGTAGATATGGTACGTTACTCAACAACCGACCTGTGTTACAACTACACGCAAATACTTGCTCACAGTTATATTTCCAATCTTGTGCAATAATTATAATGAACAAATACGAGGGCATTGCTGTAGTCTTTTAGTCAATAAATCACACTAAAGTACGTCGTCGCAGCAAGCACGCGTAACACGAACGCCGCGCCGGCGCCGCGGCGCCGGTTCGACTATGGCTGAGGTGGGTGGACCCTAATTGCACCTTATTTGAGCCTTCCACTTTCGAGAAACTTAGTACCTCATCTCCCCTTTTTAACTTAGCTCGATGGATTCTGAAAATGATTAAGATGATAAAGATTCTACAAACGGCGGCGCGATGACGTCATTGATACGTGAAGCAAAAAAAGCAATTTAGCTAGGACCTTTTTGTATCAGCTCCATGCACCCTAAGTGTATCTTGTATCCTCTTTGTAA
Source organism: Eupithecia inturbata (assembly GCA_963662085.1). NCBI lineage: Eukaryota > Metazoa > Arthropoda > Insecta > Lepidoptera > Geometridae > Eupithecia > Eupithecia inturbata. Next base: position 1,411,966 of record OY759202.1, on the reverse strand, counting down.
TTGTTGCAAACAAATAAATTTATCTTTCGTTCGATTATTCAATTGATAAAAATATCAGTTAGATTTATGCAAAAATCTATAGCCATCGACTTGCGATCAGTCACGTCGTTACGAAAGCCATCGGCGCGTGATTTTCCGCCAGGAGGCGCTGTACGACTCAGTGAGTCAAGATGTTTTGAAGATATCTATGTAGTCTAAGAATACTTATCCTTATGGAAGAATAAACTGTGAGTATTGCGTCGATCTATATTTCCAGTCAAGAAATCAATAATTGCTCATTTTAAAACTTATAAACTGTTAAAACTTGAGTCCTTTTAAGGTCAGAGTAAACAGGTGGATTTTTAACTAGAGTTATTTTTTGGTCACATGGTCACTTTGCTCCAGATTAAATAGTGGACAAACTGACGACGTAGGTCTATTTCATCTAACACATGAGCAAAGTGGACCAGTCGATAATAAATAAAAAATATACATATATATTATAACGACAAAAGTTTAATTAAATCTTACTTATTTATTTATTTCTACAATGTACAACTATTTTTACAGGAAACCTAATGCAATAGTGTACCTTATTACTATAATTATTACATTCAAAACTCATTAAACCTTATAATAATTAAATCTAATAAAATAAAATTTTTGTACATACCTAACTGTCAGTCCAATATTTTATATATATAACATAATAAGTATCATAATAATCAAGACATTAAAAAATACAAATACTCGTCAGACCTAGTAATTAAAATAACATAAAATAAAAATAACATATTAATAAACAAATTCCGTCAATCCAAATTACACAATGTCAACCTTATTAGAATAGCATAGAATATATAACAGGGTCCTAAGATATTCGCTCAGGGAGCAACAAAACAGGTCGTCTCTCTCCGCCACAAGACCTCTCTCAACCTTCAGCAATGAGTGGCTTCCAAAAAATTCAAAACTTTGTTTGCCTTAGTACTCAATAGATGGCAGGGATCTTTCGCGGAAGAATAAAGGTTGTGGTAATGTAGCATGGCAACCTGTGCTTGCAAGTCTATTTAAAATTCAAACTAAAAGCGCTATTTTTTCGGTCCGGTCGAACTATTTTTTGACATTACAAAAACGCCTCATTGCTAAGAGACGTTCTTCTGTTCGCATAGATAGATAGATTATAACTTTATAACACCATCAATACATTTATAAAACAAGAACTTATTATTAACTATAGCAAGAAGAAAAAAGAAAAAATACAGAACACCTACGTAGCAACTGATTACATTTCAAAGAGGATAATAAGTAAGAATGTTTTGTGTTCAGCTTCATCACGGTGATCGAAGTCCGCTCACTACATGCGGATCTATTTCCCTTTTTTCCATGTCACATAACCATTACCCCATTTCAAGCGAAGCCGGATAACAGAGCTATCTCGCAAAGTGGCGTAGCTTTCGCTCAAAACGATAGAGGCACTAGTGCGAGTGCTACTCGAGTGCGTAATTCACTTGTCTAGAGCTGGCGTGTCGCTTTGTCGCTCACTTTGTGATGTGTTGCGACTTTTAGAAATTATTTACTCATACTCTGAAAGGAATCGCAGTTTAGTACCAGTTGTATTTATATGGAGGACTTGTTTCTGTGTATTTTTCTATGGAAACGATTAATGATAATTTCTATACCATCAGAACTGATTTAAAAAGTAGCCTATTTGTTTTAATCCAGACTTAGAACTACCTGTTCGCAAAATTTCAACACGATTCATTCAGTACTTTTGGCGTGAAGAGGTAACATACATCCATACATCTAAACATCCAAACTTATCCATAATATTAGTGTGATTGTAGAAGTAAAGTAAAAAGTATTTATTTTCTGTCCAAGATTACAAGCGAAGTTGGTAAAAATAAATACAGTTACAACGTGACATCCAAAAATGTCTAAATAGTGTGATGTGATGGATAGAGGGTAGTCGACTGGACTTTCGCATTGTTAGACTATTCACATAGTAACAGCTAATTTTAAACGAAACTGTCGACAATAGAAAAAAATTGGTGTGGTTGCATAGAATTAGATTTTCTTGCGTGGATCCCCAATCGTCTTATTCTGATAATCCGCACGTAGAAAAATCCAACAAATCAAAGATCATTAAAATCCATCCAGACGTTCTTGAGTTATAATAAATGGTGTAACTGACCCGACTTTGTTTTTTATACACAGTTTTATTTATTTATTTATTTATTATTGAAGAAGATAGAAGTTCACAGTATAAGAACTGTATATTTATTTATTTATTATTGAAGAAGATAGAAGTTCACAGTATAAGAACTGTATATTTATTTATTTATTATTGAAGAAGATAGAAGTTCACGGTATAAGAACTGTATATTTATTTATTTATTATTGAAGAAGATAGAAGTTCACAGTATAAGAACTGTATATTTATTTATTTATTATTGAAGAAGATAGAAGTTCACAGTATAAGAACTGTATATTTATTTATTTATTATTGAAGAAGATAGAAGTTCACAGTATAAGAACTGTATATTTATTTATTTATTATTGAAGAAGATAGAAGTTCACAGTATAAGAACTGTATATTTATTTATTTATTATTGAAGAAGATAGAAGTTCACAGTATAAGAACTGTATATTTATTTATTTATTATTGAAGAAGATAGAAGTTCACAGTATAAGAACTGTATATTTATTTATTTATTATTGAAGAAGATAGAAGTTCACAGTATAAGAACTGTATATTTTTTATATCTGTATACTATACTACTTATATTATTAAGGCTGAAGTTTGTACCGTTGTGAAGATCGTCGAAGACAAAACTGCTGAATATAGATCGGGCTGACGTTTAGCACACAACGTTGATGAAGAGAGGACCTGGAATGCTGCGAAGCCGCCGGCAGAAGCTAATAAACCATATACTTATTTAATACTAAACATCTAAAATTCATACCTAACAAACATCTTAAATTCTACCCACTACTGTTAAGCTACCAAATAAGGACAGCAATAAGGATGACTCACGTTAGACCGTATCGGGTCCGAGCCGAGTGTCGAACTTGGCACGGTGACCGCTGGTCAGAGCAAAAATCGAAGAAAACGTCAGTGCACTTGTATAGCATCACAACGACTGCTCGGGCGCAGCTCGGCCGCGCTGTATTCAAGCACCGAGCCGTATTCATGCACCGAGCCGAGCCGGGACCGACCGTTGTCCTTTACTCGGCCGTCACTCTGTTGCCGATCGTCATAGCGTGAGTGTGTCCATACAAAATGTATGTAATATTAGTTGACTGTGCTACTGGCGACACGCGGCTCGGACACGACACGGTCTAACGTGAGTCATCCTATAAGTTAGAGTAGCTAACTTTACGGTTTTTATGTACCAGGAAAATCGTGAATCTTTATGTGTTTGAAAATTTAGAATTATTGAAGCGCGAAGTGGTATAGGGTGTTGCAGCAATGGTTGAAGTTCTGGATCTCAGAGACCGTTACTATCATTTACATTTTAACACAAGTAAGATCACCTGTTTAAATAAGTTCAAACGATCCGATGACAACGACGTATTATTATTTGCAGAATGGTAAAATGTAAGACCAATGTGTGAATTATTCTGATTCTAACTTAGAATAATCGTTCACACATGGTCACACTAAGTTGAACTTGATTTTGAGGGCTGGGAATTTATAATCAATCACAACATTTAAATGAAGATGTTCGTATAAAATGCAAGTCACTGGTTAGGTTCTGACTTACAGAAGGTCAGGCAATTGTAAAAATTTGCTGAGCTTGACTTCGCTGTAACTCGTGAACTATTTATCTGATTGAAATATGTTTCCCAAAATGTTGCTGGAAATTTCATGCTCCATAATTTTTTTAATAACTATTTTTAACCTCGGTGGCGTTGGAGAGAAGATATTCTCGAAAAACTGGTTGTTTTGACCATTTTGCCAATATGGCAGCGCGAGCGGCTATCGCTCAAGGTCGCAAATTTGAAATATTTATTAGGACACCAAACTGTAACACGCTGCCAAATTAAAACTCTCCCTGACCTTTTGTAGTGAAAGTCCCATTTTATATCTTCAAATTCAAAAATGACTGACTAAAATATTTTTGAATTCAATGGTGCACTTTACATTCAGCTTGCCAAAATATCCTCTAGACAGTTGCGTTCGTAACCCCAAAACAGATTTCCCCCAGAAAATAATGCAGCAACCACTAATCCTTTCGCTTGTCTGCACACGGATATGCGGGTGCCAAACCAGCCTCGATGAGGTTAACAGCACGGAACTAGGTGGCGCCACTAGTAGGGTTGCCACCCGTACTTTATTATAATGTATTGTACTTTATTTCGGGCTCTATACTTAACGAGCACAATAAAGTACGCAAAAATACTTTATTTGGCTTTTCAAGTTATTATAATAAATTTCACATTAATTAACATGTGAAGTTTCTGAATGTAACGGAATGGATCGCTTCGTGTTATTCTATAAAACTCCTTGCATTTTTAAATGCAACATAAAACGTCAAATGTCCAAAAACTGGTTGCTAGCTTGCCATTTTGGCCACCAGCGGCTATAAAACCGGAAAATTTTGCGTTGCTCACTTCGCTCCTCGTTAACACTCCTGTCCTTATTTTCATTCTATTTTGGGCATCAGTCTGATTTTTTAAGCTCGTACAGCTTGCCGTTATTACTCATTAACAATGAGTTATAACGGCAAGCTGGTTTTCTTTTCATTTTGGCCAGTTATAACTAAAGTAAAAAAATAACCGTGGTTCGCTCCGCTCGCTGTAATATCATTAGGGTTTGCCACTCTAAATTAAAAAAAATATTGTAGTTACTTTATCTTTACAGGGCGTTTTTTAACACCTTACTAGGTAAATGTACTCTATTTGCTCGACAAAAAAGGTTCTAACCCTAGCCACTAGTAACATGATCGTAATTATTAGATTACGGCTAAAGTACGGATATTACCCGTATGGTTAGATACTTAGTTTTTTATTTTGTTTGTCATAAGAATTTAACTATGTTACTTCTAAGTACGTAGGTACTTAATTCGCTTCTGTCAGCGACTTTACTAAGTATATCACTTAGAAATAAATACTTGTTAGAAAAGAAAAAAACGAATTGGATCGGAAATTCCGGTGATTGCCAATTAGAATATATCAATTTATTTATTTTCGTTCTTTGTTTCAGCCTGAACGATTGAATGTATTCAAAAACGATCAAGACAGTTGGGACTACACATGTGAGTACCTAGGTATAAACTTTTACATATTTTTTTACAAACTTAGCTATAATATTAAACTATTCTGTTAGTTTTTTAAAGTTTTATCAAAGTTTGAAGAAATTTACTTGTTTTTGCTCAATTTATTTTTGTATTATGGACAGAAAATAATATGCCTAGTTTTAATAAGCATGACCATTTTTATAATGCATGATATTATACTTTGATATAAAATACTATAATTACTATAAATCTACCAATACTTCACCACAAACATTACACCATCAGTTTTTCGTATGGTCACACAGTGGGGGGATTTACTGTAAATAATATTTATAGCCAGAATAAAAAAATCTAGCTCGAAAGTAGATTTTTTTGCTTTACCTAATAATTATAATGTCTGTTTTAAGTTTCATCTCCATTTGATATTTATTGTAATTTAGAGAAATAACCACCATTTTACGTACACCAGTTTTCGACATTTATATTTTGAAAGGACTCTGTTTTAGTTTAATAAAGTTTCAGTCTTCCCATTCTTTCTGACGTCTCGATTCATATGTAAATCAAGTGAATAGGTACTTAACGCGTTTCATTCACATCTTAAAAGAAATATTTTTTTTTATACTTTTAAAAGTTTACGGTTGAGTGGATGTCTGGACAAGTTACTGGCTTTTTTATTTGGCGAAAAAGTCGGTACTTTGGCCGTCCGTTTTGATGTTTTTTTGATTTTCAATTGATTTTTTGTAATGGTGAACAGATAGACGATCAGTAAATGTAAGCATAGGAACAGGATCCTGTTCTCTCTTACTATACTGAACCTTAAAACGAACTAGGTTAAAAACAAATAAACACGAAGTTACTCAAATAAAAAAGTACGCAGCTCCTGTGAAATATTTTTAAAAACTTTTTATTTTAATTTCTGTGTGTAAATACAGGTGTTTTATGAGTGGCAGACCAGCGGCTGTGGTGCTTGACAAATATAAGAGAATGTGATTGTTTCATTTTGTTTTTATCTTTTTAACTCTGAAAACGTGTTGTAGTATAAAGTTGGCGGGCAAATAGTGCTAGGTATACTAATTCCGTGAAATAATTTGCTGTTTGGTTTCGAGTGACGATCAAATAGTCATGTCATAATGCCCATTATATTTTTTATAACAATCGATTTTGTTATTGTTGCTCAACATTTTGTATTATTTTACAGACTTTACTCAGGCTTTATTTTTGGGATCATAATATTCAATAGAGTAAAATAGTATAATTTTTGTTATATTTGCTACTTAATTCTGCCCGCGGCATTAACCGCATTTTTCCGTGATGAAAAGTAACACAGATTGAGAGGTACAATTTCATCAATCAATGTATAATTTTTATACTATTTTCAATACTCGAGTTTAAAACAGTTTTTAATCTATTTTTGTAGGTACTCTTGTTTACAGGTAGATGGGCAATGAATCGGCCATATCGTTGTTTCCCATCAGGCGAAATGTAGCCAAATGCTAGATTAAAAAATAAAAAAATAGGTTAAAAAATAGGCGGCCTTATTAACTTGAACTGATTTCTTTCTGATAACCAAGAGAAATGTGTATGTGGACAAATAAATAAAAAAATAAACACAAATATCTTAGGACAATGTCTAACAGTGGCCAGTCAAGAAATCGTATTGTTTGGTAACGTAGTGTACGTGAAATTGAAACTCAAATGCACCTTACATAAAATACCTGGCGATCAGAACTTCCTAGGAGATATTCTAGAATCGCCATAAGATCTGCAATTTCCTATCTACCGCTCAGGAAGCGGAAACCTGGAAGACGTCCATTAAGATTCAGGTTGAATTCAAGAGCTGTGAAAACAGCTGGGTAAATTACGAATGTTTGATCTATTGAGCAAGGTACAGCAAAGGCCGAATCCGAATCGTTTGATTTGACTGAATTTACCCCCCGAATGCTCAAACGAAGAGACCGTCAAAAAATCGCAACTTCAGTGCGTTTGAATACTGCAAGGTAAGTCATAGTAAATCTAGCACACCTGCGTTTGATATAAATACAATAGCGCCAAATAGGTTCAGAATTCACAAAACGGGCATGTGAGCCGTTTATAACCTATGCACAAATTTTCCTGATGTTTTGTGTAAGTCGTAAATAAAAATCTTTATCCATCTATCTATCTAAATCATTGAAAAATACCATTTGTTATTAATTGACGAATATGACAGGATCAAGATTATCGGAAAGTGGATATAATTTAGGTTTTAATAAATAAATAAAATTAGTTTATTTCAGACAACACAAAAATCAATTTAGGTCCATAATTAAGTTATCAAATTATCAATTAGTCAAAATTTTTCCTAATTCTATGTTAGGAGTAGTCATGACAAGTGTAATTTCAAACACTGCAATCGCTTAATGATGAAACTACACATGATGTGCTATAAAATTATTTGTTTCGGGTTTAATGACATGTATGTATATTATGCGTTGTGGGTCATGAAAGTGTTAGTAATGATCGGATGCGTGGTTTAGTGGCTGAAACTCCGCTGAGATGCAGGTCGCGGGCCGTGGAACAATATTTTATCATTAATCGAGTTTAGTTTCACCAAGTAGAACATTTACGTTTTTGTAGACGCGGGGCCGTATTTTTTCAAAGGAACTCTAGGGTGGGTTATTTTATTAGTAATTATATGACACTGCGTGAACTGCAGGGGGCAAATTCTCGCCAATTTATCACTCGATAAATATCAAAAGAACTGTCAAATTTGACAGCTCTTTCATATAAAAACTGTCAAGTTTGACTGCTTTTGATAATTATCCAGTGATAAATTGGCGAGAATTGCCTTCCTGGTTCTTCCCATCATCACGAACACGCTCGTAAAGACTCGGTCCGGTCGGAAGACCAGCAGGGCTATTCCGACTCTTGGTTACCGAGTCATCGACACGAATTCTGACACAGATTCGCGCGAAATTCAAATACATATTTTATCGGTTTTTTAATGTTGTCTGCGTTCTGCAAGAAATTAAACTACCAGAAAAGTTTTCCACAAATCGTAGACCATTTCCTATGTATCTATTTTACAATAAAGTATGATATCGTGGAGCTTTTGGTAATATATTGATTTTAGTACTTAATCAATCACTTTTATTATTAAATTTTATTTATTATTAATTGCTCTAAAAGTAGCAATAAATCGAAATTTATTAAAACATGGTTTTATTATTTGTGGAAAATTATTTTTCCGCTATTTATTTGTAAAATATTAAAACCGCTAAAATGTTTGAATTTTACGCGAATCTGTGTCAGATTTCGTGTCGATGACTCGGTAACCAAGAGTCTGAATAGCCCTGCAGGACTCAATTCTTAAAACTGGTATTGTTAGTAGACAACCCCCCTCCACTCAAAAATCGTTATAAGAGGGGCCTTCATTGAAACTAAAGTTAAAAACAGCTGAATTAACAATTGGCGTGGGCGTGGGAGTGGGAGATCAATCTTTAGTAATTCATTGGGTTCTGGAGAAAAGTGTTTTTACATTTTGTATGGGAGGAGATTTACATAAAATTTTACGAATTAAGACCTGGCGTCTTCACGAACGTGTTCGTGGTGATGGATAGAACTTGCAGTTCACTTGGTGTCAGTGAATTACCAGTAACCCTGTAAATAAGTACCTCTATATTTGTCGATCTGTCCAAATAGATCTAATTGAGGTGGCACTGTCTTATTTATAACAAATAACCACATAAACCATGGTTTAGTGTGTACACTTCGTTGGCATAATTTTTTTCAATAAATAAAAATAAATACATACTAAAACTATTATAAATTCGAAAGTAACTTTGTCTGTCTGTCTGTCTATCAGTCTTCGGTTTGTTAGTCTGTTACCTTTTCACGCCTAAACGGCTGAATGGATCTCGGTGAAATTTTGGCAGGGAGTTAGATGGTATCCCAGGGTCAGACATAGGCTACTTTTATCTCGGAAAAAAGCGTGCGAAGCCGCGAGCAGCTGCTAGTTAATACAATAAAATGCACTCATCTCCCACTCATTGATACCGCTGTTCGTGTGACCGCCTACCATTCTCCCAAGCGTGTTTAAAATTATCTTCATTGCTAGTTTGAGAGGGCCCTAGTGTCTAGTTAAACCTTATTTAGGATTTAAGACACTACTAACCAAGTACCTAATCTTTTTAACCAATAAATGGACAAAAAATACTGAATTTACCTAGCTACCCTCAATAGACTGTGTCAATAGATAGAGTTATTAAATGAGTTTGTAAGAACAGTTCAAGCAAATTGCAAGCGTACCATAAAATTACTAGTGAATTATGGAAACGTTCTTTATGATAATGAGGAGAAAAAATAATTGTCTGCAAAAGTTCTTTATGCGATCGTACGTATTTATTTGTTAATTCTGCAAGAAGGCCTTGTGATTTTCCGAGGAGGTTATTTATGAAAAATCTATGAAAGTAGCTCTACTATATTTTTTTTCACTATCTATTCAGTTTAATATATTAGACATGCGAAAGCAACTCTGTCTTTCTTGACGACCTTTGGGGCGCAGATGATGGAGGTGCGCCTGTGACTTTTTTTAGAGTTTGCAGGTTTGATTCCCGCCTCGGGTTAAATGTTTGTACGATCTGCAGATATTTGTTCCGGGTGTTTTCTATGTATTAGAAAAAATATATATCTTAACTTTGTCTCTGCGCTAATAATTTTAATTCCGCCTAGACATTTTGTCCAAATAAATATATCATCATCATCCTGGCGTGGGGTCACTGCTGGGATAAGTAAAGGATTCTTTCCACTAGTAAATTTAAAACAAAAGATGGCTCTTAGAAAAATGTCTTTGACTTCATAATCAATAAATTACCTAGTTCATAAGTTAAACATTGTATGTCCATAATTAATGGATAAACTGTTGCTCCACCTAGATTTTAAGATCTTTTTGTACACAATTTCTAAAAAAAAACTCTGTAGCAAAATAAATTTCATTTCATCACATTCACAAATATCTGAAACAGTCAAAGCCATTCACAAAAGTAACTCCATCCATCCATTAAAGCAATTAATTCCGTCGACGTCGAGAGCAAAAATCCATGCTAAGTGCCCCGAGATGTGATCTGCATGCATTTGCACACTTCCGACAAGGTGGCGCAGGCGGTATAATAGGTACAAGGTGGCACGGGATAAAACTTAAAATACTCAAAGTGCTTTATATCCTTTAGATTTTACAGGACTCTTGGACACGTACTTCAAATTTCATAATACAAGGTACCACAGAATAAAATAAGGTGACACGAGCCGAGTTGACGAGATGACACAAAATATAAGATCTCAAATAATACAAGGAGCCATAGAATAAATGGGCTGAGCCGAAAGGAACTTGACGTCCTCTGTGTGGCAGCGGGCAAAGGCCCGCCTGCGACGCAGGAGGTTGCGGGTTCGATTCCCGCCTCGGGGCAAATGTTTGTACGATCTGCAGATATTTGTTCTGGATGTTTTTTATGTACATACATATAATAAAAAATATCTATCTATGTAGTGTATTGTATTATGTATATCAGTTATCTAGTACCCTTATCACAAGCTCTGCTTAGCTTGGGGCTAGATGATGCTGTGTGAATTGTCCAGCATTATTATTTGGCAAAAAAGAAATATCCTGGGACACTAGCAATTTTTTTTATCCAGAAAAAGATCGTCCAAAGCCGCGCGGGCTTGAAAAATCAGTGCTAAGTGCCTCGAGATGTGATCTGCATGCATTTTGCACACTTTGTGACGGGGACAGGGTGACGCAGAGTAATGTGCTTTTGAATAATACAAGGTTTCTCAGAGTTATGTGTTCTATTGTTAGGCATTGGTGATGCTGAATCGAGCGGGGGTCAACTTTAAAAAGCGCGTATACAAAAGAATAAATAACTAATCTACCAACGCATCAGCATTGCCATACAGCGGGGCAATGCAGCCAGCGTCTAGGGGACACTTCCGACTGGTATTGATATGGATCAGTTGAGCTACCTGTAGATTGTTTGCAACAGTCTGCAGTTAGCTTAATTGTTTCAATTATAAATACTAGTTCTTATGTGTTTTTATTATTGAATAGTAATTTTCTTTGTCTGTAAAGATTTAAAGAAAAAAAAACGATTTACATACAGTGGTGGTCACATAATTAAAGACACTGGAAGCATATTGAAATAACTAAGCTATTCCTCGTGTATATACTTTATCAGACTGCCATTGTAACTTGCTACACAAATAATTTTTATTTGTGTTGTTATTGTGTATTGTTAAAACGAAACATTTATAACAAAACTTGCCTTTTATTCGGTAAAACTTAAATTTAAGCAGTGTAAATAAAAGATAAGGTTAGTAAGATCTGGCCATATAATTAAAGACACTTCATTTCGTAACAAGAAATTAAACAAAAAATTTGTTATCATTTAAATTATCTTAGTACGTAAGATTTCTAATACATTTTTATAGAGCATTTCGATGCGTATCAATACTTGGTCGCATGTCCTTTTGCAGCAATAACAGCACGACATCTCTTAGCCATGGAAGCGATCAATTTTGTACAAACATGTACCGGAATTTGTTCCCACGCTTCTGTAAAAGCTGTGTAAAATTGATCGACGTTTGATGTACCTACTCTTGCCGCCACTGTCTTTTTCACCTGGTACAACAAGTTTTCGATTGGATTTAAATCCGGACTGTACGGGGGCCAATCCAAAACTGTCACAAACTGGTTCCTTAAGAAATCTTTAACTACTTTTGCGGTGTGTCGGATCATTATCCTGTTGAAAAGTCCAAATTACCGGTAAATTTTGCTCAGCATAGGGCAGCATGGTTTCTTGTAAAATATTTTTGTACTGGTATTTATCCATATTGCCTTCTATATTCCTGACAGGTCCGACACCAAGTCCTGAAAAACAGCCCTACACTATGATATTTCCCCCTCCATGTTTCACTACTTTCTTGGTGCACTTCGGATCCATTTCTTTGTTCGGGGGGCGTCTAACATAGTGTTTTCCGTCAGAATTAATCATATTAATATTTGTTTCATCCGAAAAAAGCACATTTTTCCACTATCGTTCAGCCCAGTGTTCATATTTTTTAGCAAACGCTGACCTTGCCTTAACATTTTGCTTTTTCAAAAGTGGCACCTTCCGAGACACTCTTCCGTACAAGTTTGCCTCACATAGTCTCCGTCTAATTGTCCTTGCAGACACACCCGTCGATCCTCCTGCCCCATATATTTCCGAGCGTATCAGTTCTGATCCTTTGAACGGTTCCTTTTTTGCCAACAACACCATCCTAGAGTCTTCCCGCGGAGTAGTTTTTCTAGGTCTCGGTTTTCTGGGTAAGTTTTCGGTCGTATTGAACTTCTTGAAATGCGTTATAGCATTCATAACCATGTCCTTAGAACAGCTCAAATAGTTTGCGATATTTCTGTATGACCAACCTTTGCTATGAAAGTTCAAGATTATCTTTCTAGTGGACGAATCGCAACTCTTGTTTTTCCCATATCGATTGGTATAAAACGTATTAATTTGAATACAAAAAATAAAATGTTATAATTAATGTCGACGTTTCATGCAAATACGCGGCAAAACAATGAAAAACCGAATGTAGTTCTCTTTCTTTTTTTATATTCAGAACACAGCGTTCACTGTCTTTAATTAGCTGGCCAGCTACAGGTACGTTAAAAAAGTTTGTATTAGATTCAGATAGTGAGCAGTGTCTAAAATACCAAGCAACACAACTTTTTTGTCCCCCATTTTTAAGAATACAACGTCATGTATGATTTAGTAACAATTACATTAAATTTGATACCTACTTTGACTAATGGTTGTGCCAAAATCATGTTTATTGTGATCAATTAGGGGGTGTCTCTAATTATGTGTCCACCACTGTATATTCAAATTCACAAGGCTTTACCACTTTTCTCAACCAACTCCTATTATCCCACCAGTCCCATTAGAAGAAATGGGAAAATATGGCTCCAACTCGTACGTTTAAAGTCGGTTAACAACTACAAGCACTTTGTTCGAATGTTTGTCACAAAAATCTACAATTCTGGTTTACTTAGCACTCACATAAATCTCTGCAAATTACTTGGCACACTGTACTTTCATTCAAAACTCACGATCTATTTATGATCGAAAAATTAATTTATTAAGCTACGTATTCGATAACAAGTATTGCTTTGCCAACTATTGTGTGCCAAGTTCCAAGTTAACAATCTTACCTTATATCCCTGAGACCACGGCCGCACTGCAAGCGGTTAGCGTCACGCGGCCCAGCTAGCAACACGCCAAGAGAAAACAAACATATGAAAATATATGGGACCACCCACACTGCGAGCGTCTAGCTCCACTCCTTGTGGAGTGTGTAAGCGAAAAACGCCATGCGATGCGACGCGAAGCGACGACGCCCTCTTTCGAGAAACATAACAAAAACTATTTAATCTAATTAGGTACCTACTATAATAAAAGGTACACATTTCGAAGCGAACTGACATGAGCGGTACGGACTGTCGCTGAAATGATGTGTACTTTATCTATCTAATTTTATCGCTAGTAAACACGTTTAGTTTCTCGAAAGTGGGAGTCGCGTCGCGTCACAACGCTTCGCATTTATCGCTCACAGGACATGGGATAGCTTGTCGCCTGGCTGGATGGCGTATAGCGAGGCTTTGATGTCTGTTTTAAAAAAAATTAGGTTTGGTACAAGCCTTAAGCGTATGCGGGTAATTATGGGCGAACTCGCGAAACTAGACTTCAACAACTAAGCTACACGTCAACCTAGCTATTTGCGGCGCGGCCGTGGGCTGTGTGTATAGACTATATTTATCCAAGTTACACATGAGCAACGCTGCGGGCAAAAGCTAAAAAAATTAAAATTAAAATTAATTATTAATTTAAATTTATTAATAAACAGAAGGTTTAAGTGCGCTAGTTAAATCTGAAATAAATAATGTTAATGTATTCTTGTTTGCCATGTAAATCACGACCTTAGGCCTCTCAGCTTGAGTTCATTTTGTATTTTGAAATTTTGGCAATTTCGCAAGTTTTCAAAAACTTCTAACTGTGATTAATCCAACTTATTTTCTAAGAACTATGGCAGTTTATAGTATACACTGTAAAAGTGCTTAGAAAATAAGTAGGATTAGTCAAAGTTAGAAATTTAATTTAGCCTTTAAGACGTTGTCCTAATTTGCTAACGATCGTACTACTGAACGATGCGATTTCGTCGCACGACGAGATTAAACTTAAATACTTATTTAGAATGTCCTCAGTAGAGTATAGAGATCTAGCATCGCGCGATCGGTCAATTAGGACGCTGCCTTAGAAATACTTGAATGTAAAAGAATATAGAAAGCTTTTATGCTACCGTTTTCTTGAAAAGTTAAAATCCCATATTTACCGTAGAGTAGAACTCAATACGCTGCCACGTCGTCGCACAGCGTCCTTTTTTCTATGTGGTCGAACTATTTGGTGACTATTTTTTAAAGAAAGCGTCTAATATAAGGAACGAGCAGTTGCACCACCTGTTTAAAACATAACAATAACTTGCAGGCGCATAGGTATATGAGACTCAAGCAGAGAATAAAATACTAACATTCAAGGCTTTGGCCGACTTTGGCGTGTAACTCCTTAAAGCTTCATGTGCCAATGCCAACAAACTTTACCGGTACAGATAAGCAATCATCTATTGCCGATATTGCCAACAATCTTCAACAACGCTATCAACTGTTTCCTTTTTATTAACTCGCAACACGCTTTAACCCATTTCAAATGTTTATTCCCAAACTTCAGCAACTTGAGCTTCCTACTTCATGAGAACACAATGCACTTTTGTCAATTACGTTCTGTGACAAAACGGGAGGAAAACTTGGCTCGTTCTTCAAGTCCCTTATTCGCTATTTCTTGCCGATAACGCGTAACCTAAAATGTCTCTTTCTACTACCAGAACTTTTGCCGTTAAAGAACGTAATGTGTTTATCAATGTTGCACCATTAAACCACAATAATAATTGGTTTGTGTTGGTGTTCACACTCGTCTTATGCATAAATGTACATACATTTGCATCACTTCTTATAATCTACGTCACAAATGATAGAAACTCGATATCCCACAATCCCTTAATCCGATAACTAACCTGTTTTACGACAGCTTTTAAGTAGGTGCTTTCCAAAATCAGCGTGCGTAATAAACTAAAATATTATTATTTTGATTATTATTAACCAGCGCCACTGCAGTTAAAAAAACATGAGCTAAGCTATGAAATGCAGTCCTATTAGTGTGCTTAACACAAATCTGCAGCATAGCAATGTAGGAGACTGGAACTATGAGTCGTTTTTTACCAAATTGTAGCGATATTGTGAAAAAATAACTTAGCATAGCATAGCGTGCATATACCTAGCTATCATCATTTATTATATTACCTATGTATTTTTAAGATAATATTGGTAGTTTTACACGTCTCACATGACTCATCCATCATTCATACATATATACATACATCATACATCCCGTACACATCCCGAGCAACACCACAGATTGCTGTCCTGAGCCGCCTCCATCCATCGGCACCCCGCGACCACTACCCTGTCGTCTCGTATTTTGTTGAAAACAGAGTCCTGAGTTTGGTAGTATCGAGACGTCTTCGTAACTTTGAATTTTTTAATGGGAGTTCATTAGTACCATTTCCGCACGCTGGAGGCGCGGTTAGCGCCGGCGACGTTCCATTTTTGTATGGGAAACCAATTCCCATACATAAATGGAACGTCTCGATAAGGTATTGATTGAACAAAACGTACCGCGTTCCTTGCGAAGTGCTTAGTGTAAGGAATAAGGGCCCCAGTTTATCGTCTCAAGTCGTTAAGCACGTCATCTCTTTAATACCGTTTTACTGCAATTGTTCTTTTGTTCCGGAGTTTGGGCGTCCTAATGTGAGGTAGAATTGAGTGAAAATTGAAAATTATTACAGTTATACGAATTTAAGGGTTTTTGTGGCTACAGAAATAACAACAAGAATTATGAAAATACAAATCCTAAATGGATAATTTAATTTTTTTGTGACAAGAGTATTTTTTGAGAAAAAAAGTAGGCGATGTTACACCCGCCTCGGAAAGCACGTTAAGCCGGTGGTCCTGCGCCTGATGGGACGACCGGGGAGACCCAGTCGTCCCATCGGATCTGTCGGTGTCGGTCTGCCGTCCCATCGGATTATGAGAGTGAGGGAATAAAGAGTGCACCTGTGTTTCCGCACACACTTGTGCACTATATGTCCTGCGCACTAGGCTAGTCTTTGTTGAGACTGGCCGCCCTGGCCGAAATTCGACTAGGAACCTTTAAAATCTGCTCAAACATTAAGAAACAATTTTGTTTCCATAGAAACTGAATATGAATACAAACACAATCTCAAAGCAAAGCTAAACTGGCAGAACATAACCAAACATTTGTGACATACAGTCAAAAAGGTAACATAGCTACACTATGCGTTGGTTATATATAATAGCTGACTATTACGTAAGGCTGCTTTACGTAAGGGTCGCCCCAAATGAACGCACAGCGTTACAAATCACTCAAGTATTGTTTATGAATCGGATT
This sequence comes from Eupithecia inturbata, assembly GCA_963662085.1. NCBI lineage: Eukaryota > Metazoa > Arthropoda > Insecta > Lepidoptera > Geometridae > Eupithecia > Eupithecia inturbata. The sequence continues at coordinate 1,395,153 of OY759202.1, read as the reverse complement.
GACCGGCCATATGCCTTCGTGTGCACTGCGAGACCTCTTAGTAGTTCTTGAATACGGGTATTATAAATAGAATATATGTCATTTATTTATTTCGACACAGGTACAAAAAAAAAAGTAAAAAATCAAACAGAAACAGTAACATGAGGGATTCTCAGCTTGAGAACTATTTCCTTGTTCATAGTGTAGAAGTAGAACTTTACATAGGCTCCGTGGAGACGAGACAGTCTCGATGATATGCGACGGCTATTTTTCTTTACTCGTAAGTATATCGTTCTTGGCATACTGTGCAGACAAGTTAATTACCAGGGACATGACATGACAATAAATCGGCCTGGCATGGCATGGGATGGCCTGGCATGGCTTTTATATAAGAGAGTCATAAAGCTGACTAGTGTCTGCCCACGGTTTCGCACTCGTTGTTTTGGCGGTTTCAATTTGACAGGTGTCATCAAAAATTTAGATTTGTATCATTTGACACATGAAATGAAACTTTAGCAGCACGAGTAGTTTCAGTGAAATGATAGCTTAAGTTTTGGCAGCTGTCATGAAAAAAAAAATATTTTGCTTTTCTCTTTCATTTGAGCCCTACAATGGATACATCGTCATTTACCAACAGGTTGGATTGTAGAATAGGTAGAAAAGAAGGCCTTAGCAACAGAGATCTTGAAGACTTATTTCTTGATGAACTCAAACCTAAGATTCCGTAAGTAGGTATCAAAAAGAGCATAATTAACAGTCCATACTATAATTAATGAACAATGGCACTCCATAAAGCCCTCAAACTCGGCTGAACAAAAAAGAAAGGCATCAAAGCGAGCCTTGTTGAAGACCGACTCTGGCTTCCTTTGAGTAAGGCTGTGGCCGCACTGCAAGCGCGTAGGTTGGCGGGTAATTTACTTCCACGATAGGAAGTTCAAATTGTCTGTGGTTTTATGCGTTCTACAGGGAATAACACTGACGGAAAAGTAATTTGCCGCAAATCGTAAACCGTTTTCTATGAATCCATGATAGAACCAACTTCGATTAAATTGTATTTGATTGTAATTTTCGCAGTCTATTTCTCATTTATCGACAACTTTTATAAAGACTAGTTCCTTTAATTACTGTCTGAATTACTTTAATTTTAAATGACTTTGAGCGTGCTAGTGCTAAAGAGTGTGATACCGGGCACTCATGATTTAGTCTACCGATTCAGTATACTGGACGCACCATCCAGTATACTGGACGATCGACTGGACCGTGCGTGAGTGCCCGGCATGGTAAGCACTAGTGCTATGTACTACCGAGTAATGGCTCCTATCTATCCTCTAGCTTTATTTGTCACTTCTTTCACTAATGGACAAAAAAAAATTAAGTGAAAAGAAAATCAATATCTTTTTATAATTTTTTTTATTTGTAATTTAAGCGGGTTAACTACGTACCTTATTTGCCTAACCTTACTCACCCTGAAGAAGTCCCTCGATAAAACGTTGGTGTTCTTCCAACACAAATAAGGTTCATAGTTAACCCGCTTACATCCGCAATGAATTCGTCAAACTATGATAGTTTTTATAGTTAAATAAAACTCTGTTTCTTATTTGCAAATAATTTATAGTTTAAAATTTGACTTATCTAAGCTTATTTTTGTAAGCTTAAATAAGAAAGTTATTGACTTGTGTATGACTTTTAACTAAATTATGGTACTAAAATAATCGTACTAGCAAATGCTGTGACGTAATCAACAACAAACTATGGACGTTATTTCATAGTCAATAGGTTACAGAGAAATCATAAGATGGAGTTCAATACAACAGATATTTTTTACAGTAATGGGATACATTTTAGAAACAAAATCATTTAAGTAATGGAGGATGAGGGGGACGACGCCGGTGTATCTAATATAACTAAATAACTACTATTATTGTTGTTAGAATAACTTTATGTAGTTCTGTAAATATGAGAAATAAGTAGTATTTTGTAGGAAGTGTTAAAGCAATTTGTGTAAAATATTTAGTTTTTTAATATGTATTATTACTATAAAATCATTTGTCTGTCTGTTTAAAAATCATAGTTTATAAAATGTAAATCCTTTTTTGTATAAACAAAACACATATTAGTTAGAAGTTAAAGTTTTGTATTAGAATAACTAGTTTTAAGGGCTGTGGATTTTGTAATATCATTAAAAATAAAATTTAAAATATTTGCTACTCGCCTGGCGACAAGCTAAACTGGCCGCTTGCAGTGCGGCCGCGGCTTTGTTTGAAGAGACTTGACGGCTGTTTAGATAAAACTGTTCTATATATTTACTCATTATTTACTCATATTTTGTAAGATGTAGGCTGATTTGAAGATTTGGTTCGGTTTATTTTTTGTGAAGAGATATTTTTACGCTGGTTACATTCTTAAAAAGAGGTTTAATATTTTTCGTTTCATTGTATAGCATTTAACCACTCTTAGCCCGTATTATGAAAGCTTGCTCAGTCATCGACATATGCTTAAGTAGCGCTTTTCTATGGTATAAACGGTACTCAAGCATAGGTGCTGTGTACTCGGCAAGCTTTCCTAACACTGACCAAGTAAGCTCACCGGATAAACTAAAAAAATAAGAATTTGTGTGCGGAGTATATATGTACATCTTAGCTCTGCTTAGCTTGGGGCTAGATGATGCTGTGTGAATTGTCCAGCATTATTTATTAATTTTATTTATTAAACTTAACATCTGCGGGTATGATAAGTTAATAAAATTTCGCCAATTTTTTGTATGTATAGATGCTATACTTTGGGGGATAAGGTAGAATTTCTCCCAATTAGTTACAAAGGGAGATCTCATCTGTACCGGCCGACCCAGCTTCAGGTCAACTTGCCCTTGAAGCGCTTAGGCAGCTTCAGCTTTCCAGTGGCATTTTTTCTTGAGCGAGTCTATCGACGTTAGCTTTGTAGTTCGGCTAACTTCTACTAGAGGTCGCTACAGTAGACGAGGCATCCGAACTGTACGCGAGCGAAGAAATTAGGTAATGGTATTTACAATTTCTCTCTAAAAATTTCAATTAAAAAATCTGTTTTGAATTTTAAAAGCTTTGAAACTGTAACAATCGACACAGCTATGGAGCCGTTTTAATTCTTACAAAGGGAGCCCTAAAACATTTTCACGGCGAACAGGAGCCCTCATTAAAAGTTTTTTTATGAAATAATAATGCTTCGTTAATATGAAAGGATTTTTGACAATTAGATGGAATGCTATAAAAAGAGGTTACGCTTTAACTTTTTGAACTTTAAAGAATTCTTTTTGAACTCTCCGAAAGTCTGGACTTCAAAAGTCAAAATAAATTAGTTAATTATTATTTTGCTATCCAGTGGCGTCATGGCGTGTGCAACAGTGCCAAAGTATAGAAAAATCTAAACAACACAAATCATGGTAAATACGTAATCCCGTTATAAGTGCTTTGATAATTATTGTTATTTATAACCTTATAACTCAAGATTATTAAATACTCATTTCACAGTGCGGTCTTAATATAGAAAGCAGAAGTATTTTCAAAGTAATTTAACTTCATGATAGTCAATAAAACTCGAGTACAAGTTCAAGTCACAGATTCCAATAAATTTCAGCCACAGACAGCTACAGAGAAATAAAACAGGTGAAAATTGCAAATGGCGGAGTGAAAAAAGGGGTGATTTTAGGGTTCCGTACCCGAAGGGTGAAAACGGAACCCTATCACTAAGCCTCCGCTGTCCGTCCGTCCGTCTGTCACGGGGCTCTATCATGCTCGTGAGCCGTAAGAGGTAGACCATTAAAATTTTCAGATAATGCGATTTCTCTTGCCGCTTTAACAGCAATAATAAAAATAAAATAAATATCTAAATTAAAGGGGGCTTAATTTTAATTTAGATAGATAGATAATACTTTTATTGCACACTTATAACTAAGAAACAAAAGAAACAATAACATAAAGTGACAATTGGTGGTCTTATCGCTCAAGAGCGATCTCTGCCAGACAACCTGGTATGGATAGGATCGTCGGAAATACATGGGGTAAGATCTGTGTGCATCTAATAAATATTGTACTACTTAAAAATAAATATTAACATACTACATTATAAATTACAAAAAAATACACACCTTCTTCTATAAATATAAATATATTTACGAGTCCCCTTTAATCAAATAAATTTATATTTAATGAACACAATTTATATTTAATGAATACAAGTCCCCTTTCATTAATTATAAATTTATTTGATTAAAGGGGACTCGCACTTGGCGGTTTATTTACATATAATTAAGATATTGGAGGGTCGTCTCCTAGTCTCGATAGCGCGAGTCTATGAATACAAAATGGCGGCATATGTGTACAAAATGGCGATATATGCGTTGAATCAATAATTGAATGGTCCTGCACATTAAAGTAAGTACTCGTATCTTACTTGTATAGCAAAGTCTTGCCCCAAGCTGTACAAATTTGTGGGTACTTTATTTTATGAAGAACCAAGTAACTGTCAAAAAAATAGTTTTTTTTTTATTACACCGTAGGTACACATGTTGCATTGATTGTTTTGTATAAAATAAAATACCGCAATGCTTGGAAAAATAAGAACTGACTTCAAATTCCTTAATTTTACACTGTTCTACGAGTATTTAGTTTTGCGGGACGAATACTGATCTCAGGAATAAAATGTTTATGGCACCATCTCGGATCAACCTCTGCAAAGGAACCATCAAAGTCGGTTCACTACTATGACGGAGAAATGGAGGAACAAAAAAATACATACAGCCAAGCATACAACCTCCTCCTCTTTTATTATTTTATTGATATTGTTTGCGAATACAAAAATGAAATGAAACGTTACTACACGACCGATGTGGCGTGGCGGGCGAAGGTCCGCTTGCGACGAAGGAGGTTGCGGGTTCGATTCCCGCCTTGGGACAAATGTTTGTACGATCTTCAAATATAATGTTCCGGGTGTTCTGGGTATTTGCTATGTATAATAAAATATATCTATATGTAATGTATTATATTTAGTATATCAGTAATCTTGTACCTACCCATAACACAAGCTCTGCTTAGTAGTTAGTTTTTTGTGCCGTGGTTGGTTTACAAACATATCACATCGAGCTTGGCTAGTTTATGCACGCTACTTTAATGATAAATGAAAAGATTAACATAATCCTTCCATATAACCTCTAAAACGACCCCCTGGTGGGAACTCTATATTCTTACTTGGTCTTAAGGCTATACTCAACCTTCACGATAATAAACCTCTATGTACGTACAAGGTACTAAACTTAACTAAACTTTTAATAGTAATATTTATATATTCATTATTTCCACACGATATCTATATATATTATACTGGTATTTTATTTTTAATGTTTAAATGTTAAAGAATGTGAAGACGAGGTACTCTATTCCATTGGGAACCTGCGCCTGTAAAGATAGAATAGAATATAACTTTATTTCACCATTAATACATTTATAAAACAAGAACTTACTAATTATATCTAATGTGGCACAATCGGCGGCCTTATCGCTAACAGCGATCTCTTCCAGGCAACCTTTGGATGGATAGGATCAGTACGTATTGAAGCTGACGGTGGCGTAATTGATTATTGAGATAGAGTACATTTGATGAATAAATAAATAAATAATATATAGGTATTGTATCTATACGATATTTGTAAGTATATTTTACCTATGGAACAACGGACTTGCCATGTTTCTTAAGGTCCCTATCACACTTGGACGTCGGAGTAGCTGGCAACATCTCCAAACTACACAGGCTTGCAAAACAAAGTATCGCACTTTTAAAGTTGCAATAACTTTTTAAGTACACAAGATATGCTTCAAAATAAAAAGGACTCGAAGAGTTTAATTTTGTATTCACAAAATTAAACTCTTCGAGTCCTTTTTATGTCGTTTTTATCATTTAATGACTAAACAGCTTAATAGATCTTAATGAAATTCGGCTAGGAGATAGATTGTGTCCTGCCTGAGATAGTACACAGAATAGTTTCTCCGGGAGAGCGCGTGCGAAGTCGCGGGCAAAAGCAATTATATATTATATATTATTGTTTTGTATATAGAAGAATGGGAGAATATTCCCCAAAATCGGCTCCGAAACCTCGTGTTCAGTATGCCATACCGGCTGGAAGCTGTAATCAGAGCCCGAGGAGGCAATACCAGTTATTAAAAATTAAATAACATGTAAAACATACTTATAAAATGGTATTTGAGTTTTTGGACATTAAGCTAAAAATGGCTATTGTATTGTTTTATCTTTTTTAAGTTAAAAATGTTACTAATGTATAGTTTACTATAGTTTTAAAGAAAGCTCATAAAATTTGCTATAAAACGTTTTTTATTTTTAATCTGTAACTTCTGAAGTTAAGAAAAAAAAACAATTTTAATAGTGTGATACTTAGTTTTGCAGGCCAGTGTAGAGTCGTCGTTGCCAAACCGTCGCCAAGTGACTCTGTCTGCCACAGAATGAATAGTTTGGATACGTTGCCAACGACGATTTTGTTGAGTCGCTTCTGCCCTAATGGTTGCCGAGGTAGCCTCTGTTTATGCTACTAGCTTTTGCCCGCGACTTCGCACGTGCTCTCCCGGAGAAACTATCCTGTGTACTATCTCAGCCAAGACACAATCTATCTCCTCGCCGAATTTCATTAAGATCTATTAAGCTGTTTAGTCGTGAAAAGGTAACAGACAGACAGAGAGACAGACTTATTTTCGCATTTTATTATTAATAATACTAGTAATGATGGAGTTCTGGTCAAAAAAACAGTGTTTATTTAAAACAAACCGAAGAGCAAATTAATAAACACGCGAAACACACAAAACTCAACAATGACGTAAAAAAAAGATACTAAACGAGTTGCGAACAAACTCGGCTATTAAAAGGACATGGCGTTTTCTAAAAGGGCTATATCACTTCAAATGATTTTTCCATTTTACAATATTTATATGAAGAAAGATGATTAAAAAAATCTCGATTTGCGTAATAATAATCATTATTTGATTATAACTTGGCTAGAAGCAGCGATAAAGGAGCTTTACATTACACACACACATGCACATTCCGGTCGTGGATAAGTAAATACGTACCTAACAATAACTAGCAATGTATGTGTGTGTTTAGACTGTAATCTTTGATGGTTTGTATAAGATTTAGGTTTATTTAAATATATAAGCCACTTACAATATTTAGGCAATTTAATTGTAAGTATGTTAAACTACTGTAGATAATAAAATACGACATAAAAAAGAAGAGAACCCAGTGCTTAGACAAACCTAACATAGGCTTTAAGGCGGTGCTAACCAATGTATGTAACTAATTTTTTAAAGAATAAATTATCCATCTATCTATCTATGCACACTAGTATTGAAAAATCGACAGTAACTTTGGATTCTTACTCAAAGAGAAACAACCAATGAGGTGGGAATAGCGATTTACTGATTGACGTAGATATGTATAGATCAGCAATTCTAGCATAAATGGGTAAATAAATGGGTTGGAAAATAATTAATAAATAATTAATAAATATATAATAATAATTAGAAATTTAGTATGGAGGGTGGCCCGGCTCTACCATCAGCTTTTTTTTCAAAATCGCTGCGCTCAATGGTAGTTTTATATTTGGATAGAGGACACTTATACAAATAAAAATGGCCCATAATTTTTTATTTGTCTATGTGTCCTCTATCCAAATATATAACTTACATCGTGCGCGGCGATTTTGAAAAAAAATACAGTGTGGTAGCCGATGTTAGGGCCAAAATATTCAAACCCAAAATAAAAAATCAATATATTCAGTGCTTTCGCACAGAGAAATTCTCTCGCTTTGAAACTCTTTGAAGTGAAAAACCATAAACCAAACTTCATCATAATCTATGCGCACGCACGATAAATAACCTCAAATTGCCGCTGCCTCGACAGCGGAAATTACTAAAGGACGCGAGTGTACGCCATTGTAACGTTATGTCGTTCATTCCATTCGATTGTGAAATTGCTACGCTTTTTCAATGTTACCTCGGCTCGTTTCAAACCCCGTGATGTTGATAGATAAGGTTATTTTATTGAATGGTATTTGTTTGCTTGAAGTAGTTTTAATAAAAACCGCCATGTGCGAGTCGACTCGCACACGAAGGGTTCCGAACCGTAAAAATCAGGCACCTTATTCAAAGAACATCAAATTTTCACGTCAAGTTCAAGTACCGTCAAAAATTTTTGGGATATTATTTGATTTCTTATAAATGAACCCAGTGTGAGGCTTACGCACTTTAATAATAATAATAAAAAAAGAAAAATAAAATTAAGTTCAACTTTATTATATTTTTTAGTATTTGTTGTTATTAAAGTAACACTTCAACTTATTTATAGAAAATTAGTTTTATGTGTCTACCTATTGTGGTTCAAGAGATAGCCTTGACAAACAAAGAGCAAAAATAACCCAAAAATTACGTTTTTCGTATGGACTTTTTGTTTAGCTTCTGCTAATCTCTTCTGTCACGTTATTCTTGCGTGAATCACGAAAGAGATGACTGATGCTACTACTTTGACAACGCCCTGCTAGCAGCCTGCTACAGCCTGCTGTGTTTGACCTACCCAGCAAGCGGACAACCCGAATTTATACAACCCAATCTTGACAAAATTTGGTCACTCGGTCAATTGTTACTTTTACCAGCTCTGCTACATACACCTAAATAATCTTACTTCTGACATTTAATTTTTTTTCTTTGTTGATATGTAATTCAGTACATTATTTTTAGTATAGTTTGACAATGCCCTTGTACAACAGCCTTTTAATTTATTTATTATTCATTTTAGTCTTACGAATTATTTTTATTTTGTAGAAGAGTCATGTCTGTCTGTTTTATATTTTGTTATTTTCTTTGAACAATCCCTTATGGTGTTTCCTATGTCAAAACTTTGTGTTTGATTGTTATAATATAAACTATATAGAGTGTACCGGCATCAAGTGTAACATGTGTACCTACGGTGGAATAAATAAATACAAATAGGTAGAGATAAACTATTCTAAAAATGCACGCCCCTCCACAAAACGTGATAATTTCAACGTGTGAGAGGAAATACTTATTGTGCGCGCTGAGAGGTCAACTAATTGTGCGATCAGTCCAGTGTAGGCATTGTATGCCGGGGAGCGCGCTCTTTGTTTGGGCGACACGTGCGCTCTGTCGCGCGTTCTGCTCATTTATGCACTAGTTGGCCGACAGATCCAGCCGTTCTTTCTTAGTGGTACCGCTTGCATATAAAAACAAATAAGGAGTATTAAATTAATGTTTCAGAATAAGATAAACATAAATAAAAAATGGTAGGTAAGTATCCTATCATTTTAAAAAGGAGATTGGAATTCTGGAAATAATAAGAGTCCATCTCCATCTCCACAGCCTATATAGCTGCTGTGCTGTAGCTGCTGAGGCGACTAAGGGATATCCACTGGGGGGGGGCAGCAGCGCCCCCTGCAGAACAATCAACCACCAGAAATTCTACCACCGAACTGCGTTCCCCAACCCGCATGCCCAGCGTGGGGATTATGGGCATTACCCCCCTTTATTTGAGTTAATAATAAGAGTATTACAATGTAACTCAACGACATTTATTATTAATCACTGTCTTTCATTGAGACGCCATCTGGCATCAGTTGCATTTTCAATCCCATTTTCTGCTTCAGATTTCATTCGGTGATATACCTAGTTTACAACTTAAAACAAAAAAAAATACTTGACTGCGAAGATGCTTTTTCGTTGCCATACCAACCGTACTTTTGCGGAGTAATCGACGCATGCTCCCACTTTCGTGTCTAGCCGGTGACTGAACAACCAATGACAAAGACCAATTCATTTGTATTGTGTCCCCTAACCTTAACCTTTTTTGCATTTTTTTGCAGTGTAACCGCGGTGGAGGGGCGTGCATTTTTAGAATGGTTTATCTCTACCTTGTTTTCCCTCCACTGCCTTACTGCAGGTAAATAGCAGAGGAGTCAAAGGGACTTCCACTTTTCCATTTAAACTAAACTACGATATAATAAGTTTATAATTTGACCTTGTTAGCAATATTAAGGCCAGTACCCGACCTTTAAGCTAATTTTACAGCAAGTTAATAATTTGGTTAGTATTCGTTTCTCAATCATTAGGTTCACGGCCTTATTGTCGGAAAATAGGAAATAGCCCCATGATCCCGCGGTAAGGGGCAAAACCTCCCTTTTGGGGGAGGCACGTTCAGCTGTGGACGTAGGAGTGCAGATAGATAAATAAATAAATATAAAATTAAGATTTTTTTTAGTTACACAAGAGTACCGGTTTGTTATATAATATCACACAGTAACAAATTACCATGCATAAAACGTAAACCCATGGATAATCCGTTATGGATATTTCATGTAACAGTTGTTTCGGTTCGCACGCGCTTTTATGAATTAATGGCATAGTTCTTTATGTTGACTAACTTTTGCCCGCGGCATTGCGTTTACAGATAAAATTATTCTCTATTATCATCAAAAGGAGGATCCATCTAGGCTGGGGGGCAGCGTTTGGGAAACTACGTCGAGTCATCTCGTCATGCATACCGCGACAATGCTTGAAAACGAAAGTTTCCAATCAGTGCGTCCTACCCGACATGAACTACGGAGCTGAGACGGGATACTCACGGTAGGGTATTAGGGCAGTTTGTAAACACACCAGTCTAGGCAGATCAGCCCCGGGTGCTCCGCACGCCGCCGCCTTAAACTTTGCATTCATCGTTCCACAACCTGCTGCTTCGACTAAATTTTTTTACCATTGGAATTAATAATAGTGACTTTCACCTCTCGGAATTTACTACCTGCCACATAGATTTACATGTGTTTTTCACTTTTTAATAAGAGCATATTTTGTATGGCACCTCGTATCTAAAATCATCAGTCATCACCTACCTACAAGCAATAAAGAAAGCTATACTAATAATATTTTTAAACTTAAATTAAAACAATTGTTAAAAGATAAGGCCTATTACAATGTTTATGAATATCTGATGGATAATTCTAGAATAAGACAATTCATTAATTTAGTACAACCATGATCAACTTTACAGCATGCAAAGTCACGATATAAATAAATACAATGATTGACATTGTATTTATTTATATCGTGACTTTGCATTCTATTTTAATCTAACATCCCATGTTTCGCAAAATATATGAATTTGAATTTTATTTTAATTATTATATTTTTTAGTATTCTTGTTTTTTTAAATCCAGTTATATTATAGAAAATTAAAAGTTATATTAAGTTATATTAATACAGTTATATTAAGAAAATTAAAAAATTAAAATTAAATTATCATATTGTTTATTCAAGTCATTTAATATCATTTGTATAGAATAATTCATATTAAATTTATTGCAAATGTCATCTAAAATCATTAATTTCATCTGTAACCCACGACGGGAGTAGTCAAAAAGTTGGCTTTCTTTGTTGGAAAGCAGATGTCATGCTAAATAATAAATCAAATTTACAATAGACATAGCAAAAGATTCTATTGTTTGCCTGTGCTGCTTTATCATATCCCAGTCGACACTCAATAGAGATGTTACAAAGCTATTTCCGTTTGTGGCCGAAAAATCCATATAAAGCTTTAACTCTTTATTGGACTTTTTCCACAGTAGACCTTAGCACGGACTGCTAAGTGGTCACTAAGATTTGTGGTTACCGGAGATGTAGTCACAGTCTCAGGTAGGAAAATGATATAAAATGGTTGATAAAAACTTCAACAAAACACATTTACAAATAAAATTTACAACTCATCTCGTAAACCTAACAGTTAACCTCACTCAGTGAAGTGCAATGTACCGTCAACTACCTCCGTGCATTAATATTGTCCAATAGTAGAATGCCGGAACCTGCTCACAAGTCCAACACAATGGTATTGCGGGTTACCACGGTTGACTGGGACGGGTTTGGTTGAGAATATACTAATTATTACCTCTACCTTCACAAAATTGGGAGGGAATGAATGGTATGTTGTCCATACAAAACGCACCACGCTATCCATTCAAAAACAAATAAGCCCTTTACTATAAACACCGCTTACATTCGCTTAGATGATGTTGTGTGAATAGACCAGCGTTATTTATTCAAAATAAAATAATTGATAATAAATTAAGCCACATTTCAAATCTTACTAAATCTATATGTCATCCGGAAATTAAAATAAATTACGTTTGGTAAGTATGATTCAAAGCTCAGAATCGTCACAAAAATGTGCAGACCTAAGGCCAGTGGATGGAGTCAGGTTGTCAAAAGGACACATCTGGGCACACCACACAATGCGACGACGTCTTCAAGTGCTGTTCGCCATTTTTGTTACAGTTTTGTCTTAGTTCTGTTAAAATCATGAATTGATGATGATGGTTTGAACTAAACTTAACCCGCAAGCTATGTTTAGCCCATCATCTCAAAACAGTTACAAATTCATCCACGTCATTTACAGAGCTGAAACTCTACAGTAAGTAACTCATGGGTTAATAATATAAATACCTAATGCTGGCCAGAATGCTTCCTCAATTCATAACTCAATTTATAACGCGCAATTTTTTGCGTCATATCCAAAAAAAACGCATGACTCGTTCCAAATCTGCTCAAATCGGTTTCGAAAATTACAAATTGTGTATAAAAAAAATGGACTACTCAGGACCGAAGAGTAGCACTACATTGTATTTTCTTAACTGTTTTTAAAGAGGTTAGTATTTGTATGTTTAAATCCGATATGAATGGCTCCGAAGGGCTTATGTATCGAAACCCAAAATACAGTCAATTTACTAAAACGGTTACAATATAAACAATCGACCCCCTGTTAGCAAATCTCGGGCGAGAGATCGTTCGATGAATACAAATTGATACCAACCGACTGGGTGTTTGGTAAACGAATACAATAGGAATTATACGAGGCGAAACGTTTTGCACTGTATTATTTTACCGTTTAAGAGGCCTGCCCTTTTGCGGTGATAATTTTTAAGATAGATTATGGAAAATCCCTGCGGAAAATAGAAACAACGGACTACAGAAGAGCAACCAAATAACTAGTTTTAAAAGATGACCCGAACCTGATCTAACCCTGCTCCTAACTACAAGAACACTGGATGTGTGGAGTCTAGCGCCATGCCTAGGGCCCATAGGCGCGGTAGGCGGAATAGGGGCGTTACGTGAGCCAATGAGACGACCACGCGGCATTATTTCTTTTCGGCCATCTTGTCTTTAGCCATACCCACACAACTTTTATTATTATATCGATATTTTAATAAAAGTTTAAGGTGGTTCCGTACATTTTTCTTCTAAGCTACGCGATAAATACCCGATAAATAATCTTCAGTAATGTTAGAAAATCGCGAAATTTTAAAAAGTGCTACGTACGTGTACCTTAGTTTTATTTTTAGCATGCATGAATGTATTTTTTATTTGCACATGAAAAATAATAAATAAATGTTATAAACTAAGGTAAGTCCAGTACAGAAAGGCGGCCTAGTTAAAGGAACCCTAAAATTTTGTCGGCAAAATGGTGTGTTTGCGTTAGTGATAGGTTTGTCGCTTTGGATATTTTTTGGCGTTTGACATTTTTTTTTTCTATGAAAATTTAAAAGAACGTATATCTGAAAATCAACCATGCGGATCAGTTCGGTGCACAACAACCCGTTTCCGGCTTGGTACCCCAATAACGTGGCACTTTGTATATATAAATAATGCTTTTGATTCTGCTTACGATTGCTTTTGGTGCTGGCTTAGAATTTTCACCACCACAACTCTTCCCGCGGGTGTAGTATGAGGCGACTAAGGGCTATCCACCGGGGGTGGGCAGCAGCGCCTCCTGCAGAACAATTCTACCACCGAACTGCGATAACCCGCATGCCCAGCGTGGGGATTATGGGCATTACCCCCGTGAGATAATAGCCAAATAATAAAGGCACTTATCAGGGGGAGGCCTGCGTCCAGCAGTGGACCAATATAGGCTGTGGAGGTGGATGCTTTCGATTCTAGTTATACCAACTTATTCTATCCTCTTTCCTAAAACGACTGCTGCTCTATCGGATATCCGCAGGGTAACTACATAGATTACTCAAAATGATACAGATCCTGAAAAATGTGTTACAATTTTGAGCTATGCGCTGCGAAATCACAAGGTTCAATTTCAAATAAACCCGGTAATAAATCTTGGATGTCGTCTCGTGTAACAGTACTGGCACTTGTGACATGAAATCCGATAATCCAATAATAGTAACTCAGTTACAGAATGGTGATATGTACCGTGATGTAACGATGGGTGAGATTTGTTGGAGCCCTTTTTAATCTTTATCTACTATCCACTACAATGAAGTGAATAAAGAATGATCTATCTATCTATTTACAATTATAACATATCCTAAAAAGCAAAGTAATTTTTTTCTTAGTTTTTAATAAACTGTTTAAAGCTTAAAATAAGCAGAAACCGTTTCAGTTTCAATTACTACACACACTTCACATATTTTGCGAAAGGATTAAATTTTTATTTCTAGACAGATTTCTGTCTAGAAATAAAAATAAAAATTAATAAACATAAAAATAAAAATTAATTGAAGTAATTACATAAACTATTTTAGCATAGATAAAAGAAGCTTAGTAGTCGTATTTTTTTTCGGATGCGAGAAAGAAAATTATAATAATAAAAAAAAAAATTATTATAATAGTACTTACATACTTATTAGTATCATTTTATTATCATCATATCAGCCCACATACGTAATAGGCCTTCCCCATACGACACGGCTTATACCAAAGTTATCGACATAGCTCAAAGAATAAGCAAGCTGAAGTGGCAGTGAACTGGCCATATCTCGCGAAGCACCGATAACTGCTGGGATAAACGTTTTTTTGAGTGAAGACCCCGACTAGGCAAACATAGTGTAGGACGCTCTACAGCCAGGTGGGACGACCACCTGCGAAAGACTGCAGGCACTGGATGCGGCTGAAGACAGTGCGCTATGGCGCTCATTATGGGAGGCCTATGTCCAGCAGTGGACTAATATAGGATGTTAATGATGATGATTATTTTAGTACCTACAAAAATAAAAATGTAATATAATTCAAACCCGAAAGAGTCCTCGTATTATGCCCTCTATATTCCCCCACGCACGTCGCAATGAGAACGTTATATGGGTCACGTCGCGCGACAACGCATGAGAAAAACTTATGGCACAGTGCAAGTACAGTGCAGTAGTGCAGATTCACAACATTGTTCCAAGCTGGGAGGGCGAGCTTTCCAAGTGCAGCTTTCATTTGCAAAGCATCGGAAATATAACAAAATTGTTTTTAATTCACGATTAATTTTTTTTTGTATGTTGCTGCTTGGCTATCTTATTTTAAATCAATAATCCAGTCTGCTGTCTGATAATATCTGTTCTGTTTCATTTAGAGAGAGAGAGAGAGAGTGTAGTCCTTTGAGTCAACTCTCGATCTCTGTCTGAGTATCTAGTCGCCAGATCAGGGATGCTCTGTCCTTTCAGTCTGGAAAATTTGATGCTGCCAGATCCTTGGAGGGTGGCGGCGAGTTGGTTTCTATGTCTATCGAGTCTTAGTACATATTTTTTGCTGAAGTTCTCTATCTCTTTTTTGACTGTAGGCATCTTGATATCCATATAAATATACTTACAGTATATGACGATTAAAATAAAATAATATTTTGATTTTATATTTTTTAATGATTCTGTAGTAGGATGTTTCAATTTGATTTTCGTTCTAATTTAATTGATCTATGCAATTCCATTAAAAATATGATTATAACAACGTATATCGACTACGGATAAAGTAAGTAACTTTTCATATTTTTACTTAAAATTCAAAGTGATCTTGATGGTTTTTTTCTATTATGCAGTAGTTCGAGGCGTCATTCACACTTGTTTTGTACTTACCAAAACATGTGTGAATGACGCCACGAACTACTGAATAATAATAAAAAAAATCATCAAAACCCTAAGTTCGGTTTGACGTTTTATCGAGACGTCTCATTTTTTATGGGATTGGTACAGCGCCGCTCTCGTGCGGACATGGAACTACGCAAATCATAAACAAAATTGAGACTTCACGATGACGTCTGGATAAAACGTCAAACCGAACTCAGGGTGCCGTGCTCTACATTTTTATCATCAAGCTAGCGTTCACACTAGATGACTGTAGGCAAAATCTAGATTCTAGAATCAGTGACAACTGCCGTGTCTAGACACAGCAGTGTCATTGACAACGCTCGCACCGCATTAGGTTTTAATTTTGCAAAACTAATCATTTTCATTTCGTTCAACCAACATTAAGAATAAAAAGTTGACTTACTTAGAAATATCATTAAAATACACTGTGGAATCCTGCGTACGACAGGCTTAAGTAGAAACCCCAGTACAATTTGTATGCATATTCTTTGTCGAATTTTGTCATTGCTAGCGGGAAACACACATAAATAATAATTACGACCTACCCATTGTTTCATTTAAGAAAATCACAATAATATATATACTCGTATGGAGCTTCTTGAATATAAAGTAGGATGAAGCTTCTTGAAGCCCCATTAATATTGTATGTCTTTTTTTTATTCTTATTTATATGTAAGGACTTTTGTTATATAAATTAACATGTCAGTCCTATTGTATAACAACAAAGTAGATTCTAAAAATAATTTTAACAAAATGAAAATATAACGTTACAAAATATAAAATACAACGATTTTACTATATTTCGACCGCGGGCTCGAATTCGTAGTTTTAAAATTTTAATCCTAAATATGGTTATATTCTTTGATAAGCTTTGTGGTAACAAGACATTTTATCGTCATAGTTTTGCCTCTACTATTAAACATTTTAACCAATTAATCTTTCCTTGCTTAAAAACGGCTTTCATTTTATTAGACAAAATTAATAATACTGAAGGACAATGTATTAAATTGTGTGTAAACCTCCCACTGGGCCAAACGACTACGATATTATCTTGGTCAATGTTTATTTAGGTACAACCTACTTACAGAAAGTCTATTTCTAATAGACCGATACTATAAGGGCAACTACATATATTCAGCTTTGTCAGGTACCTCAACATATGCCTAAAGATATATCAAAGTGTACTTACATATATTATATCTGATTGAGATATAATCACACACGAGATTATACTCTTTCCAACAGGTATTCATTTATGCTTGGGCACCTCCGGTACGTATTGCTTACATTAACTGTTTTACATTGTATTGTTGGAATTTCTTATGTTAAATTATATATAATTGTCGTCGAAGCATAAGAAGTTTTAACAAACAGGCTTTTTATGAACTGCATTAATACTCAACCTTTTTGGTTCAAAATGTCACTATTTATTGAATTACCATTGATACTTTGTTGTGTTTTAAATCTTTATATCGATCGGATGATATCAAGCATGGGACTATGAGAAATATAGTTATTATCAGCATGGATGTTGAAAGCTTGAAGCGAGACAAAAGAACTTGTTCGTAAGTTAATATTAGCAACTTTGTCTATGCCTAGATTACTAAACAGTCATATTTTGAACCAAAACTTATTATTTACAGCGTTACATTTTAAATACTTAGTAAGCTTTACATAGATGCATCCACAATTTTAACTTATTAACATACAGATGTACACAAGAAAATTGAGATTGACCGTTGTATATCAAATAAATATGACATAGATAGAATACCTCTATAATCGGTCAGTCTTGCATTTCCTTCACTGTACAACCATAATAATTGTATCTTCTATAATATTAGCCAACCATGCACATGACTAATGACAAACACACTCTTAAAAAAGATATATAATAAAATCGATAAATGATATATACAAAATGATACAAAAACATATGTATCACTAGACAAACAGCGTACAAAAGCAACACAACGACACTTGGTCAACATACAAAAGTATACAAAGAATATTTTGATTGTTTCGTATTTTTTGTAGCTTTTTTATATAACTATCGAATTGGCATGCACATAACGCTATGCGGAGAGATATATATGAGATATTAAAGAGATATATAGAGAGTAAAGAGTGTGTTTGTCTTTATGTGTGCAGGGTGTGACTGAGCGGAGGCAGTAGAGGAGGGGGCAGTATTTAAACTGGTAAGTTAGTTATAATTTGTACAATTTAACTAGGCCGATGTAAAGTTAGCCAAAGCAGAGCTAAAACTATACTGTCCTCAAGAGTGTCAGACAGTTCTTTTTCTGTGACTAATTTCACACCGGCCTGTATTTGCTGATTAATTTGAACTAAGTGTACATAATATGTTTAGATTAGACATTATACTTTCACTATCATAATATATAGGCATCATCAATTTCGATGACGGCAACTCTAGGCATCACGGTTGTCATTTATCTCATGAGCCCTGATATGGCTCGCCAGACTGAAATCGGTGTCACGGGGCGTAAAGTAACGTGAGACACAGCAAGCGTTCGTGCAGGCAGTACGGGGAAAGAAGGCGCTCCCAACGAGCAACGAGACGGATTTTTGACGTTTCATGCTTGCTGCCAATGGTACATTATGCCACGTAACACCACCAACCGTCCCTGGCTTTAAAAACCGACACGTATGGCAATACAGTTGGTCCATAGGTGTATATGTAGGAGGGCTTGGACCTCTCATATTGCATATATCGAGGCTGACGAGTATGTATCAAGGCACGAAAACAAAAACGCGTGCAATGTCGCGGGAAGAAGCCAGTATTTTTTATAAAACCTTTAGCAAACAGTTACTTTGACCTGATTCAACAGTTCAATGCCGCGCTGCCTTGTAGCCAATAATTTATTCAGCCACACATCGACCACCTTAGGACGGTTAACACTGTAAACTAAATTATTTACCGACCGTTTCTAGAGGTATAACCTATGCTATTTCTTTTAACAACATGATGGCATCATTGCCGACAAAACTTTTAAAACTATAATTATAAACACGAACTATAGTCATTAATAACGGGATATTTACCATGATTCGTGTTATTTTGTGTTTTCCAATATCTCGGCTCAGTTACATGCGATCACGAAACAACTGAAGTCATCTTTGCTACGAGAAAACTTATAGGTATTGGAAAACACAAAATAACACAAATCGTGATAAATTTCTCGTTAATAATGATTATTTTTTTGTGATCTTTAGTTACCGCCCGTTTCTACACCCTTTGTTATTTCTTTTATATACTTTATATACGTATGTGGCGTAGTGGACGAAGGTCCATCTAAGACTAAATACTAACTACTAGACTAATATATTTCGGATGATGCTGCGACTGCCCCGATTCTGCAGTGCGTCGGGAATGTTTGCGCAGTACCACACTGATGGTTTTCATGCCATCGTGCGCAAGAGAACTGCGTCCCTAATGCGTAGAATAAGGGACAGTCGCAACAGCATCCTGCGGACTGTGGCAGAGGGGCTATCTTCTCCACTCTGGAGATACTTTGTGGTGAGGGTGATCAATGAAGGAAGATATTTCCTTCATTGATTATCCTTACGTCATCTGGCACAGTTGTTCTTATTTATTACGTTGTTCTTTTTTATTATTATTATTATTTTTCTTTTGGTTGTATATTAATGTGTTCTTTTGTCGTAAAGTTATGGACTATTGTTGTCTGAAATAAAATCTTTTTTTTTTTTTTTTTTTTTAAGACGCAGCAGGTTTGATCTCCGCCGCGCAGGACAATATAATCTGCAAATGTTTTATCTGGGTGTGAAAGTTTTGAATAAATGTTCTTGAATAATTAGAATTTAAACAATAGATTTATCTTTATTTTTAAAATGTTATTAGTTGTGTATTTTTGAGTTTTTTTATTTATTATAATGTCAGCTATAAATTATTATATTACTATTATTTTTTTTTGTCTGTAAACCGTGTAGACACGCACCAAAGACCAAAGGTACTGTCAGAAAACCAGCGTTGCTAAACTTTCAGTTGAGCAACTTTAAGCTGAGACAGGGCCTTTTTGGTTCACATAGTTTTTTTTTTATTTATATATACTATATTATATATATGTACCTATTTGATGTGTGAGCCAATAAATTGATTTCTTTTTTCTTTCTTCTTCTTTCTTTCAAAAATAATTACCAACGCTCACCCTTTAGGCGCTCCTCATCTGCTGCGTCTACCATTTAAATTCATCATTTAATTTAAGTATGGAGGGCACTATATAAATAAAAAACTCCATATATGTTTCCGTCAGAATCGCCACTAGTAAATGTATTTTCAGTTCTGAGAGCACCACTTTTAACCATCCCCTGAGATTTTTCCTAACACAAAAACTGAAAGCAAGAAGCGATTAACGAAACTAAAAAACTTATAAGATATTTATATTATATACATAGACTAGCTGCTGCCCGCGGCTTTGCACGCTTTTTTCCGAGATAGACAGTAGCCTAAGTCCGTCCCCGGGATACCATCTATCTCCATGCCAAATTTCATTAAGATCCGTTCAGCCGTTTAGGCGTGAAGGGGTAACAGACAGACAGATATAAACAGACTATGGATTCGAAAGTAACTCAATCAGTCAGTTATTCAGGACAAAGCATTTTATGGCAAAATAACTTTCTACCCCTTTTTACCCCCCGTTAGGAGATGAATTTCAATAAAATACGTAACATGTCTTCCATCAATTCTGTTAAAGAAGGTTTATGCAAAATTTGAAGTAGATTGGACCAAGGAATCTCGTTGTCCCATACAAACTTTGCCCCCCTTAGGGGTAGAATTTCGGAAAATCCTTTCTTATCGGATGCCTACGTCATACAAAGAACACACCCTCCAAGTTCCAGGTCTCTGATCAGTGGTTTAGGCTGTGCGTTGATCCGTCAGTCAGTCATTCAGGACAAAGCATTTTATATGTATAGATATAGATACCTATTTATCTATCCTTTGTTTTTAGGTAGGTATTTATAATATTATGTTAATATTTATTTTAGATAATTTTTGGTACACCACTTTCTTAAATTCACAATTATTTCCATTCAAAGGTTGCCTGGTAGAGGTCGCTTCTAAATAAGGCCGCCCATTGTACTTATCTTTTATAATGTCAATTTGTGAAGTTGTCTTTTTGGTGTGCAATAAAAAAAATTGTATTGTATTGTATATTGTTATCAGCCGTCTTGTACCCATACACAAGCTCTGCTTAGCTCGGGGCTAGATGATGCTGTGTGGATTGTCCAGCATTATTTATTTTTTTATTATATTTAAATCATTGTCCACAGTGTCAGAAGACGTGCAACCGGTGCAGAGGAGTGCTCCGCTGCTGCAGTCCCCGCAGTACACTGGAGGAAGACCACAGCCATACAGTAAGTACAAACATACACTACAGGGTGCCACGAAACATGTGTACTAAGCCGGAAGCCACCATAATATCGCACTATGTTTCACTTACCCCCACTTACCCTTCGGCTCAAGTTTTACAGAACTAAACATGATTATAACACGGTTGGTAGTCAAAAGTCAGTAGTTTGCAGGGTATTCAAAATGGCAG
Organism: Eupithecia inturbata; assembly: GCA_963662085.1. Lineage (NCBI taxonomy): Eukaryota > Metazoa > Arthropoda > Insecta > Lepidoptera > Geometridae > Eupithecia > Eupithecia inturbata. Next base: position 1,373,646 of record OY759202.1, on the reverse strand, counting down.
ATTTTTTTAATAAACGCTTGTTTTCCTTCACCACATTCATATTGATTTTATTATTACGGGCTAACATGCCAGATGTAATGAAAACTAAAAATGCTTACAAAAAAATTACAGCACTAATAAGTTCAAGGCCTATGTCCAGTAGTGGACTAAGATAGGTTGATGATGATGATGAATAAGTTCAAACTTCGGAATAATATCAAAAAATCTTTAAAAAATTCTTAAATACAGCAGACAGACTTCATGGTTAAAAACGCCGCCAAGCTATTGCACTTGGTTGCACCTACCCCCAGTTACCATATGATATGGCACACGGTCTGCCGAACACCCTGTATTATTCCCGCCAAAAGCAAAGACATGCTAATTCACCGAAACGTTGACGATCATATAATAAACGACTCAATTGCTCGAGTGAAGTGAAAAATTTCATGCATAAAAGATGTTTCAACTCGTACGTAGAGTCAAATGAGAGAGAAACTGCTGAATAAAATTGAAATTTGTTTAAATTGGAATGGCGGGAAAGGACGCCATTTTGGAACGGATATTAAAGGTTTTTGCGGTTTGTTCGATTTTGTTTTGAAAATAAAAATTCTTCTCTATTTTATTTTCAACCTTAGTCCTGCCTATTTCAAAACATAACATATTTTATAAAAAACTTACATATTCTAGCTTATTACCTCAAACCGTCAAATAATATTAACGGAATAAATGTCGCAGTAAAACCGAATGGATTGAAATAAATTAAATTTTAACAAATCTACCATACTGAGCGGTAAAATTATAAATTTTTATGCGAATTTTTGCACATTATATTATTTTGCCGCTCTTTGTGGTTCGGTTTTATGATTCACGTATATCGAATATATGCTCTTTTTTATGGTGATTTATAGCGAAACTAGCTTTTGTCCGCGATTACGCGAACAAAAGCGAACAAGCGTTTTTCTTTGATGTTTTTAATAGCTGATTCGATCAATAACTTACCTAGGTTGTTCTAGCAAACTTATAAATTCCCGGAAGATTAATGTATAAGTTGTTAATATTTGGGAATCTCACCCCGGTCGTGTCTGTCTGCCGTCCCATCGGACTATAAGAGGTAGGGAATAGAGTGCACCTGTGTTTGCGCACACACTTGTGCACTATTTTGTCCTGCGCACATGTCTTAGTTAAATCCGGCTAGGAAGACATCATCATCATCGCGGATTTTCCCAAAATTACTGTGTAGCTTATTTTTCTCTCATTTTATGAAGTTTACTAGCTGATGCCCGCGGCTTCGCACGCATTTTTCATGTAGCTTATGTCCGTCCTCGTGATTCAATCTAAGTCCCTGCCGAATTTCATTGAGATCGGTTCAGCCGTTTAGGCGTGAAAAGGTAACAGACAGACAGAGTTACTTACGAATTTATAGAACGGAAGTACTCATAGAGCTATTTGAAATAACTACTCACCCCCTACCTTTTTATAAATGACACATCACACGTGCCGGAAACTATCCGTAGGAACCACAATAGTTCTATAGTAGGAAGTGTAACCTCCTTTCTTAGTTCTGTTCGTTTTACTTTTTCTGTTCTTTTAGAGTCCAGCCAACACGCTGTGCTGCCAACACCTAAAAACTACTTTTGAATTACATTATTCTAAACAACGTCCTAGAAACTAGCGCACCGAACCGTTCTAAACGGAACTTTTCCACTTGAAAAAGTAGCAGAACTTTGCTTTGCCCGCGGGCTGTGATAAAAACCTGGTCTAGTGTGAGTCGGGGTTTAAATCTGCTTACACGTTTTGTGACGTTCGTTATAAAACCTCTGGCGAAGTAGGCAAAGGTCCATCCGAGATTCGATTTCTGATTTCGGTTCGATTTCCGCGACGGGCTATGTATCTGCCAGCTGATTTTCACGCGTTTTCCCTTAGATATCTGTTCGATATTCGAATCTGATTATTTTCAATTGTACGCCAATTTTTTTTTTGATCTGTTCAGTTAAAAAAAAATCGTTTTGGAGATCTTAGGTACCATACTTTTCAGATACTTGAAGTTATAAAATAATTTCGTAGGATTTGTACTTTGTTACAAATCCTTGGCGTACAAATGCATTACGCATTTGTAAAAGCTTACAAAACAGTGCGAAATAACTGAAACAAAATAGCTTCACTATAAAAACAAAGTGCACAAGAAGTAGGTCATTTAGAAAGCGCAATAAAAACTGGTGATGTTGAATACGATACGTGTGCGCGCTATGAAATCTGCCGGTGGAATGAACTGATATGCAGTTGTGACTCTAGGGAGTGGGATGAAGCGTAGGGTTGCTATTTGTGAATTATAAATGCCGATTTAAATTACAAAGTTGATCTTGGTTACGGTATGTCGAATGATTGAAAATCGAAATGCTTATCTCCAGCCTTTTGTGTGGATTATTCAGCTTTATTATTCTATAGCTTTTTGCTGGTTTGTGCAATGAAAATAAATATAACCCACAAAATACAGTACAGATTTTTGATACTTTATCATCAAAAATCCTTGATTCGTTTGGATGTTTCGAAGAAATAAAGAGTCCCAGTTATACCTGCCCCAACTAAATTCACACGGAACACTTGTCGCATGCGTTTGTTGCGGTAAGAATGTAGTATTTATCAAAAGGTTAAGCGACATCCCTGCAGGGAAACGGCTCTCGCAAGTAAGTGTTGCTAGTTTTAAATAATTCATAAATTCACCGGCGGTGGGTTGCCAGCGTGAACGTCATGAATAGAGCGACTGTGGAGGTGAATACTTCCTGTTTAGTGCAGGTGAATGGGAGTAAAGCTAACTAGAGCATTGGGAAATATGACTGATAAATAAAATAACGCTTTTACATAACTTTTTTCACGCTACATTTATTTTATTCGGCTAAATGAAAGAATGCTATATTTTATAGACACGTCAGCTCGATAAATATGTATGCTATCGTTAGACCCGATATTTTCTAGTCGACAGGTTCTCATCACTATTTTTAAAAATAAACAGAGTCTATGAAATATTGCATTCTTTTATTCAGTCAAAGAAAATAAATGCGTGGACGGAGTATACCTCTTGAATCGATATGGTCACTTCAAGACAAGAGTGAATAAGTGTCTTCTAGACCTTCGTGATACATCGTTGGCCACATCCTCACTTACCATCGGGTGAGATTGTAGTCCAACGAATGACAATTTTTTTTTTTTTTTTTTTGGTAATACTTTATTGTCAAAGAAAATTACAATTCAAAAATAAAAACAAATTAGAACTAATATTTAAGGTTGCAACAATTAATCTAACTGCAGACTGTTGCAAACAATCTACAGGTAGCTCAACTGATCCATATCAATACCAGTCGGAAGCGTCCCCAAGACGCTGGCTGCATTGCCCCGCTGTATGGCAATGCTGATGCGCTGCGTCAGATAATGTAATAATAATAATAATAATGAATGACAATTAATTATAAAAAAATAATCTTTTACGTCAATAAAAGCGTAATAAAACTTTAAGATCAAAAACTAGTAACCCTGACTATAGGTTAACATAACAGTCAAACGAACCAAGGTAAAAAATGCGTTTTAAAACTATAAAATTCCAAACGGAAAATTAAAGGAAAAAAATTTAATAAAAATTCCCGATAGTTTTTTGGTTTAATTCGTTATTTGGTTGTGAAAGGTAACAAAAAAGTAGATTTATTATCAGTTTTATAATATTAGTTAGGATAGCAAATATTGCAATAGTTTATCACAAATCTAACATGCACAACTCTATTCAAAATCTAACGAAATACATTTTCATTAAGAAGAAGCCGAACAAAAGGTAAACTTTCATACGTACAAAACAAGTTCAATGAAAGCAAAATCCTAACTAACCTAGCAAAAACTGCTTTTTGAATTGAAAAATGCTACAAAACGTAGAATTCAATACTATGGCAACACCGGATTTTATACAAAGAGCTCTTATTTCAATGTTTTTAACGATGCGGACGTTTGCAGCATAAATTTTAACTTGTTCCTTTAATTTAAAGTGTTAAGAGGGCGCAATGCGCGCCATTTTGTGAAAAGGATAGGCACAGGGTTACGCTTTCATAAGAGCTCCCGCTCCTATGAATGCAGATGTCTTGGAACGGCGGCGTAAGCGTAAAAATCAAGTTATTATTTATTTACAAGAAAACTACGGAATTTATGAAGAAAGTGGTTCAAAGAATGAAATAATTAGTAATATCTTTAGAATCAAAATATAAGTCATTTCAATAGGCCGCAGGGTTTCTGAGACCTCGACCAAATTATGTAAAAAATAAAAAAATTACGGTATAAAAGATCATGAATTTTCTCTGTTTCGAGTGAACGTTCATGATTTTTTTATACTGAATTTTTTTCACAATCCGGTTTTTACATTCATGGCACCAAAGTTTTTTTTTGCATTCATGTACTTAAGTAATTCGAGTTTACTACCACGGGGATCCCGTGAGTACTGAGATCTAGGCGTAGTTTGACAACCACACCTGTTAGGTTCGCCCCTTAAGGAAATACTGAGACAGTGTCCGTAGAGCCGTCAGTGGATTTGCTTAGTAAAGAATCTTGCTGTGTACTTTACATAAAATATTACCGTAAGAACGGGAAAACAAGGTCATCAAGGTCAAAGTTGTAAAAAACGTAAGAAGCAAATCTAGAAAAAATAAAATATACTTAACCTACTCACTAGACATTTTCCAACAGCATCATCTGGCCCCAATGTATGCCGATTTTGATAAATAAGTCGCATAAATAAAGATTGGGACTGAAAATTACCGGTTCTTTCATGCTATCCCGCGTATATCATATTATATCAAAGGTGATCTAAACGGCTAGCATGTCTCTCATGCTAGCCGTTTAGATCACCTTTTATAATTATTCTATAATTTAGCTATAATTTTCAATCACAATCTTTATCTGTGCGACTTATACCTGATGGCTGATATACATAAAACTTATACACATACACATTGACCTGGAACAAATGCCTGCAGATCATCAACATACAATCATTTGTCTCGCGGCGGGAATCGAACCTGCAACACCTTGCGTGCAGGCCCACTACGCCTTCTAAGGTCGTCACACCATTATGACGACGCGCGTTATTTAGAGCTAACCTAAAATTCTCTAGCTTTAAGAAAACAGGCAAAACCCTATGCAAGCTATGGCAATACCGTCCCGCTTTTTTTCATTATTCCGTTTTTATCTTTCCCATTCGGGCCTAAATTGAAAAATATAAAAAGGCCCGCTCCCTGACACCTGCCGTGTACAATGCATATATAACGTTTAAAAATGTATACATACTGCTCTTTTTCCGCCTCTATGTTTACTTTTGTGAGAATTTAAATAGAGACGCAATAGAGCTTTTTCGTGGAGAATATTCGATTTTAGCTTTTTTAACTAAGCTCTAGGCAACGTTTTTCATTGTTCGTTTGTTCGTTGAAATTTTATAAACATTTTTGACAGTGCATAAAAGGAATAAAATATTAAATAATAAGTTCTGCCCGCAGCTTCGCTTGCGTTTTTGTACGTTAAACGTATATCCCACGTGATTTTAAAAATTTAAATTTTTGCTTATTTTCAGCTTTTCAATAGTTTTGGCGTTGTTTGCTCATAAACAAACACATTTAACAATTTCCCTTTTATAATATTATTTTAATATCAAATTTACACACCACTAAACATTATTTAAAAACCCAAGCAAAAACATGATACCCCCGAAGAGCACTAAGCTATTAATTGAAAAATAAAGTAATTTTCAATGTTATCACCAAAACTCGCAAAAATGGCCGCCATTGCCACACAAAATGGCTATTAAACTCGATATCGGCCATATTTCATGAAAAGCACGAAATTTTCAGAAAATATTCGAGAAATATTGGTTTACTCAGGAACGGGATGTGGTCTACGGAAGAAAATAGACAAATAAAATCGAACTCTCTGGGAATTATATACAGAAAAGCATAGTTTTCTTTTTTAATTTTATTCAAAGTCATAGTTAAAGTCAAAAACTCTTTATTTCCATAAATACAAGAAATGTACACTTAGAAAACGTCAAATTCTTAATAATTAAACACTGACACGGAAATAAAGTGATATTTTTGATTTCATTATTATTGTCTAGCATACATATTTAAATGCACTAGAAGAACATTACAATCTAGCCATAGATTTGGCTAATGGGTAATTTTGTTTAACTTAATTTTATAAAAACATATCACTAAGAACGTGTCCATCGGCACTTTTCTTATTGTCTCTACTTAAGGGGAAGACACTTGGTTCATGGGTTCTTATAATAAGAAATGCTTAGTTAAATCTTTCGTTGTTTAAAACAACACAAATCGTGATAAATATCCTGTCACAGGCCGTGCCGTGTAGCGGCGTAAGAATCGACTCCCCAACTCAGCGAGAGATTGTCCGATCCGACTAATAAAAACCTACCTTTATAGATTTTTTTAATTATCAGCGCTTTAATGCCTATAACCATGACAGTTGCATAATTTGTATTGTGGCTGTATCGACAAGGTCTATTGCGACTTTATTACCCTAGCAGAATCGCGACATAGGTTACTTACTACTATGGCTCATCAACCAGGGAACGGAAAAAACATGGAAACCTTCCTTTAAGGAAAATATGCGCGCAACTTGACACATAATTGCAAACAAACATGCAAACATTACATGTTATCCTTCGCTGATTCGCCAACAATTAGTTAACACTCGGGAAGCTTAGTTCAAAGTCGACTTTATTCCCTCGATATTTGTGATTAAATTGTCGTATAACGTCTATGTCGCCGTAAGTGATTTCCTAAAACTCCCTTCAGTGGCTACCGCCAGTTGCCTTGCGAATTAAACTCGTTCGCAGTATAGTTTACAAGCGCCGCCGCCTACCACAGCATACGTTACTTTTGGGTAATTTTGTAGCGCAAGGAATGCTTCATTTTTTTTTGAGTTCACTGTCGTCGACTCTAAGTGTGTGTCGGTATAAGAGAAGTCGCCATATTCTCCTGGCCTGTGCAGTTCCCGCCAGACCTTCACTTGCAGCTCTCTTATTCCGCTTCCGCCACATCATTCCAACGGTACCGCGGGCGTCCCACAGGTCGTCGGTCGACGACGACGGGGGGCAACCGAGATAGGCGTTGTTGACGATCCGGTCCTCTCCTATCCGGTCTTCTCTCTAAATGGCCATGCCAGCGGGGGCAATGTGCATAGCAACAAAAAGTCGCGATGAATGACCGCCCAAAAAGCCTCCGTCCAAAAAGTTTAGAGCTTTTAGCGACAAATAGTCGCGATGTGCCACCGCCTTGAAAACCTTCTACTCGTTTATTTTTCCCGTCATGGTTTCCAGCCAATTTACCACGGTCGCCGGATGCTTTTAAACAATTAACTGTTACTTCTATTCTTTATCAATAATAACACTAATGGAGGGGAGGACGGGGTGAAGCCACAACGTTGTGGTACGGATAACTTAACAATTCTGTCAGCTTTGTAATTCCGTGAGTGGATTTATAAGTAGCTTACAATACAGCATGTATTGTAAATAAGTGTTGTGATCAGTGAATCTTTTTGCTTTTATTTCTAAACGACTTCGTAAAAAGGAGGCGGTTCTATGTTCGGTTGTATGTATATACATATGTTCGTCAATTTCTCCCGCAATTATAGACCGATTTTGAAAATTATTCCCCGAGGGAAGTATTTGTCCTGCAAAACTTAAAAACAGTGAAAAATTTAGACATTCGACGACGGTTTTTAGTTGTTTCAAAACATTCAAATCATACATTATTATCTTTTATACTCTTAACGGTACTAAAATTGTAAAGAGGTGAAATTTTGAAGTCCCTTCATCCGCCTAGCAAAATATAACGATTTTTTGTATAGCCTAAGAAAATAGAAAACGTTTTACATCGCGTTAATTAAAATTAAAGGAAGGAATTTCAAATATTTCATGTATTCGATGACGAATCGATGTAAATTTTAAGGCATTTTTTGTCTATTCTACCGTAGACAATAACAGCTGTGCTTAGCCTGCTCTGCTTGTCCGGTCTATTAGTAGATAGTAAAAGAAAAGACAGTTTGTAAAAGGTAATCTCAGGAAAAACTAGACAGATTTTAAATAAATAACAAGCTGCTGCCCGCGTCTTCGCACGCGCCTTTGAAGTAGCCTATTTCCGTCCCCGGGACACCGTCTACCTCCCTGCCAAATTTCATTAAGATCCGTTCAGCCGTTTAGGCGTAAAAAGGTAACAGACAGACAAACAGAGTTACTTTCGAATTTATAATTTTAGTAAGGATGCTGAACAATTCACACAGCATCATCTAACCCCAAGCTAAGCAGAGCTTGTGTTGAGCTGTGCGTGCACCTGATCGGTATCGGAGCGTACGGAGCGTAAGAATTTGTTGCTTTGTATTTATTTCTATTGTACAGCGTGCTCTGGATCGACATATCTGCCGATACCGATACCAAGCATATTGTAAATAACGATTATTTCTATTGTACAGCGTGCTCTGGATCAACATATCTGCCGATTCCGATACCAAGCATATTGTAAATAACGATTATTTGTATTGTACAGCGTGCTCTGGATCAACATATCTGCCGATACCGATACCAAGCATATTGTAAATAATGATTATTTCTATTGTACAGCGTGCTCTGGATCAACATATCTGCCGATACCGATACCAAGCATATTGTAAATAATGATTATTTCTATTGTACAGCGTGCTCTGGATCAACATATCTGCCGATACCGATACCAAGCATATTGTAAATAATGATTATTTCTATTGTACAGCGTGCTCTGGATCAACATATCTGCCGATTCCGATACCAAGCATATTGTAAATAACGATTATTTCTATTGTACAGCGTGCTCTGGATCAACATATCTGCCGATACCGATACCAAGCATATTGTAAATAATGATTATTTCTATTGTACAGCGTGCTCTGGATCAACATATCTGCCGATTCCGATACCAAGCATATTGTAAATAACGATTATTTGTATTGTACAGCGTGCTCTGGATCGACATATCTGCCGATACCGATACCAAGCATATTGTAAATAACGATTATTTCTATTGTACAGCGTGCTCTGGATCAACATATCTGCCGATTCCGATACCAAGCATATTGTAAATAACGATTATTTGTATTGTACAGCGTGCTCTGGATCAACATATCTGCCGATACCGATACCAAGCATATTGTAAATAATGATTATTTCTATTGTACAGCGTGCTCTGGATCAACATATCTGCCGATACCGATACCAAGCATATTGTAAATAATGATTATTTCTATTGTACAGCGTGCTCTGGATCAACATATCTGCCGATTCCGATACCAAGCATATTGTAAATAATGATTATTTCTATTGTACAGCGTGCTCTGGATCAACATATCTGCCGATACCGATACCAAGCATATTGTAAATAATGATTATTTCTATTGTACAGCGTGCTCTGGATCAACATATCTGCCGATACCGATACCAAGCATATTGTAAATAATGATTATTTCTATTGTACAGCGTGCTCTGGATCAACATATCTGCCGATTCCGATACCAAGCATATTGTAAATAACGATTATTTGTATTGTACAGCGTGCTCTGGATCAACATATCTGCCGATACCGATACCAAGCATATTGTAAATAATGATTATTTCTATTGTACAGCGTGCTCTGGATCAACATATCTGCCGATACCGATACCAAGCATATTGTAAATAATGATTATTTCTATTGTACAGCGTGCTCTGGATCAACATATCTGCCGATTCCGATACCAAGCATATTGTAAATAACGATTATTTGTATTGTACAGCGTGCTCTGGATCAACATATCTGCCGATACCGATACCAAGCATATTGTAAATAATGATTATTTCTATTGTACAGCGTGCTCTGGATCAACATATCTGCCGATACCGATACCAAGCATATTGTAAATAATGATTATTTCTATTGTACAGCGTGCTCTGGATCAACATATCTGCCGATTCCGATACCAAGCATATTGTAAATAACGATTATTTGTATTGTACAGCGTGCTCTGGATCAACATATCTGCCGATACCGATACCAAGCATATTGTAAATAATGATTATTTCTATTGTACAGCGTGCTCTGGATCAACATATCTGCCGATACCGATACCAAGCATATTGTAAATAATGATTATTTCTATTGTACAGCGTGCTCTGGATCAACATATCTGCCGATTCCGATACCAAGCATATTGTAAATAACGATTATTTGTATTGTACAGCGTGCTCTGGATCAACATATCTGCCGATACCGATACCAAGCATATTGTAAATAATGATTATTTCTATTGTACAGCGTGCTCTGGATCAACATATCTGCCGATACCGATACCAAGCATATTGTAAATAATGATTATTTCTATTGTACAGCGTGCTCTGGATCAACATATCTGCCGATACCGATACCAAGCATATTGTAAATAATGATTATTTCTATTGTACAGCGTGCTCTGGATCAACATATCTGCCGATTCCGATACCAAGCATATTGTAAATAACGATTATTTCTATTGTACAGCGTGCTCTGGATCAACATATCTGCCGATACCGATACCAAGCATATTGTAAATAATGATTATTTCTATTGTACAGCGTGCTCTGGATCAACATATCTGCCGATACCGATACCAAGCATATTGTAAATAATGATTATTTCTATTGTACAGCGTGCTCTGGATCAACATATCTGCCGATTCCGATACCAAGCATATTGTAAATAACGATTATTTGTATTGTACAGCGTGCTCTGGATCAACATATCTGCCGATACCGATACCAAGCATATTGTAAATAACGACGGTGCGTAAGCTGCGTACGCACTGATTCTGATCAGCGGACGCACTGCTTTATGGGTACTATATAATTGATATACTTAATACAATATATTACAGATCACATTTGACCCGAGGCGGGAATCGAACCCGCGCGTCGTTAATATTAGCTATGAGCGCTATGTTGTATCCAGGCATCACGTTAACGAAGCTGCGGAAAAAATCCTAGTTTCCTTGCATTTTTTTGTTTATTCAATGGATTCAAAGTTAAGTGCAAACCTTACACGTTACTTCTTTTTCATAATCATCATCAACAGCCTTTAACAGTCCACTGCTGGACGTAGGCCTCCATAATCGCTCTAATGAGTAGGTAATGCCGTAATCCCCACGCTGGGCATGCGGGTTGCGGCTCGCAATTCGGAGGAAGCCAATTCTTCCAATGGAAAATGCTCCATTCCACCACATTCCACAGTGATCCACTCCGTCTTTCCGTGTTCACAACACTAGCAGCTAGTAGTAGCTTCGCGGAACTCTCACGGTGCGTATGCATAAACTCCCGTCCGGATTTAACATAATGCCACGTTCCGTCTCCGCCCCGTTCGCGGCCGCACCCCGTCACGTGTGCAGAGACCTTAATAATTCCATTTAGGACAAGTACAAATTGGAAACAATTATTAAACTTAACGTAAAGAGCACTTAACGTAAAAAGGATTTTGTTATGAGTAGGTACGTTGTGGTTTGGTCCATTTACGGTGTAACAATGTTATCCTTTATTATCGGCTGAAACAGAATAATGGAAGTCAATAAAAGGCACTTTAGTGTTGAAATATTCAAACTACTAAATGGTAGTAAAACTGAAGAGTAATTTACTGAAATAAAGCCATTTACTTTTAAATAAAATGACAACAATTTTGGAAAAAAAAACAAATTTACTCGCAGGAATTGGCACAAGACGAATAGTTTTGTCTTGTGCAAAACCTACTGCAGAATAACTTATGTACGACAAGACAAAAAAATATATGACACAAAACATTAATTAAGTTACTGTGTATTTTTTTAATTTAATTATTTTTATTAACAAAGAAAATTACTGTACGGATTACCGCACGATAGAGTCAATGAACTAGGTAATGTATAGCTAAGCAGATATACCAACTCAAACACATGTTCTTGCACCAATTTGCTTACCTACGTATTATTGTGCAATTACTGTGAATATTAAATCAGTGTCAAACGAGCACTCGGGGGTTTGATTCGTACTTTATCCTTTCCTCTAACTATTTAACTATTAACGTAACTTATAACTGTAGGAACCCCTACAATTACAATCAAATAATAGAAACAAATAAAATCTCTGTGATAAATAAAAACTAAATCATGTCAGAATGACACAAGATAACATTTCTAAGATAATCAAATCTTATTAGAGGCAGTGTAGTTAAACAACGATACGAGAAAAAGTTTTAGTATTGACACAACACAAGCTGACAAATGATACAACACAAGAAACAATGAAACAAATCTGTGGAATTAAACAAAAGAATATTAAAAATTACACAACACAAGATAACTACGTAGTAAATGAAGATAAATTAATGATACAACACAAGACCAGTTTAGTAATGTTACAAGAAATAATGAATATAAAGTAATCATACGAAACAAGACCAGTTTAGTTACGTAATGAATGATATAAGATGTAATAAAATAACTAATATCACAAGATAAAATAACTTATTCGAAACGAATCACTGGAATATACAAAACAATATTTAAAATGACACAGCACAAGAGAACTAGTAGTAATGATACAAGAATAATGAAGCTGACAATCTACAGATGCGTCGGCGCAGCCAACACCACGGAGCACCGAAGAGACAACCGCTCATCCGACTTCTGAAATAACACAAAACGGTTTGTGAAACACCCCAATGTGTGCAACTAATATAATACCTTGGCAACAAATAACGGCTTGTGGCATGTTTCAAATTATGTGTTCCTATACGACGTGTTTCAAATGAATTGTTCTAATTTCTATGTTTTTCAAATGCAGTTTCAATCACTCTATTCTGTCGCATTAACCCCAAAGTGGGTTTCAGCGCCTTCAACATAATATATCAATGTTCGTCTTATAAATTATTTGTTTCAATGTCAGGTCCAATTTTTGTGTTTTTTTTTTTGCTTCATGTTAATTGCTTTGTTCCTATCACTGTGTATTTACACATGCGAATACGTTTTCCAATCGCATCATATATCAACATATCCAAGCACTACTTGTTTCACATGACGTTTCACCTGATTACGTCCATTTGCTTTGTTTCAAATGATTCGTTCCTATCACTATGTGTTTCATTGATAATGCCATAAGCCGAATGAAGTGTTCCTTCGTAAATTATAATTTTAATTCACAAAGAACACTATGTTAAAGTGAGCATGACGGATTTTTGATGCATTTAATATTCCTGTATTTTGTGTATAGTATTAGTCTTCGTTTGTATTGTATCCCTTCAAAGTACACAATTGGTACATAACAAAGAAGCACCTACCTTAGGTACTAAACAAATAATTAATCCTCTATAATATAACTAATTATCGTTTAAAAGCTAGCGCCGCCAGGCCGCCATCGTACGCTCCGCTCTGACCGCATTAATTGGAGATTAGTATTCTTTGTATGGTTTACCATAAAAGTGCGTACACTGATTCGCACCGCACGGATCGGACGTATTGCACTGATGGCAATGCCATCGATCGCACTAAACGAGTGCGGATGATTCGTTTGCAAATGGTCAGCAATCCGTTGGACGCGGTTACAGTAAACGCACCAAAACACTCAAAAAATCCGACTGATGCGATTAGTGCGGACCGTCCGATGCGGCCTGTCGACGCTATACTTTACACACTGCTTAACTAAAATTTGATTTTTAATATAATTACACTGTTCTATACCAACTCTACGTAATATACAAACATAACAATAGTAATTATAAGTAACTAGATATGTACAATATTGTAAAATATATTTAATATTGTCGATTACCCACCTATCTTATTTAATAACATATAATTATTTACGTAGTTGACGAAACACATTTTATGTTAACAACATTCAAGTACTATAATGACATATAATGACATAATTATGTAAAATTATATTGTACATTAGTTTCACTTATTTATAACATAATATTTATTTACATTATGACAATAAACAAATTTTCACATATACAGACTTTCATTTGATCCTATGCATGTTGCTCTCCTTGATGTTAGTTGTTAAGTTAAATAAAATAAGTTGTATGTTAAATAATAAACATAAATAATTCTGGACAATTCACACAGCTTCGTCTAGCCCCAAGCTAAGCAGAGCTTGTGTTATGGGTAAGTACTAGATGACAGATAAACTTAATACAATACATACATTACATGTATAGATATTTTTATCATTATATAGAATACCCAGAACGCCTGGAACAACCATTTGTCCCAAGGCAGGAATCGAAACCGCAACCTTCAGCGTCGCAGGCGGACCTTCGCCCGCCGCGCCACATCGGTCGTGAAAATGCTTTATAGTAACGAAGATACAGTTCACAAAAGCTGCAGTATTTAAAAATTACATGTGTTATTTTCGAAACTCCCATTTTCTTTAAAGATTAGCTTCTTCCCGTGGCCCAAAAGTACCTAAAATAATAGTTAGTGAGCTTACTCACACTGACGATTTGCAAGCTAGTCCAAAGCGAGACGAGTGCGCAGCGAGCGCAGCGAGAAGTCGCGAATAAGGAATCATGGGAAGAGGTTGGGCTGCGCGCCTGCGGTGTCGCGGTGTGAAACCAGAATGGTCAATGAATCTTTCCGTGCCAATATCTGGTGTATCTTTAATACCCCTAAGGATACTACGTGAAAATTCTGCGGCTATAGGTTCCATTATCATTGTGAAGCGATTGATTAGCAGAATTGATGATGTTCCCTTGTTATTGGATGATACGTTGGTGTTCTTCAAACACAAACTAGGTTCACAATTTACCCGCTTACGTTGAAAATTAATTACTTATAGCACTGGTTAAGTAGTAGAAGTGGTAAGGTCAGTCGATACAACACCACAACGTCTAGTTCCCCGTCCGATTCTGGCCTCTTGATGCTGTCTTTAGTCCTAAGTGTATGCTATTCTGTTACAGATATGGACTTCGGCAGTGGTGGGCCTCCGCCGGGTATGATGAAGGACAGACATGGGCCTCCGCCGCCGCATCACCCGGTAAGTTTCCTCTTTACAATAATTAAAATAAATACCATCCTTAAATTCCTTATGTTTCCTTACAACTAATTTAAGGGTTGTTTGCATTGTCAAATTATTGAATCGATTCCCTGGAATTAGTCGATTTTGATTAATTATTGGCTTGTTGTCTATGCGTGATTTTATTTTCGGTGATTGACGTTTTGGCAACATCAGCAGCTATTTCACTTGCTTTTCTGTATCTTACTCGGTCGGAGGACATTTTGTTTTTTAAACCATGTCCTAGCATGCAATTCACCTTGTTTACAATTTTTAGGGTACCGTACCCGAAGGGTGAAAACGGAACCTACTAAGCCTCCGCTGTCCGTCCGTCCGTCTGTCACAGGGCTCTATCTCATAAACCGTAAGAGGTAGACAGTTGAAATTTTCAAAGAATGTGTATTTCTCATGCCGCTATAACAACAAATAATAAATATAAAAATAAATATCCAAATTAAAGGATATATATTTTTTTGGCTATTTTTGCTGTTCTTCTTTTTCAAGGCATCTCTTGAACCTTAATACACATGAAACTTTCTATAAATAAGTAACACTTTAACAGTTATATTATAACAACAATACTAAAAATATAACGAAGTTGATAATTTAAAGAGGTCTCCGAACACTTGGCAATATATTTATTATTACAATTCTAATACAATGTGAGAGGGATTAAACATTCACAGGAAGCCTAGGTGTTAGAGCGCCATGCATCTCGAAAGGTAGCTAAGCTAATTACTATATTAACGCATTCACTGCGCGCGCGCCGCGCCGATTGAAGCAGCTACAGTTGGACATGTGTGTCCAACTGTAGCTCATAATGTAGGTCATGGGCCATGAAAGTGTTAATATGTATCACAACTAAAGTAAACTTAATTTCTTTAGTTAATTAATTAAGATCTAGGTTGAACTAAGTTAAGTTTATATTAATCTAATGTATCGTTCATAAATTCTTTAATAGAGTAATAATATAGATAGATCAGAATTAGGGGAGGCCTATGTCCAGCAGTGAACTAAGATAGGTTGATGTTGATAATGATGACGACCTGCTTCTGTTTTTCCGGCCAACTACAACTAGTATGCAAAGTTGTCAAATAATCACGACCAGAATATTATAACAGAAATATTATAGTAAATATATAGTAATGGTCGTGCCTCTATAAGTAGGTAGGTACATTCAGCGATGATCGGATAAAATCGGATAGTGCTTTTAGCAGGAAATCAAATTACTGAGTTAATTCTGGACTGTTGATACAGGCAACGACAGGTGCAAATAGGAGTAAAAATAAACGAACGCAATATTATCAGAACGGATATCTGTGAGAGATCTGTGTTTTTCGTCCGGGAAGTACAACGACCAAATTTTTCTACTGCCAGTTTACCGCCGGTAGGACCCCAGAGAACGCTCGCGACTTAACCTTAAATGGTGCCAGAATCAAGCGAGTCACTCAATTTAAATACCTAGGCCTTACCGACGATCTTAGGGGTTATGTAGACATAGAGAGGCAACGTAGGGCTTTGGCGGTTCGAGGCAACATGTAGCCGTAGATTTGCCCGTTGCTCTGACGAAGTGAAAGTTACACTATTTAAAGCTTACTGTCAGAGCCTGTACACGGGTATCTATGGGTTAGCTATACCAAAAAATCGTTAGAGGCCCTACTTGTCCAGTATAATAATACTTTTAGGATGCTGCTGGGACTCCCTCGTTTTTGTAGCTCCTCAGAGATGTTTGCTCAATATGGAACTGATGGTTTCCACGCCATCATTCGGAAGAAAACAGCATCTCTGATGAGCAGGACGAAGGCCAGTCACAACAACATCCTAACAACCGTGGCGGAGCATTTTCTGTCTCCCGTGTGGACACATTTTGCCAAATGTGTCGCTCCAGTCTGTGGGTATGATGTCTGACTGAATGTTAGTAGTATGTAATTAATATAATCTAATTTATTAAAATAATTTGAATTTGTAACCTTTTTAATTTAACTAAACTTATTTTTATTTTTTTGACTGTAATTTGAAAATTTTTAATGTGATTTGATTTTGTGTGTGATATGGAATTAATTATCTGAAATAAATGAATACAATACAATTATCAAACTTTATTCTTAGATGCAAAATATTTCCTAGTACCGACCTATAAAAAAACTTTCAAAAAAGGAAAAAGGATGGAGAACGCAAGGAGAGGGTTAGGATAGAAATATTTTTAGAGTTAATAAAAAATTTAAAAAAATAATAATCTTTTAGCCAACTATTAATAGGAAAGAGAAAAGGTAGAAGTTCACCCCCGAGATAAAAAATTGTGCAAAATGACTGCACATTTTTGACAAAATAAAAATACGTTAAGTATTGTTAACTATACATAATATCTTGAAACATACAAATCCACTTAAACATATCAAACCTAAACTAGGTTAGGTATATGTATTTATTTACTGTTACTCTCTTGTTTCGCAAACTTGTAAGATGGTTTACGACATCGTCAAAAATCACAGGCCTTGGAAAGCCCAGGGTTGATCCCTGGCTGATGATGACGATGAAGCTTTCAAGTCTACCAATTTTGCCCTCGTAAATTTAACACATGTCGTAAAATGTCACATTTTCACTACCGTAAAAGTTTTTCATTAAGTAATGAGATTCACTCGGTTATGAATGAATATAAATGGCGTGTTTTTGACTGGGCTCGGCCGCGGTAGGGTTGATAATTAGTTTTGTAGATTATCGCTGATTTAAGTTTATTTTCCGGTTATTAAACGGTGTAAATTGGATTGTTAATTTTTGATTGTGTTTGACGTAGCAACTTTGCAGCAACGTTCAGAATTTTTTTTACCATTCACAATTCAATAGGTATACCTAGCTAGCTATTCAATATAATTTAATGGGATATTTGATACTGGCTTCTGCCTGCGGCTTCGCACGCTCTTTTTAGGGATAAAAAGTAGCCTATGTCCGTCCCCGGGATACCATCTACCCCCCTGCCAAATTTTATTGAGATACTTTTAACTGTTTTGGCGTGAAAAGGTAACAGACAGATAGACAACCAAAGATACATTCAAATTTATAATATTAGTATGGATTCGTCTACGACTTTTGTAAGCTGTCGTGCATACAAAAGTCGTAGACGTAGATCCTACCTACGTCTACGACTTTTGTATGCACGACACGACGCGAGCCTAAAGTGGAGATAGGCAGGACACGTTGCACGACGGGATGACGGCCGATAGACCAAGGCTATCACAGAGTGGTACCCGGTAGGGCGAAGCGTCCTCGAGGTAGACCACCTGCAAGATGGTCGGACGACGGACGGTCGTCGGGGTGGCCGGATGACTATGGATGAGGCTCGCACATGACCGAATTAGATGGCGTGTAAAACAGATAGCCTATACTCAGCCAGCAGTGGTTGTCAGCGAGATGGTGATGATGATTATTTGATATTTGAGTCAAATGATTTGCAATTGTCCATTGGCAATGTGTACCTACTGCCCAATTCATCCCATCTAACACTGGTCCCGAAGGCGTTGCGATCTGCGACGCAATATTTTACTTTTGCCGGTCGCACCGCTTTCTATTTTTGTTACTATTGAACGTAGTATATGTTTCTGAGTAAAGACTTTTTACTTTTTTTACTCTAATGCCTGAACAAACCTACGTGGTATTCGCTACCCAGAGCGATAGCTGTAAGTTTCTCTCGGGGTTTCGCGCGGTCCGCAGAAATTTTAGTAAATTAAGATACCGCATACCCAATCTGTTTTCCCTGCTACTCTGGGTGTCGAATACCGTGTAGGTCTCAGTTTAGCCATAATGTCCGCTTGCTGACGACGTCCTGTACTTTGGTCCGTTAGCAGACACACCTAGCACAGGCCGAGCCGAATGGAACAAATTTAGCCGCCATTGCTCTCCTTTGGTTAGCAAGACTTGTTGAATGGCGGCCGCTGAGATCGCTGTTAGCCATAAGACCGCCGATTATACCACACTAATTAGTACTAAGTTCTTGTTTAATTGTTTTATGTATTGATGGTGAAATAAAGTACAAATCGATCTATCTATGCCTAAAGACGATGATGAAGAGGACGTCCTCCTCTCTCCATACATATTGTGTGCCCAGCAGGGTCTGTAGTGATACCATTAGATAAAACCCCTCTGTGACATTAACTATGGAATAATAAATTATTGACTATTGAAAGATCCCCATATTAACCGCCATGTTTGTTTATCCCCAGCGGGACGGGCGCGGCTATGGTCCCGAGGGCTACGCGAGCGAGGGCTTTGCCCCCCCTCCCATGCACCACCCCATGCCCCAGAACCAGGTGATTTCAGGGTTCACTGACGACTATGTGGGTAGATGTTTCATTTTTAAGCTTTTTTTGTTTATACGCTTTTTAATGTTACTCTCGTACACGAAGGGTGCTCGGAACCGAATCAGAAACTTAAATTTTCGTTTTCCGAGTAGGCCTCCTGACTACGCCGTCTGTCAGATAGGATCAAGGCACACAGAAAGCTCGTCGAAGCTTCATTCTACAATGTGCATAACATATTGATTAGTATTTCCACAATATTTAGCACATATTCCCACCAATCGATGAAAATATGTGCAAGAATACAATATGCTATTTATATACGCTACACATGTACGCTTTGAATAGGTGCATACAGTATGCCCTAAAGGGCACTAAAGGTGTGCCCTAAGAGTGGGTGCCTATACCTAGCAGTACCTGATTGGAAAGGCTAAAATGATTATACGCTTTTGGAGGGCTGAAAGTGGATAATGCCCAAAGCATTGCAAAGGAAGAACTTCTCTGCTACAGGCCGACCCAGATGGTCCACCACACATTGTGTTTTTTATTAATGTTGGTAAACGGGAATGTAGTTTTTTGGCTTTAACTAATAAACAAAAGTCAACTTATGAGTAATCCTCATAAGTTGTCTTTAGATTAGCTTAAAGGAGAATATTGTAGTCCACACTATTATGTCGCCACACGGCACTGAATCAGTGACTGAATCTATCAGGCAACTTTTTCGAATAAATTTGATAGAACTTCACTTAATTCGTTTAATCATCAATTCTATCATATGCATATTTGAGACACCAAAAATCATACATTCTAATTCTTTAAATATCAACTTTATTGGCTAAGGAAATTACAATCCAATAATAAAAACAAATTAGAACTAGTATTTACAATTGAAACAATTAAGCTAACTGCAGACTGTTGCAAACAATCTACAGGTAGCTCAACTGATCCATATCAATACCAGTTGGAAGCGTCCCCAAGACGCTGGCTGCTTTGTCCCGCTGTATGACAATGCTGATGCGCTGCGCCAGATACCCACCAGCTCTCGGGTCACGCGTCGCGTCGACCTGACGCTCAGATAACTTTTAAAAACCCGGAGAGCCTCAGTACCCGGTCCTAGGGTCTCGACCCCAAAGGGAGCAAATGTGTAGGCTCTGTCGAGACCTGCATATTTGCGTCTCTCTAATTCTTATTTTAATTCTTATGGCATATAATAATGGATTAAAAAAATTACTTTGGTTTGCTATTGCACAATTATTGCAATCATCAAAAGTTAGGCGTATGAGGCACATAAAGTGCCATGTACCTAGTCCCTTCATTCGCATACAACTGGTCAATTTCACTGGGTAATGAGATACAGAGTGTGCTTATAAAGAATTGTGTCGTATGTTTAGTAGAGACTGAACATACGACATAATTCTTTATAAGCACAGCAAACGTCCCCCCACACAACAGATAAAATACAAAATGTCTAACCTTAACACTAGTGTAGGAATTGTGTGTTAGAAATGTTGATTGTTAACATTCACACCAGTGTGATAGACAGTCAAAGGAAGTCGGTCGTCGAAAATTTAGCTTAGTGACCAAGTGTAACCTTAAATCTTATACCACCTTATTACTAAAGCCTCTCTTCCCTTCTTCCAGGGCGGTCCGCCACAACAAGGAGCTGTGATGATGGTCTACGGGCTGGACCCTCAGACCGTGAACGCAGACCGGCTGTTCAATCTCTGCTGCTTATACGGAAACGTTGTCAGAGTAAGTGTTTACTTGTATTCTAGAATGAAACTCAAGAGGAGTCTCACACAAGAGTTTGGAAGCAACCAGCAGTTTGAGAATCGGCCCTCCAACTCATCCCGTGGATGTTGTAAAAACACCACTCGCCATCGGCAGAGATATCATCTCCACACCTTCCTTCATTCCCTTCTAGGTCGCGATAATTCATGAGGTATTTCCTCCCGCGAACACTCAGGTTGTGAAATGATCTCCGTGTTGATGTTTTCCGTCACGATAACAACATGGGGTTCTTCGAAAAGGGTCTTCTAAAACATTTAAAGGGTCGGGCAACGCGCGTGTGATGTCTCTGGTGTTGCAGGCGTCCACAGGCCGACTAAGGCTTAGCTCGGTGTCAAATTATTTTAAACTTTATTTACAAACGTAAAGGACCAGTAACCATCGCTTGAAAAGCTCTAAAATGTCGCGCGGCGCCATCTCGGTGTGAATTGATCCTAAGGGAACCAATCAGGGGATGGGATGGGCAGCAGCTTCCTACTGTGTATTTAATACGTCCACTGCGATCACCAAGCCTTTCGGCTGGCTGGATGGTACAGTGGTGATTATGGCCTTGTTTGGGGGAAACTTGTTCACCAGTGGATGTTTGTGTGCTGATGAGGCATTATAATTCCAGTGCTGGGCTAGGCCAACCCTTCCTCACATTCTGAGAGCCACAAAAAACTGGTAATGGTCTAAAAATGGGAATGACTAGTAGTCATTAATAACGGGATATTTACCAAAATTTGTGTTGTTTTGAGTTAAATATTTCGGCGCAGTTGTATGTGATCTCGGAATAACTGAATTCGATGATGGCGCATGCAACTGTGCCGAAATATTGGAAAACTCTAACTCAAATCATGATGGCCTTAGTGTAACCATGATATGATAGTTCTAAAGTTTTGAGCTCTACTATGTTTTCCTTTTTCTGATGAATTATTCCCGCATTCCAGATAAAGTTCCTGAAGACCAAAGAAGGTACTGCGATGGTGCAGATGGGCGATGGAGTGTCGGTGGAGCGATGCGTCACCAACCTGAACAATGTTACCGTTGGGGACTACACCTTGACTCTGGCGTGAGTAGACTCCGTGTTTGAAAATAAATATATAATGCTGGACAATCCACACAGCATTATCTAGCTCCAAGCTAAGCAGAGCTTGTCTTATAGGTACTAGATGACTGATATACTTAATACAATACACTACATAGATAGATATTTTTTTATTATACATAGAAAATACCCAAAACACCCGGAACAAATATTTGCAGATCGTACAAACCTTTGTCCCAAGGCGGGAACCGAACCCGCAACCTCTTACGCCGCTGCCCACCTTCACATTTAACATCTTCTAAAAAGAGAATCTTAAGTAAAAACTCTGTACTTTTCAAAAACAATTACAAAATAATCAACCACCACATTTTCTGTTCAGGTTCTCCAAACAAGCGTACCTATCAGAAGTCATGAACCCCTACCCTCTGCCAGACAAGAGTCCCTCGTTCAAGGACTACGTGGGGAACAAGAACAACCGCTTCCTAACGCCTGCCTCCATCCACAAGAACCGGATACAGCCGCCTTCCAAGGTACACTGTCTAAGAGTATAGTTATAAACTTTTCAAACTTTCGCTATTTGTTAACATATTAAATACTAGCTGCTGCACGCGGCTTCTATGGAAACGTTTCAAGGTTATTTCTATCCCATGGGAACTGATTTATAGGATAAAACATAGCCTATGTTTTATTCCAAGCTTAGAACTACCTGTATGCAAAATTTCAGCCCGATCCGTCCAGTAGATTTGGCGTGAAGAGGTAACCAACAACCATCCATACATCTAAACATCCAAACTTTTGCATTTACAATATTAGTGTGAGTACCTGCTGCCCGCGGCTTCGCTTTTAAGTAACCTATGTCCGTCTCTGGGACACCATTTACCTTCCTGCCGAATTTCATTGAGATGAAAAGGTAACAGAAAAACAGACAGACAGAGTTATTTTCATATAATATAAATATTAGTTATCATTATCACAGTTCTTGTATTCTTGCACAGACAAAATCTTGTCAGCAAGAAAAATTAATGAGTTTATATGTGGTTTATATGTATAAAATGTTAAACTTTCCAGGTGCTGCATTTCTTCAACACGCCCCCCGACGTTTCGGACGACCAGCTGCTGCAAGTGTTCAAAGACTACAACGTCACGCCGCCTCATACCATCTCGAAGTTTCCACTGAAGAGTGAACGGTAAGATTTCAGATGTATTACAATAAACTCCTGCCATTTTCCCCCGCGAAGGGGAGCTTCGGAATTTTTGTACTGAATTATATAAATAAAGCTGGACAATCCACACAGCATCATCTAGCCCCAAGCTAAGCAGAGCTTGTGTTATGGGTACTAGATGATTGATATATTTAATACAATACACTACATAGATAGATATTTTTAATAATACTATACATAAAACACATCCAAAATGTCCAAATTGAAAGACGATCTGCAGATATTTGTCACCCGGAACAAATATCTGCAGATCGTACAAACATATATCCCGAGTCGGGAATCGAACCCACAACCTCCTGCGTTGCAGGCGGACCTCCGCCCGCTGCGCCACATCGATCGCGCTTAACAATTTAATATTAACATCGTCATCTTAATATACAGCCCAGTATATCAATTATCCAGTACACATAACACGCTCTGCTCGCACGCTCAAGCTCTGCTTAGTTTGGGGCTAGATGATGTTGCACGCAGCATTATTCTTCACAGCAGAATAATGGCGGACAACTTGAAAGTTGTCCGCCATTATTTTGATAAGAAAGGGACACATCTATAGTGCTGGCAAAAAAATTGAGTTCTTGTGTGCGACATAAAAAAATATTTCAATTATTCTTTATTAATTTACTTATTGTATTAATTATTATTTTACTCTGTAATGAATTTAATTTTTATTTTTATTTGTTAGTAGTAATTTAATAGTACCTACCAATTTTACTTAAATGTAAACTTGTAAATATGATTTTACCAATTGACTATCTGACGTGTAAATTGGCACCATTACCAACATAATATTGCAAAGTGTTCTCTACAGATCATCGTCCGGCCTAATGGAGTTCCAGAACATATCGCAGTCGGTTATGGCGATAATGGCGTGCAACCACGCGACCATACAGCATCCAGGTAACCAGACAGTTGTAACGACCAGAGATTTGTAAAGACTTTTGCCAACCAGGCTTTAATCCACTCTTGTTAGGACCAGACCTTTCTTACAAACAGAGCCCTATCCATAGGGTATAGGCTAAACATAACGGACAGGTTATCTAAGACCTAACGACCAGGGGGCAAATTCCCGCCAATTTATCTTTCGATAAATATCAAAAGAACTGTCAAATTTGACAGTTTTTCATATAATAACTGTTAAATTTAACAGTTCTTTTAATAATTATCGAGTGATAAATTGACGAGAATTGCCTTCCAGGAAGGCAATTCTCCATATTTATTAAGTGAGATATTGGCGAGAATTGTGTACATAAAAACTGTCAAATTTGACAGTTCTTTTGATATTTATCGAGTGATATATTGGCGAGAATTGAGTTCCTATAAAGTGTTAAATTTGACAGTTCTTTTGATATTTATCGAGTGATATATTGGCGAGAATTGAGTTCATAAAAACTGTCAAATTTGACAGTTCTTTTGATATTAATCGAGTGATATATTGACGAGAATTGCCTTCCAGAGTTTTAATAAGGATCGTTACAGACATAACAACCAGACGTTTGTAACATTTAGATCTTTAGTCATGATTAGACCTTAAAACCAGACCTTTTTAACTATAGATCATTATTTAATTTCCAGGTGCAAAGTTCCCGTTTGTAATGAAACTCTGCTTCTCTTCGTCCCGACAAATAGGCCAAGGGAAAGGCCAACAGCCGAAGGAGCCGCGCCAAAACAACGGCATAGAACATGAGTACTAGTAAGATATCTTTATAACGGCTTTAGATTAGAATTGTATAGTACGACTGGAAATCGTGGGTATTTTTGAGGTTATATTCGCAAATGAGGTTCGTTCATCGAAGAACGCTCAAAATGTAGGAAGGAGGTTCTGTATTTGAACTGAGAAGTTTGAATGGAGTAAAAAGGTTCTATACTTGAACTGTAATGACGATCTCTGGAGTTTGGATATTTTAGAAGAACGAATGATAATTTTCACCATGTTCGTTCATTTTCGAAATTAGTACTAGAGTCTAGGGATGTTCTATCTTCAAATTCAAATTTCGGTGAAGTTTAAGTTTTAACTTCGAAGATAAATTCACTCTTATTTAAAAATGTTTGTGTAAAGAAAAAAAAAGAACATGAATTATTTATTAGTATCATTTTACAAATTTAATGAAATCCCAACTTATCTTTCTATGTCTCATGTCAATGTTTGTTTTAATTGAGATTGCGTGAGAAGATTCAACAAAATCAATCAAGAATTTACAACCTGAAGCAAAGTTAATAAAGCGTACTTTCGCTGCTCGGCTGTAACGTATTTAAGCATGTGTACAATCATGTACACAAGTGGTTTGAAAAAAGACATGTAAATTGTATAGGGAATTAGGGACATTGGACCAATGTTAAATCGATTTCGCGAAACCATGATGAATCTTTTTATTTTACTAATAGGCGACATACAAATTTTATTAGAAAAAGACCTTGATTTGAAAATGCAGTGCAATTTGGGTCTCAAATCAAGGATTTTGCTAACCCAATACTTAATATAAAAATAATGTTTAACATAGTTATTAGATCCCTACATTTAACACGTTACACTGAATCTAAGCTCTCAAATTTCGTTCCTTTTTTGTCTCTTGGTGTGGTTATATTTGTAATTGTAAATAAACATCGATTTATTAGTAAAATTAAAAAGATTCAATCGTTATGATATTTGCCCGTTTTTCTTGTATGGTGAGCCAAAGATAAAAATGTTACCAAACTAAAAATATTACGTTGTTAACTTATGTAGATAAAAAATATTTAGCAAAATTTTGTTGTCTCTATAAATTAATTATTGTAGTAAATTGTACATTGCTGAATATATGTGCACAAAATGTAGTGTGTAAATTATATATGTTGTAATATTAGTGATATTTTTCCGGTGTACTATTGAATCCTGCCATTAAGTTTTTAAAAAGTTACGTTTTACCACAAAGATGTAGTTTAGTTGTCTGTTGTTCTTCTTGTACTTATAAAATTTTATCTTTCTTTCCCCATAAGTCGGGGTTTTTTGGGTGCCCTTATATAAATATTTAGTTATTCTTCTAGTAGCGGCCTAAATTTATAATAATAAATACCTAGAATTAAATTTTGTTGATTTAGTCTCTCGTCTTATGTTATCTTAAGTAGAAAAACAAAGATCTGTAAGCGCAATGACTTTTTTTCTAGTCAAAAATTTTACGCATAGTTCTATTGCATTGTAATCTAACGGTGATTTTAGACTGAAACCTCTTTCCTTGAACGTTTTAAATTTTCTATGCAGAATTTTAAATATATTCTCTAAAAGATTTAAACTTTTTAATTGTAGGGACCATAGACTTTGACGTGATAATCTCTATGACTTTACATCGACTTTTTAAATATACAAAAAACACTTTTCTCCTCGTAAGTACCGAGTCTAGTAAAATTATAGAGATTTCTGCTTTTACATAGTTGTATAATATTAATTATTTTGAGGAAAAATATATTTATTCTTCTATCTTCTACACTTTTCCCATAAGTTTCACATATTAATATTATCTGATATTAAAAAATAATTTGTCTTAAAAAAACAAAAATAAAAAATATAATATTATGGTGGGCTTTCCGTTCCTTATGTAAGCCAAATAAGTAAGCCAAAGTTTATGAAAAGTATGATAGCTATTATAATGAAATAAATATTTACTAAAAAAATATTGTACATACTTAGTAAAATGCTGTTTTAATAACATTATTTCGCGCCAATAGTTGTTTAAAAGTACAATTGAAGTGTAATATTTAATAATAATAAAGTACCTAAAAAGGACATGTTCATTCGTAAGAAAACAATATTGAATGAATATAAAAGTTAAATAAAATAATGATGGAGAAGAATCACATATCTCTTGTGATGTATGCTAAATTGTATAATGTCAATTTGAAATTTTATGAACATTATATTATATCTAGATAAATAATTGTATAAACAATGTACAGTCGTGCCCTAAAGTCAAGTTATATTTTTGTGAAATCATTGCAACAGTGCTTTTTTAAGCTTGAATGAAACTAGATTTGTACTTAATAGATAATAGTTTTAGAGTAATTCGTGCGCGACTGTACATCTCGCTTGTATTGACGAACGTATGTAATAATGTCAATTTAAATAGTTTTATTTAGTGTACGTCTTGGCGTACACAGGTACTGTGGATAAATCTATCAATTATGGGTAAAAATAAGCTTCGAAATTACATATCACAGTGACAAATAATAATGATACTATCTCAATTATTAACAAGGCGAGGACATGTCTTTTTTGTTTTACATAATATTAATTACAAACTCATTGGTCTGTTTTGCTCAAGTTTGTGTTGATATTGTTTCATATTTATTTTTCATACTCATTATTCATCTTTACATTATACAAAACGTTAACTTAACAATATTAACTACCAATTGGCTATTTTTGAATACCTTCCTTTTCAATTAAATTCCTATAAATTTAAAAGAAAGTATAGAAATCGTTAGACTAATGATGGGTTACTAGCGCAAAAAATATTACATTATAACTTCCCTACCATTTACAAAAAATGGTATTCAAAAATGTCCCTTCCATCCTTATTTAGCCCCATAACATATCTTGAGAAACTCACATAAACTATTTGCTTCTAGCTAACGGCGAACCGGAGGGGCACAAACACACACACATATCAAGACGGAAGCCAACACACAGACACACACAGGCACAACAACATGAGTGCGTTTGGGGGGAGGGATATGTTGCCATTAAAAATAACATCAACTTAACTTATTTGACATGAAAACACTGCACCGTTCAAATTGTTATGATGACCCGATCTGTATATTTTGATTTAGAAACTAGAGGTTTTGTTCTCTTACAAATGGCAACATCGTTATAATTCCTTTTTAATGTGATTTAGATCACTCTTATAAAGACATTAACATATAGTTTTCTCTAGAAATTTAATTTAATTTAGACACATAACATGCGTTTTCATTGTTATTAACACAAAATGACATTTCCATATTATTTTCTTTCGTTATTTTTCTTATATATTTTGGTTTTCTGTGGATGTTTATTAATAAATATTCTCCGTTCGAATGCTTATATGCATTTTTTCTGTTTATACTTGTGACTCTTAGGTATTAGTAAGATAATTATTCCCATTTAATTTGTGTAACGTTAGAATTTATTAGTAAAATAATTTTGTTTACGGTGCCATTTTCAAAATATAAACTTAAAGCATGTGAAAATTAATAATTACTTATTCATAAAATTTTGAGGATGGTACTGATTTTTCCGTATCGTTGATTTGTAGTATGGTATTTAGTTTGTGAGTAAAACATAGTTTTTCTTATTCCCTGTTTTTGTAATGTGTACTTGACTATATGAAAATAATAATTGGATATTCCATGCAATGTTTATGAAAAAAAACATTATACAGATTTTGTTAGGCGCTATTTTATGTACTAATCTTAGCAAATGGTGCGGTCGCTTAGTCTTGCATGGACTATCCCAAAAACCATTCGGTTGTTTTGTAAACACGACAGTTGTGAAAATGTACAAGAAATAAAGGAACTGTGGTATAAGATAGAAATTTGAGTTTCATTTTGTTTTACGTAGGACCACGCTTAGAGTGTGCTGTGCATGTTTCTTCTGTTTGTGCGTGAATAGTGACAGAATTCCTTTGACTATTTAAAATCTTTAAGAACCAAAAAAATATTGTGTATTAATAAGATTAGCACTTTAGGCTAGTAGTAAGTGTCATTGCAATGTCAATTATATTCGATTAGTGGGAAATATGACAGTATGGATTTTATATAATATTTATTAAAAATTTAAAAAATAGCGATTCGACCTTCAATTGAAGCCTGCACAAGGATTAGAGTGAGGATTTGCTGTTTCTCTGAACTCTGTTCTACTATATGACTAAGATAAATGTTTGTATGGTGTGGTCTATGTGTAGTTTGTCTATGATACAGTTAGTCCGATGTATCAGAACCGCCCTTTTTAAGCTGCTTGAGGTAAATTTCTTCGCTTCTAAAAAATTGTGTAGCAATGGTGGCTAAGAAACATCGGACAAGGTGTTTAATATTTATGTATTTCCTATCTTGAATTCTGTCTTTAGTCTTTTTAGACTTTTAGAGAAAGTGTATTTTAGTGTTTTCTCGAAAACGCCTTTTTTTCTTTTTATTAAAAATAAGCAGTGATGTAGCCAAGATAGATATTGATATAGCTGATTAATAATACTTAACACTTTAAATCAATGTTATCAGGTTAATAGATGCATATCTTTTTCTCTAGAAATATTTTCGAAAAGAAAAAAAATAAGTGTTAGTATTAGGTCCTTGATGTCGTGATAGCTTGTTTTTTATGTTAAAATGTTTAGAAAAGTTTCATTTTGTATTACCAAATATCTAACTAGAAACCGAGTGGCCCTTTCATACGTCAATTTCAACACTCTAAACTGTCAAATTCACATTTACACAAGATTATACAAAAGTAGCTATGCCATACTTTAGAAAACACAGAAAACATCACGCTCTGGCATTAACTACAATATACAATAAGACTATTGTAACATAATATATTTTCGTTTATAATTATTTCATTGGAAATTAGTTTTGTAGTTACATGATGAACATTAAATACATGTCAAACACAACAATATTCTTTCATTTACACACCTGACACTTTCAATCAGCTATTTAACCAGGATTGTCGAAAAAATCAAGTTTGCTAAGCACTTTTGTACCAGACTGTACCACAGGTTATGTACCTAATGTTTTGATCAATTTTTATTTTTAGCCGTAAATTTGTCCGAACGCCTTTCGTTGTAAATACGGGTATAGTCTAAAGTTTATTATTTTGCTCCTCTCCAGTTTACTGACAATACATTATCCTAAGTATAGTAGGTACCTACTTAAGTAAGAAGGAATCGATTTTCAAACATGACTGTTAGTTACGCTTCCCAATCATAATTAGTTATTTTATAGCGAGCTTACCTGAACCAAGCTCGATCTAAAACAAACATCGCTAAATTAGTGAATTATTTGGGTGACATGCAGTGCTAGTTCACAGCTCATGGGTTCCAAGCCCACATCACTAATTTAAATTGCTCAAATTCATTCACAATCACGAAATCACCACAATCACAAAATGTACATTACCTATTTAGTGAATATTATGTACAAAGTACATAAGATCTACGTTTGTTGGATTTTCATTGTTTTTATTGATTTAAATAGTTGTACCTAGGTAATTAGAAAAACATATATTATTTACATAGCACTTGAGACGCGAAATGATGTTAATTAGAGAAATAAATAACAGTTTTTGGATTTATGTTTTTCATTTGAGAACTTAATTTTTTTATAATAGATTATTCACCGAGAGCGTAATGCAGTGTCTTACGTCTCTGGCGTCATTAAATTCCGAGCGTAACTCAGGATTCTAAAATTGCTCACGAGCGTAGCGAGGGTTTACTAAAATCTCGAGTGGGAGAGGGATTCTTACTCAAGGGAGAGGAATACTCTACTTTTCACACCTTCTGCGAGTAAACAGTAAAAGTTAGATATCGTGTTTCGCGGCGTTAATTTTTTATTCCGCTTTTTGAACAGAGGTTAGTTCGAATTTCGAAGAAGATCTCATTGTACGGATCTCCTTGTATTTTGATGTTGCAAATCCAATCTCATTGTTCCCTTAGGAGTAGACGTGCGCGCTGACCTATTTGCCGGCGGCGGCGGCGCGCCGCCCCCCACGGTTGGCGTGGCGACGGCCTGGGGTGGACTTGATTTTTTCTATCTTTTAAGTATGAGCTAGGTATTTCAAATTAATTGTATTTTATGGCTTACTGCCTATATTGAATTATCGATATCTTAATTATCTATCCCTAGAATTTGGCCTGTTAGGTACAGTTTTATTATAAATATAGATAAATGGAATGCAATTTCATCATTTCAAGACAAAGATCTTTGAAAAGAATAACTCAAATATATGTGTTTGGTTTAGACAAAATGTATAAATATGTAATTGGACTTCTGTATAAGACTACTAAGAAAAATAACAATTATTTTAATTTACTAATGGTGGTACGACACTCTTGTTCCACGCCTCTGGCGTTTGCTCCTCGAGAATAATGGAGTTGAACCGCCTCTGAAAAACTTTAAGCCCCGGTGATCCACCTGCTCCCAGAAATTTGCTTATTCTTTTAAATGATCTATGATTTATTCTAATCGTAAAAAAGTCGTTTAATCGTATTACCTGGAACCGGGGAACCGGTTCCCCCTGTTCTGACAGCGTACCGGAACCGGGTATCAGAAATTTGGAACCGGGTACGGTTCTGCATGCCCTAGTTGAAACATCAATCGAACCTATTCTAAGCATCGAACACATACCTCGATGGGTTGAAACCTCCACCTTTTTCTGCTAACAGGGCTATAATCACTTTCTTTCGGTTAGATTTAGGTCTTAGTTTAGTAGGTAGGTACATGACATGCATGACGTATAAAGTGCGTTTGGTGAGCATGGAGTGTGAAAAGATTATTGGGTGTTTCTCATTTCCATGATCTCGGGACATTTATAGTAACACGGTCCTTTGATGATTAGGAGGCATGCGTGGAGCAAAAGCCAACAGCACAGAAGTCCTTTATGAGAGTTGATTTAAAGACGAGGGCTGCACATAGCGGGCACAATATGATACACCCGAGTGACCCGAATATGATATCGGCCAAGTATAGAGACTAGGAAAATAACAGGAATGAATAACCAAGTTATTGTAATGAGTGGATGGACCGGGTAATCGGGCTATGGTGGAGACTGCGGACGCCTGCCATACAGATGGTCTCAAAACTGTTAAAAACGGCAGACGGTGGCTTGCCGAATGCTGGATAGGTCACTCAAAATGCCGGAGAGTTTTATACACAAATTGAATTCCCGCCTCTGATTCCCGCCGAATTCAAAATCACTGCCAAGTTCAAGGTCTTCGGAAACGGAAATTGAATTTACTAAGAAAACAAAAACCGGTACACGTTCCGTACGAAATAATGGCTTTAGCACAACACTAAACCAGTATAATCTGTGATCTGAAGGATTAAATCCTGTTCATTCACTCATTCAATCAATCAATTTGACAATTCTTTTGACATGACAAGTTGAAAACGAAATGGTGGCGGCTCTTGTGCTCATTGCCGACAACATAATTTTTTTGTCATTGGAAATTAGAAAACTTGATAAAACCAAATAAACCTGTGTGAAATATTGTAAATTGAGCTATTTTCAGATAAAAGATCACGTAAGTGAGTTTTTTTTATTAGGATGTTAATGAAATTGTAATATTAACCGTATCTGGAAAATGGCGGCATTGATGTGTGCGTTATTGATAAATCCTTATTCCAGTGGCTAAAAGTTTTGTTTGATTTTCTAAGGTGGTAGCATATTTGAATAATTGCAGGAAGGAAACTGATAAGAACGTAAACAACGTTGATAAGAGTAAAGTTTACAAAACACTGCCTTGTAAAAAAATAAATACCTGAAAAATCTTACATAATTTGGCGTGTGGTCTACAATACTTAAATGTATTGTGTAATGTTGGGAATCAACCCAATTTAATGTTACCCTGCAAAGCGATTCAAGATTCTTACATTTGTAACTTCTCACAGAAAATATTATTTCCGTGTTCTCAATTTTGGCATCCATCATATCAGCCTAACGGCATCCACTTCTGTTTATAGGCCTCTACTTTCTCGCTTACGTTATTCGATGCTAACCGAGCTTCATCTTGCCAGGTTGGACGTTATTAAGTTTCACAGCTTCGTTCATAGTAAGTTAGTTAAAACCGCCTATAAAACAGTATTCTAGTACATACCTGTACACTTCATTCAATCATCTTGCATCATTATGGTAGAAAGACTTATGATGATGATAAAGCATGCCAAATGACCACCTTATTCTAAGCGCGGAACTGCAACCAGCACTAACATCAGGCTAATAATGCGTCATCATCATCACCTTCACCAGCATCTTTTGAGTACGACATTAGGTTCTAGACAGCCGCATGAAGCATTTCAGTAGGTGTAGGTAGGTTAATAAGTGTATCCAAAATTACTTGTTATTAATTTTGGTACATAGTGAACATAAATTTATAAAATTTAGCGATATGTACCTGAATTTTATAAACTTATGTTCATTGCGCTTTACATCCATTGTGATTTACATTTTTCACAAGTTTTTAAATAAGCCAAGTACTTAAAAAACAGCTCACAAGTTACGTTTACAAGTACTAGGATTAAATACACTAATTCTCTGTAATCTTATATTTTCATAAGTAAATAACGACATTAATAAACTAGTAGTTGTAGGTATTGTACTCGGAGACACCGCCTCTAGTGTTCATTATAGAATTGACCTCAGTGCCTCAATAAGAGTCATCAGACCAGTGTCAGGTTTAAAGGTTTTCATTTATCCCATATTTCAGGATGACGAGCTGCCTTGTGTGCGGGTCACCTGGACCCTTTGGGAGAGACTACATACTGAATGTTTTTGATAAAAATGTAAGCTAGCCTCTAACTGTTTATTCTAATTTATCGTTGATAGTCTTTATTGACAAAGAAAATTACAATTCATTAATAAAAACAAATTAGAAGTAGTATTTACAATTGAAATAATTAAGCTAACTGCAGACTGTTGCAAACAATCTACAGGTTTATTTATCTATCTAGTTTGTCTACTTTTATCACTATTTAATTAACATGGATATAAAAACCACTTAAAAAATATTATAAAAATTATGCGTGTATAATGTTTATATTTTGTAATTTATATTGGATGGCCAATATAAATAGTCAATTTATATTGGTCATCCAAACTTTCGGATTTACATAATATTAGTTTGCCTAGTATCTGCCTGCGGTTTTACTCACATAGTACTCACTTTGTACTTTTCTTGTGATGCCTGTGAAATAATAAATGATTATTATTATTCACATCATTTATTTAAAAACTCGTTACAAAATATATTTTTACCATAGATAATAAGATATTATAAAACTATTCAACAGTAAAAAATTATGTTCAGCAGTGGGCATACTTATGTGTACTGATAAGGTTTACCTATAAAATTATAGTATCAAAGTTTTGCCTTGACTTTAACTTAAGGCATTATGTTTCAGCTTTAATTGCCTTTTAACCGACTATAAAAAAAGGAGGAGGTTTTATGTTCGGCTGTATGTATGTTTTTCTTTCACTTGTTTTGTAGGGTTCCGTACGCGAAGAGTGAAAAGGGAACCCTATTACTAAGCCTCCACTGTCCATCCCTCCCTTCGTCCATCTGCACAGGGCTCTATATCATGTACCGTAAGAGGTAGACAGTTGAAATTTTCAGAGCATGTGTATTTCTCTTGCCGTAATAACAAAAATAAAATAAATATCAAAATAAAAGGGGGCTTCCATACAAGAAAGATGATTTCTTTGGCTATTTTTGCTCTTCATTTGTCAAGGCTGTATGTAAGGTGTGTGTGTGTGTGTCTTGAACTACAATAGGTAGACACATGAAACTTTTTATAAATAAGTAACACTTCAACTGTAATAACAAAAAATACAAAAAAAAATTAATGTTGAATATTTAAAGGGGTCTCCGAACAAATGAAAATTTGATGTTCTTTAAAAAAGTTGCCTGATTTTTACGGTACGGAACCCTTTGTGTGGGAGTCGACTCGCTCTTGGTGGTTTATTTATGTATGTTCATCGATTTTTTTTCAACTATAGACCGATTTTGGTTATTCTTTCGCTAGATCCCGAGATGGTCCCATAAAATATTAATATTAAGGAATTTAAAGTAGTTACTTAATTGTTACACAAACAATTTATTATTGATTATGGCATCTTGGGGACGCTTCCGATTGGTATATAGATCAGTTGAGCTACCTGTAGATTGTTTGCAACAGTCTGCAGTCAGCTCAATTGTAAATACTAGTTAATATGTTTCTATTATTATTTTCAGAACACGACATGCGAAAGAAAATTAACCGAAGCAATAAGTGAAATGATTGACAAGGAATTATTAGAAGATACAATACACACCACGGTGCTTTGTAAGGAGTGCCTTGATTTGTGCATTAACTATGATATGTACAGGGCTAAGTATGTTTCATTTTTTACTAGCTGCTGCCCGCGGCTTCACACGTGCTTTTCGGGGATAAAAATTAGCCTATGTCCGTCCCGGGGATACCATCTAACTCCTTACCAAATTTCAATAGCCGCGTACCCACCTAGCGCACAGGCTCGCGCGGCAGCCTCGGTGTCCAGATCGCGAGCGATGGCTCCCGAGGCAGCCTCAGTAGTTTTGTTCAATTTACACGAGGCCGCCTCGCGAGGCAGGCTGAGCCATCATAAGTCCGCGAGTATTCGAAATGGACAGTCGTGTATATTCAGCTGCAGCTATTTTCCTAGCTGCTTATTGTTTAAAGAAACGAAAACAGTCACGTATCAAGAAAAAACCTAGACGCTTCTGGACTCCTCCTGACTGCCCATGATATCAATATTATAGATAGACACAAACACGGTAATAGACAAAACTTGAAGTAGCTTCGCGCGCGAGCCAAGACATAACCGTTCCCACCTAACACACAACGCTCACTGAGGCACCTTTGAGCGCGTCAAGTTTACCGACAACAGATGGCTCGGGGCCGAGCCGTGCTCAGCCGAGCAAACGCACGCCCGAGGCAGCCCGAGGCACGTCCACACCAGCCGAGGCATTTGGCTCGCGAGGCTGCCGCGCGAGCCTGTGCGCTAGGTGGGTACGCGGCTATTGAAATCCGTTCAGCCGTTTAGGCGTGAAAAGGTTTAGGACAAAGTTACTTTCGAATTTATAATATTATTATGGATTATTTAATACTACGTAGTTGCTGCCCGCGACTTCGCACGCGTCTTTTCGTTGGACACGTCTTATGGTTATTTACTTTTAACTGGTTTATGGGACAAAAACCATTTTGATACCAGGCTTATCAGATTCATTTATTAATTGCAAATAATGTACATAGGTAGCTTAAGTTCTAATTATCGCTAAAGTTAGTACATACACCCTGTTCTCTGTTTTGACTTTGCATTATAATAATTTAGTTAGTATGAATTGTAAATACTAGTTCTAATTTGTTTCTATTATATAACTGTAATTTTATTTATTTAATAAACGTAGGTAATTTATTTTTACATAGTTCTCTTAACAGTATGATAATATAAAAACTAGTTTGACGAATTCATTACGGATGTAAGCGGGTTAACTACGAACCTTATTTGTGTTGGAAGAACACCAACGTTTTATCCCTTAACGAGGGACTTCTTCAGGGTGAGTGTGATTCGCGACGCGCCTGTACCGCAGCCGTGCGAAGTTGCGGTTCGGCCCGCAACTTCGCACGGGTCTCCCATTCTTTATATTATGTGCAAAACTTTAGCCCGATCTTTGCAGTAGTGTTCCCGTTGTCTTCGAAGAAACATTTTCACAGCGACACATAATTTCCCCTTTATAATATTATTTATTGTGGCTATCTTTGGGGGAGATCTATTCCCAGCATTGGACAACTTTCGTTAAGAAAGACTGGAGTCCCTTATCTGTTTTAATTTTCTCCTTTTTTCAGCATGGCATTAATTAAGACAAAAATATCAGAGCAGTTCTATGAAACTTTAGAAAAACTTACCATTGCCATTGCACCTGTCACTCCTAAAAAGGAGATCAAAGGTAACTATTAAATAATACTGGAGATATTTACACAGCATCGTTCAGCCCCGAAATAAGCAAAGCTTGTGTTATGAGTACCAACTGGCTGATACCCAGACCTGCTGTGCGATTACGCAAAAACTACACTCACTCTTGACAAATCAAAATTAATTCTAAAGATTTTTCACCAAAAAAAAGAGCTGACGTTTTCTAAATTTGCTCTGTACCTCCTCTCTCTCTCTCTCTTTGTTTGCCCCAATAGCGTCCCAGTAAAAAAAACACTGGCCTTATTCATAATGGTCCGCTAACTTGAAACAGTTGCTAAGCAGCGTTATTTCTCACTCTGACTTATATCAATAGATAAGACAGAGTGAGAGATAGCAATGCTCTAAGTAAGCAGACTATTATGAATAAGGGGATCTGTCTTTGTAGGAAAGTTTGTGGTACCGGCGTCGAAGCTCCAGCCTTTGCCAGCGGATTACCAGCTCAATTTGGGAAAAATAGCGGCCTTGGCTTCTAGTACCCAAGCAAAGGTAATAATGATAATAAATAATAATAATAACTCGGCGCGCATCGTCAGGAAGTTCCTCTCTCTGCAGCTCTAGTCACCGGACGCTTGAGCCTAGCTTTGCGGTCGGTGATTCACCGTTTTCATATATTTTTTACTGTAGAATAGTTTTATAATATTTTATTTTCTATAGTACAAAAATATATGCGAGATTTTAAATAAATTAAGTGTTAATAAAAATAAATATTGCTGGACAAGCCACACTAGCCAAGATAGCCCCAAGCTAAACAGCTTGTGTTATGGGCTCTAGATGACTGATATTGATATACTTAATACAATACATTACATAGATATATATTTTTAATAAAATAAATAAATCTGAATCATTTAAACGCCGTTGCGGTCGCAACGTAAGAATCGACCCCTACTACTCTTCCCGTGGATATTGTAAGAGTGTACTAAAGAATCTACCAGAGGCAGAGCCGCAGCTTCCTTCTGTGTATTTAAAACTTTCACTGTGATCAATCCGCCTGCGTGGTGATTATTGCAAAACCTGTTTGGGGGTGGCATGTTAAGCAGTAGATAAATGAGTGCTGATATTATTTTGGAGACAGCTTGTGGTGTGCTCTGCCGTGTGGTGCCAGCTTAGAATTTGCACCACCCTAACTCTTCCCGCGGGTGAAGAGATTTATTAAGATAATTGGCGGTTGAAACTATTTCTCACCACCCGGCGAAGATGGTGAGGATAACTCGATCTCTGGCATGCGAGTTATGTAGTGCGGGTTATTTAATGTTATTTATCAATATTTTTATTGCTAATCTAGACTTATATTATACCTAAGAGAAGAGGTTCTGACTGTCTGACAGACCTTCGTACAGCCGAAACTACTGAAGCTAGAGACTTCAAATTTGGACATAAGGTTAGCTTAGATGAGAAATAAGAAAGCGGTTTTCGAAATCAACCCCGAAAGGGGTGAGAAGGGGTGGCAAAGTTTTTAATGCGTGGAGCGATTTACTTGAAACTTGGCCAAATTATTAATGATCTAAAATAAAAAAGCTATAATAATTAGTTTTTTTAATTCTCTCATTTATTATATTATTTCTTCTATGTATTCACTAACTTGACTGTAATCTTATAGGTTATCTGTTTACTTTGCTTTTTCACACTCTTTTAAGTATCTAATATTCTTACTCGTGAAAACCTTTAATAGCCCTTTGATGCTATTTGTTAATTTGTAATTTTTTGCATATGCTCTTATTTTTCTTTACTAAATTAATTAATAATACTGAGGCTCCACTAACCGATATGGAACTTAATATAAAATACTGTTACAGAATCAAAAACCGCTGCTCAACCTGAAAGTAACCATCGGCAACTCGGTCCTAACACAGAGTTTAACGACATCTACCGTCAAAATGATGAAACCGACTGAGCTGTCAAACTCGAAAGTAAACGTCATCAGCGAGTGGAATGACAGTCTGCCGAGTGAGATCTTCTCAAGTAATGATAATAATGAAGATATGGAAATTGATGAAGGTATGTTATCATCCATCTGTCATGACCTACGGAGCTGAGACCTGGACACTTACGAGTACGCTTACCTGGGGCAGACTCTGCAGTTAGGTAAGAACAATTTCGAGTAGGAGGCCAAGAGGAGGATGCAGCTAGGCTGGGCAGCGTTCGGGAAACTACGTCGTGTCTTCTCCTCATCCATACCGCAATGCTTGAAAACTAAAGTTTTCAACCAGTGCGTCCTACCCGTTATGACCTACGGAGCTGAGACGTGGACACTCTCGGTAGGGCTGGTCCACCAATTCAAAGTCACTCAGCGAGCTATGGAAAGAGCTATGCTCGGAGTTTCTCTGAAGGATAGGATTCGTAACGAATACATCCGACAGAGAACCAAAGTGATCGACATAACTCAGAGAATCAGCAAGGGCAGTGGGCTGGCCATATCTCGCGAAGAACCGACAACGCAGGGGTAAACGTGTTCTTGAGTGGAGTCTGCGACTTAACAAACGTAGTGAAGGACGCCATCCGGCCAGGTGGGATGACGACCTGCGAAAAACTGCAGGCAGATGCAAGCTGAAGACTGCGGTATTGCGCTCATTAGGGGAGGCCTATGTCCAGCAGTGGACTAATATAGGATGATTATGATGATATCATCACCAATCCGCTGAGTTACTGTGGTGGACTGTGGGTTTTCAAAGTTTTTTCATGGATAAATCAACTTGCTTTCGCGTTTATAAGGTTTAATTTTGTGATTTCAGAATGCAATGTGGTGGTGCCTGCCAGCGAAAGTGATTCCATTTTGATAGATGCAAACACTATAAAGGTAAACAAATTAATCATGCTTATTAGTTCGTAATAGTCCACTGCTGGACGTAATCCTCTTCATGGTTCCGTACCCGAAGGGTGAAAACGGAACCCTATTACTAAGCCTCTGCTGTCAGTTCGTCTGTCCGTCCGTCTGTCACAGGGCTCTATCTTATGAATCGTAAGAGGTAGACAGTTGAAGTTATCAGAGAATGTGAATGTCTCCTGCTCTTGCTTATAACAAATAATAAAAATAAAATAAATATCCAAATGAAAGGGGTCTTCCATACAAAAAACGTGTTTTTGTTGGCTCTTCGTTAGCAAGGCTGTATCTCTTGAACCACAATAGGTAGACACATGAAACTGTGTATAAATAAGGAACATTTCAACTGCAATAACAGCAAATACTAAAAATATAATAAACTGAAAAATTAAAGAGGTCTCAGAACAAGTGAAAAATTGATGTTCTTTGAAAAAGTTGCCTGATTTTTACGGATTTCTTCGTGTTCGAGTCGACTCGCATTTGGCGGTTTATTTTTTATTAGCCTGTTCTGTCCCACTGCTGGGCAAAGGCCTCTCTTCCCTCCTTCAACACTTCTCTATTTTGTGCCACTACTGTGAGGTCCAATCTTTTAAAAGGCGAACCTAGCAGGTTTGGTTGTCAAACTGGGCCGAGGTCTCAGTACTCACGGGATCCCCGTGGTAAAAAACTCGAATTACATAAAATTCAAAATTTTTTCTTTGGTACCTTGAATATCTTGAATAAAAATCATGAAAGTGCACTGTCTCGCCGAGATATCAAGAACCCTGCGGTCTATTGGAATGACTTACGTTTTGATTCGTAGGTTATTGCTAATTATTTGGTTCCTTGAACCACTTTCTTCATAAGTTGTGCATTTTTCTTGTAAATAAGCAAAATTTGAATTTTCGCGCTTACGCCCCGCTTCAAAAACGTAGCATACGTTGTCTCGCTCCTATGAACGCGAACTCCTATGCCTATCGTTTTCACAAAATGGCGCGCATTGCGCCATCTTAAGTGCGGGTCCAGTTCGTCTCTCCATTGACGCTTTGGTCTGCCGCGAGGTTCTTTCCCTTCTTTGGGGATTTTCAACAGTAAATCGTTAACTTAACGCATTAACTTACAGGATGAAAACTCCGAAAATCCTCAGTACTTAAACGCAGAGAACTTTGAGCTGCTATACGAAGGGCAGGAGGACGGTGAACCACGTAAGTCTTATATTTAGTTAAGTATTAGGGTTTGTCCATAAATATCGCCCCTCCCCCCGTGGCCCCCCACATGTGTGATAAAAATGTATGTCCGTCTGAAATCGCGCTTTCAACGAAAACAGAAAACACGT
Organism: Eupithecia inturbata; assembly: GCA_963662085.1. NCBI lineage: Eukaryota > Metazoa > Arthropoda > Insecta > Lepidoptera > Geometridae > Eupithecia > Eupithecia inturbata. The sequence goes on along the minus strand of OY759202.1, from coordinate 1,332,387 downwards.
GGCTTCTCACTCACCCCCGATACCGATTACGATATTTCGTGATCTTTCCGAACAGTTTATTTATTTATTATTCGTCTTTAATTCATTGGACTCCAAGAACGGCAATTTTTCCGTTATTGCCAATATTATTATACATAGCGCATCATGCGCTATAATGGCAGAATCATTGTTTTTGTAAAATATGCGCACACAGCACGCACGCTCTGTTCCTGTGAAACGCTCCATAGCGACTGAATTCCCTTGGACGTGGCCAGCGATGGGTAGAAGGTACTCCCGCGCCCCTCCCGTCACTTGTAGGTAAACCATACTTTTGGGACGTGTATTTTGTAAATACTTCTTATATCCCACCTCCAACGCCCATATTGGTCCACTGCCGGACCCAGCCTCCCCCTGATAAGCGCCTTATTGGCTTTTATGCGGGTAATGCCCATGATCCCCACGCTGGGCACATGCGGGTTGGGGATCGTAGTTCGGTGGGAGAATTGTTCGGCATCGGCATGCCATGCAATCAGAGAAGGTAAAAACAGAATTGCGCAATAGCGGTAAGTGACTTGGCAATATAATTCACTCCCTAGTCTAGTATAAGTCACTTACCCTCCACCTTCAAGCATACACTTACGACGACTTACTTTAATGGATTTTTCCATTGTGTAGTTGGTGTGGTTTTTTTCTTCTACAATTGAAATTGTGTGTGCTTCTGCAATCTTATACATAAATTTAAAAAAAAACTGTTCAGACAGATAGATGGCCTTATTGCTTAAAGCAATGTATATTGAATTCGAATGGGTATTATGGTTGTTAAGTTTTTATAAATTTTCTAATTTATTGTGCAACTTTATTTTTTTTTCTTTCATAAGTACATTCTCCTGACTAAAACAAAGACAACAAAAATAGAATTAGCGAAATCGGTCCAGCCGTTCACGCGTGATGCCGTGTCCAAGGGTAATATGTATTCATTGTTATATATATACATATAGATTATTTATTTATTTATTTACAGATACAATAGTCCTGGACAGCAATAGTTCGTTTCTGCAAATGATGACGGCTGGACAGAAGTTGGTTTACGAGAATGGAGAGATATCTCTCGTAATGGGTGATGATAATGATGATGAAGGGAATGATGAGGGACAAGGTAATTACAAAATAGGGATTTCATAATCAAAGAAGGTATCGGGTTCGATTCCCGTGGACAAATATTTGTATGATGTTAATATACCTAAATAAACAGGTATCTATAAAATATTTGTTCTATGTTGCTGACCCGACAGACTGTACTCAAATATATTGGTAGAAACTCTGCTATTCCAGTTGTCTGAAGGGGGACTTTACCATATTTGGAAGATTTTATTTAAAACAGATTTAAATTGGTTAATTTAATTTATGTTAACCGTTCATAAGTTTAAGCCAGTCTTAAACTTTCAGCTGGAAATAAATACAAAATAAATCTATAAAATGCCATTTTACTGTCAATCTGGATCCCACAACTGCCATAAACACACAAGCTGTTACTTTAAGACTAGATGATGCCATACAAAATGTACCTACAGCATTATTTATTAATTGTTCATGTATCCACATTTTCAGATTCAAACGATGAAGAGTCTCAGATAGAGCTTCAAGTGTCTGGTGATGAGGAAACTGCAAATGCCATCATAGCGGCTGCTCAGGAACAAGGTAATTTAATAATATTTGCACCAGTCGCTCGAAAACGGTGACTGCTGCTCAAAAACAGTGAGCAAAATCGGTTTTTGATCGTAGTAGCTAGTCTCCATTAAAGGTCATCACTCATTGGAGCCACCCGCACCCGGACCGCACCGGCTCGCCTCGTGCGGTTAGTATTCTTTATATGGAATTCACAACCACCCTTTCAGTCCCAGCCTTTTTATCGAACGCGTCGGACGTTTTGCTTTCAAAATGAATAAAGAAAAACTTATCGAAGAAGTTAGGAAATATAAATTATTGTATGATCTTAGCGACTCCAAGTACTGAAAGTGACACTATCAAAAAGCCTCGCCTCGTGCAGACCACGCGGCGTCCACGCGCGGTTTACTTGTTGACCACGCGGCGACCACAAGTGGACGCGGAGCAAGGCGGTGCGGGTAGGGTGCTGGGTGGCTCCAATGACCTGAAGACTGGCCGCCGCCGTGGCCGAAAATTCAGCTAGGAGTACATCACATTTTTAAACCCCCTTTGATAACCAGTACGTTCTTAAAGATCTTTGTCGCACCTCAGCTACACCAAACGAATAATGTGCTATATTTGCATGTGCATCATTAGCACTGTAAGTGTTAAAGCATTTGGGTATAGTTAACTACTTTTATCGTGAATTTTAGCGGGTTAACTACGAACCTTTTTTTGTGTTCTCCCAACACAAACAAGGATAACAACATTCGTAATGAATTTGTCGAACTACAATAGCTTCATGATCAATTATTTGTTTACAGTGGATCTTAGTTTTTAAGGTTCCGTAACCGAACGGTGAAAACGGGACCCTATGACTCTAAGCCTCCGCTGTCTGTCCGCGAAATAGTTATAGACGATAGTACGAAACCCTTCGTTTGCGAGTCGACTCGCACTTGGCCGGTTTTAATATCTTGTATAACTTTATTACATATATTTCAATTAAAAAATACATATAGCCCAAGAGTTAACAAATAACTTCTGTAGACGGCTAAAACACCTATTTTTTATAATTTTCAGGTGGCGCCTTCATAAAAGTAGAAAGCGGTGAAATGTACAGAGTGAAATCAGTGCAGAGCCATCCTTCAGACAGCGTGCCACAGACAGACAGACAAACCAACTCCGCCTCGGAACTCGTCAGACGAGAAGGCGAAAGCGCTACTTACACTTGCCTCGTGTGTCCGCATGCATCAGGTAACAATTTTAATTGAATTGATATTGAATTTATTTATTTATTTACTTATTCCATCTTCCGAGGACAAACGTGAGGGCTGATGCGGCTGATTTGGCCGAGGATGTCAAGAGGCGCAAATATGCAGGTCTTGACAGAGCCTCCCCCACACACATTTGCACATTGCTCCCCTCGTAGTCGAGGTGTGTGCAGGTGTCTATAGGTTATATTAATGTCATCCGCAAATCTGCCAAACATTAAAGAGAACTTAGCAACAGAAACGGACCAATCACAGATATGTAATCGACGCAGTGCGTTCGCATAGTAAAGTGTCGCTTGAGTGTTGTTTGTGAATGAAATGGCCTACCATAACGAACGCAGAGAGAAATGCCTTACTTAGCACAGTATTGTTTGCTAACTTACATAAGTATTGTTCTTGAATTCGGGTGTCAGTGCATCTTATAACACCTTTCAGTTGAATAACGTCCTAATATAGGCAGAGCGACTTAGCGTACTATAATTAATTATGTAACGTAACTTACCTACTTACTCTTATCGTTTTAAATGAATTGTTTTTATTATTCCAGGTCCAGATCATTTTTTGCTCAAAATTTCACCCCCATCCATTCAGTTGTTTTGGCGTTGTCTTAGGTCAAACATCTTTACAACGACACAAACTTTCACCTACATATATAATGTTAGTACGATAGGATGCACCATTGTTGGATTACTAAGTAAATAAACCGTGAAAGAAAATAATAATCAAATTTTAGAAAAAGTTTACTAGTATTTACAATTGAGCTAACTGCAAACTGTTCAAATTCAAAGTGCTTTATTTCCTTTAGACCTTACAGGACTCTTGGACACGTCACAAAATTCAAATTACATAAGTAAAACTAGGAAATAAAGTGATCACTTTGATTTATGTTCACTTCAATCTTTTTAAGGTAAAGTAAAGAAGCGAACAAGAAATCTTTACCTTGTTAGGTAAAGTAAGTTCGTTTTCGAGTTGGAGCAAAACTTGTCCCAAGCTTTTTTGGACCAGTTGAGCTACCTGTAGATGGTTGCAAACAATCGCTTCGACCAGACGTTCAGATATTTTTTTATAAACCCAGAGAGCCTCGGTACCCCACGTGTCGTTGTAAAGATGTTTGACCTAAGACAACGCCAAAACAACTGAATGGATGGGGGTGAAATTTTGAGCACAAAATGATCTGGACCTGGAATAATAAAAACAATTCATTTAAAACGATAAGAGTAAGTAGGTAAGTTACGTTACATAATTAATTATAGTACGCTAAGTCGCTCTGCCTATATTAGGACGTTATTCAACTGAAAGGTGTTATAAGATGCACTGACACCCGAATTCAAGAACAATACTTATGTAAGTTAGCAAACAATACTGTGCTAAGTAAGGCATTTCTCTCTGCGTTCGTTATGGTAGGCCATTTCATTCACAAACAACACTCAAGCGACACTTTACTATGCGAACGCACTGCGTCGATTACATATCTGTGATTGGTCCGTTTCTGTTGCTAAGTTCTCTTTAATGTTTGGCAGATTTGCGGATGACATTAATATAACCTATAGACACCTGCACACACCTGCACCTGCACAAACATAATAAAACAATTTTGTTTCCATAGAAACAGTGTGTCTACCATGAGTTTGTGACATACTAGTCAGAAAGATGACGTAGCTACAATACGCGTTGGTTATAATAGCTGTCTAGCTGCTTTCCGTAAGTAAAGTAAAGTAAAATTTATTGCATCAAATACATGTAAATAAGGTACATAGGTGGAGTATGTTTAAATAAGACACCATGTCATGTCATGTGTGTGTGAAAACGAATACTTAGTTGATAAGAAAACTGAATATTAAATTAAAATTGAAATTATAAAAAATTTAGAACTACAAATTTTTCATTTACATAAATCTAAAAAAGGTCTGTCCGTCATGAAATTATTTATGTATAGTAGCATTTACCTTCCAAAGTGATTTTTAACATTTTCCGAAACAGTGACATTGGTAGTTCTCTAAGTGATTGTGGCAGTTTATTGTAAATGGAAGGAGCGCTGCAGTAAATATCCTTGCGCATCAAAGCAGTCTTTGAGATTGGCATGCAGACTTTGTATTGATCTCGTCGATTTCGAGGAACAGCTTCGGAAAGCTGAAAATATAAATTCCGTTTCGTAAATATACAGTGAAGGTAGAGTAAGAATATTATATTGAGAAAAGTAAGGCTTACAGGAGTCTGTTACCTTAAGACGAAACATAGCTCGTATACAGCGCTTCTGATACTTGGGAGTCGTCCCAAATGAACGCATAGCATTACAAATCACTCAAGTATTGTTTATGAATCGGATTGACCGGCCATATGCCTTCGTGTGCACTGCGAGACCTCTTAGTATAATTGTTCTTGAATACGGGTGTTAATATTAGTTACTTATTGAAATATATGTTACGAGTACATATGTAAGTTAACAATTATGGCTACAAACTTTACACTAGGATAATTCCTGTGTCATATGGAATAACATGTAGGCAGGTATATATACTTTTTAGTCCAAAAAAAAACGCGTGATAGAGGGGGCGGTGTAAAACGTAATCATTCAAAGGAATTATCAAAAAGTCTAACGTAATAATAAGAAAGAAAGTGGCGTGAGAGTTGACTTCGTTTATAACTAGATGTCGCTAGTAAAATTGGACGAAAAGTTTTGGATAAATACAAAAATTAAAAATTAATGAGTGAAGTTAGCTCCATTCCACTCTGTTCCACTTTGCAGATCCCATCCAGTATTATTTATTATTTGATCGCAGGTCCAACTTCTAAGTCACGGGAGATGGGGACCTTCACCGCAAAGGCACAAGAGATGGTGCAACACATGAAATTCGCTCACTCCGCCAAAGTGTACATCTGTGCAAAGTGCGGCGTTATTATGAGGAATCGGTCCGAGTATGCCTCGCATTTAGGTTAGTTTTATCTTCATACAGTTTTTTTTTAATCTGGCGCTTTCGTCTTTTGTTTTTTCATACAATTATCCACGCTGACGTCACAAATCGAGGCCTCCAGTATACGAAAAATAAAAGAGGATCGCGCCAGCTTTAAAAATGTATCTTTATTGTTTTAAAAGGCCTCATCATTATCATTATAGTGATATACCTACCTGCCTGTACTTGCTTGTAGGTAAATAGCGGGGAGCATGAAATGAAATGTCCACAATTTATCCACTTTTCACTATATTTAAGTTCACACAGATTGTTTAGCACAGTGTATTAATCTAATCGATTGACTAGGTACGTAACATGCACCTACATCATCATCATCAACTTATATTAATCCACTGCTGGACATAGGCCCTCCGAATGAGCGCCATAGCGCCCTATCTTCAGCTTGCCGCATCCAGCATCTGCCTGCAGTATTTCGCAGGTCGTCGTCCCACCTAGCTGGAGGGCGTCCTACAATACATTTGCCGACTCGCGGTCTCCACTCATGAACACGTTTACCCCAGTGGTTGTTGGTTCTTCGCGAGATATGGCCGGCCCACTGCCACTTCAGCTTGCTAATTCTCTGAGCTATGTTATGTTAACTTTGGTTCTCTGTCGGATGTATTCTTTACGAATCCTATCCTCCAGAGAAACTCCGAGCATAGCTCTTTCCATAGCTCGCTGAACGACCTTGAACTGGGTACGAAGAACTGGTTAAAAGGCTTACTATAAGATTATGATGCTGATGACCATCTATGGTATCGCTACATTTTAGGGTTCCGTACCCGAAGGGTGAAAACGGGACCCTATTATTAAACGTCTACTGTCTGTCTGTCCGTTTGGTTAGCGGGCTGTATCTTATGAACCGTAAAAAGTACATAGTTGAAATTTTCACAGAGTGTATATTTGTCAATCTTTTTACACCAGCGGCCTGTGGGTTACTTACACCATCAGTGCCCTACGCGTCCTTTATAATAATTTGTTTAGGGCAAGGGTAGGGCTGCCCAGATACTGTAGTGCGTTTGCCATGTGTTCTGACGCACACGTAAAGGATTTTTACGCTGTGATTCGCAATAAAATAATATCTGTAAAACGCAGGATGCTGGGCAGCACCAACAGTCTGATAGGGGTTCTGGCTGACAGACATTGCAGTAAACTGCAAAGGCACTGGATGTCAAGCCTGATCAACCCTTGTGCCAAACAAATTTATTATATAAATTAGTATTAAGTTCTTGTTTTATAAGTGTATTGATGGTGCAATAAAGTGATAATCTATCTATCTATCTATCTAATTCTGTTATGTGTACCTTTTTGTTTATCTGTAACTGTGTGACTTAAACTACTCTAATCTATGGATCTTTGTGTCGTCTGAATCAATAAATGAATTTAATTTAAGTTATCTTGCCGCTATAACAACTAATAATAGATATTCAAATTAAAGGGGGTTCCAATACGAAACGTGGTTATCTTTGCTCTGAGTTGACAAAGCTGTAACTAATAAACTGAAAAGGTAGACATTTGAATTTTTTACAGAGTGTGCATTACTAATACCACTATAACAACAAATAATTATAAAAAAAATAATAAAAAAAATATACCTAATATGAGGTACGTCTGTACTAAGTTGAACAACGATCATCAAAGTTAAGCAACGTTCGGCACCGCAGTACTAAGATAGGTGACCGCGTAATGTTGGATTTTTCATTTATAAAATCTGTTTTTAGTGTTTCTTTTACAAAAGTACATCAAGTATGGTTCAGAACCGTTCCTGTGCGAGTCGACTCGCACTTAGCCGGTTCATTATCAAGCGTGTGAAGCGCTTGTAGAAAGCATAACGTATTGTTCCAGCCCGTCACGGCCCCGTCGCCACTAAGCCCCGCTCCTATGACTGCGACCTTTGCAATAAAAGCTACAACTCACGCACACTACTGCAGGAACACATGAACATACACACAGGCAGCCGGCCGTACCGCTGCCAAGTGTGCGACAAGACGTTTGCCTCCAAGTACACTATGACGGCGCATTTGAAGACGCATCAGGTCAGTCTGATTAACCCCCCAAGGTAACAAGATCCTTGTGCCATACCCAGACGGTAAAGAATCGATCTACTAACGCCCCAGCTGATCCCAATCGTTCTTTATAATTCGCAGTCTACCCCATATCCCGATGAACCGGTCCATCCACCAAAGTCAAAGTCAAAAACTCTTTATTTCCATAAATACAATAAATGTATACTTAGAAAAGGTCAAATTCTTAATAATTGAACACTGACACGGAAATAAAGTGATATTTTTGATTTCAGTCGCTTCGGTATGTAGACTAAAGTAAAGAAGCGACGAAGAAACCTTTAGCCTGTTAGTTAGTTGTTATTTTTCGAGTTGGAGCAAATCCCGTCCCAAGCTTTTTTAACCTCTAGATAATCTGATACTTTATAGTAGGCCTTTTTACACAAGAAGGTTTTGACAATTTGTTTGAATTTATTTACTGATAATTTTTGCAACTCACTAGGAGTTTTGTTGTAGAAGCGTATACATTGCCCTTTAAAAGATACATTAATTTTGTGTAGTCTAGTTGTGGGCACAGCGAGTTTATGTTTATTTCTGGTATTCAAATTATGTACATCGCTATTTTTAGGGAAGCGATTGATTGACCCATCCATCACAATAACCTGACCATTAATAATACTAATAATATTAATAATACCTTTTATTTTATAATACATATAACCTGACCTGACTATTTTCTACGACAAATCTTTCACTGTACAAGCTACCCGTCTATGGAATGCTCTGCCCCTGGACATGAGACGTGCCAAATCACTCCCTTTTAAAAACTGCTTCATCAGCATTATCTATCCTTGTAAAAGTTAGAAAAACTTATTTTTATGTTTAAGTAAGTTTATTATAATGTTTGTAGGTACCTATTATAGTATGTAGTTTAACTATTATTGTTTTCTTTTATTCTTCGAGTGCCACCGTCTATTTTGTTCTTACATGTCCAGTCCATCCCAAGGTTGCCTGGAAGACATCGCTCATAGCGATAAGGCCACCTTTGTCCTTCGTCTCTTAGCATCTATTTCTGTACTGTTTTCTGTCATTGTGTGGTACAATAGAGTATTATCTGTCTATCTGTCTATCTATCTAACCTGTTGTTCATCCCTCTCATTTTCCTTTGCAAAAATGTCTGCACCTGGCGGATGAGAATGATACTCGTTATATTTATTTATTTATTTATTTGGTACACAAAACACATAACAAGCAATAACAATAATAGAACACAAAAATCGGAGAAAATATGAACTGGCTTGACACGTAACACTATGTGCACTCAACAAATTATTGGGTATATTGAGTAGAAATGTAGTTTAGATTGGTTTGAAAACGGTGATACAAAAAAAAAACAATAAAAATAAGACCAGATATATAAAATAACACAAAACAGCAATACCTATGTACTTAATGGTGACTTCAGGATACAGTGGCTATGTTGCTCTATACCTATGTAGCCCCTCCCCTTTAGATTAAATCTCATTAACGCATTACCTCCCAAAGGACCGAGTATACTCGTATATGGCCCGTGATCATGGAATGAGGAACGCCTCAGTAAAGTAATAACATTGCTTGTCCAGGCGCGGCCTCGCCCCTTCAGATGCGGCACGTGCCTCAAGGCCTTCCTCTCGCAACAGAACCTGAACCAGCACGAGAAGACTCACCTGGGGATCAAGAGCTTTGTCTGCGGGACTTGTGGTAGGTGCTCATTCAGTGCTGTTGCGTAAGAATCGACCTCTCCAACTCGGCCCTTGGATGGTGTAAGAGCCGTCTGAGGTCCAATTTCACCGTTGCAATTGCACGCGTTCAATATAAGATAAACTCAGTTTAGAGCTTTAAACGAGATAAGCTCATTTTACCGACATATGTACAGTTGATCCGGTTTAAGCGCTAAACCGAGTTCAAGAGCTGTCATGTCACACAATAGGAAATTGAGATGTGTTGAGATTTGAACACGATCAAGCTAAAATTGTTTTTTTTTTTTTTATTTCACGAGTACACTGTAAATTTCAAATCGCCAATTGACGTTTTATGTTGCGTTGAGTTTTATAGAATAACACGATGCGATCCATTGCATTACACTCAAAAACTTCTCATGTTTATTAAAGTGAACAAAATAAAAACTTGAAAAGCCAAATAAAGTATTTTCGCGTACTTTCGCGTTCTCATAAAATATAAAATAACGTACAATACTTTATTATAAAGTACCCTACTTATAAAGTCGCATAATTTCAATTCAATTTTAAAAGTTCTATAAATAAAAATAGTAAACAGTACATTTCCAGTGTGAGTTTAAACCCAGAAACAATACAATATAAAAACATTTACAGCGTTTTATAAGCCACAGGCTTCTCAAAACTTTTGGCCAATACCTAGTAATTTAGTTAGGAGTATTTAACATTTTTAGGGCTATCAAACAAGATTTTACTTACATACTACTCTAGAGTTTATGTAATGTTTAAAACTAGATTACATTTTTAGTTATGAATGTATACACAAAGGGGCATTATCAAAGTTACGGATAAAACTTCGATCAACAGTTGCATTGTTGATCGAAGGAATAAAATGAAGTATTAGTCTTGTGCATAATACAGTTGTTTTACATTAAATCTCTCTAATCTCTCATTTAATCTACTTAATAAGTTATATTTGCCAAGATTTGTCGCAAAGTCCTATAGCCATCTTGTCGAATGTAATGAATTAAATTTTCCCAACAAACCAGAGTTCGTATTGTTCGTAAACGGCCTAGCCATTCTACAAACGGGCTGATTCTGCGATCCGGCGGCGACATATCTACCACTAATTAATTGCTCCATTCCACAGATAAAGCCTTCGCCACACAGCACAGCCTAGAAAGCCACTACGTGGTCCACAGCGGGACTAAGGACCACGTGTGTGACGTGTGTGACAAGGGCTTTGCGAGGCGCGCAGAACTCAAGGACCACGTTAGAATACATACAGGTACAGTCCATTCAGTGTAGATAAACAATTGAAAATACCTAGAAAGCCACTACGTGGTCCACAGTGGGACAATGAACCACGTGTGTGACAATGCAATGTTATGGTACCATCGAGCTGGTCTGATGATGGAGACATAAGGTGGCCCATAGGAACACCCAAACAAAAAGGCGTAACCTCATCGAGTTTGGGTTCGTTGGATTTGTCTTTCCAAGCACTTTTGGTCTTAAATGATATAAAAGATTAGTGTTTTTTTTATATGAATATTATTCGAGAATAGCTTGTGAGAAAGCTAGTCTTTTAATAAGTTTACATAAATAAAATATGCTATACCAGTTTCTGCCCGCGGCTTCGCACGCTTTGTTTCTATGGAAACGTTTAAAGGTTATTTATATCCCATGGCAGCTGTTTTATGGGATACAAAGTAGCCAATGTTTAATTCCAGGCATAAAGCTACATCTATGCTTTATATCAGCCCGATTGTTTCAGTCGTTATGGTGCGAAGAAGTAACAAACATACATCCAAACTTTGACATTTATAATTAAAATAATTAAAATTTATATATTATATGAAAATTTATTATATATATTATATTTAAAATAATTTACTAACAAATTTACTAACAAATTATGGATCATTTGTGTTGTCCGAAATAAAAGATTTTTATTTTTATTTTATTTTTATAATATTCGTGTGATTTTATTTTATTATATTATTTTGATTTTCCAGGCGAGCGTCCATTCGCCTGCAACATATGCGACGCCCGTTTCTCTCAACGTTCGAACCTGCACTCACACAAGCGAGCCACGCATCTCAACGACAAGCGACACGCCTGCCCCGATTGTCCGAAGCGGTTCAAACGACGCAGGTGTGTATAAATAGCATAATTCGTCGTAGTTTTATACAATACTAGCTGCCCGCGGCTTCGCACGCTTGTTTCCGATATGCAAAGTAGCCTATGTCCGTCCCCGGGGTAACATCTATCTCCATGCCAAATTTCATTAAGATCCGATCAGCAGTTAAGGCGTGAAAAGCCATGACGATCACGTCTCGTTACTAACGTCAAATAGACTCACCCCTCAGATCTGTATGACATTTTTAAAATGCCCAACTGTGGTTGATGATACACAAACTATAGCTAAGACGTACTGGCAAAGACTCGAAATCCACCCAAACCAATTGGCTCGGAAACTCCACTGGCATAGCTGTGGAGGCTGAAAAGAAAGGACACATAATCGAAGGTCTGCAAGACCCAGGAGTGAGTACAGGAGTGTGCTTCACCCGACTAAGTGCTTATTTTGTCCTCAACCGCAACAGCTTATATTGGTCCACAGCTGAAAAAATAAAAACAAATGTTAGGGCCATCCTTCATACAAAAATCTTCAAACCTCTTTGTAATGTCACTATTTCCTTCTAGACTACTCCAATACCACATAAAGGCCGCGCACACGGGCGAGAGACCTCTAGTCTGCGAGGTCTGTCACACGACGTTCGTGTATCCCGAGCATTACAAGAAACATATGCGGATACATAGCGGGGAACGGCCTTACTACTGTGAGGTGAGTTCATCAGTCCACTGCTGGACATAGGCCTCCCTTAATGAGCGCCATAGCGGCCTGTTTTCAGCTTGCCGCATCCAGCATCTGCTCGCAGTCTTTCGAAAGTCTTGATGATTCAATGATTGCGCGATCTAGGAATCGGTCACTTTTTGCACTCTGAAGTAAATTTGAAATTTGGATTAGTGCCATCTAGCAGATATACTCTGAAGCTGTTTATTAATGTATCTAGCTTCTGTCCCCTGGATCCCATTTACCTCCCTGCTAAATTTCATTGAGATCCGTTTAGCCGTTTGAGCGTGAAAATGTAAGAGAGACAGAGCTACTTTCGAATTTATAATATTAGTATGGATTATATTTCAAATTGGTGAAGTCCGCCTACAACACAGGAGGTTGCGGGTTCGATTCCCGCCTTAGGACAAATGTATGTACGATCTGCAAATATTTGTTTTTATTCGAGGTATTTTCTATGTATAATAAAAAATATCTATAGTGTTTTTTTAACTGGAAAACAATATGGGGGCATCAATAACCAGAAAATACAGATGCAGTTTCTTTTGAAACATCAGCTCCTTTTTAAAGAAAAACATTTTGACATAACAAATTTTATTGGTCAAGCGTGAGTAGCGCCTTAAAATGAATCAAAATGGTAAAAAAAAAATTGATGCCAATCGACTTAGTCCCCTGTAAGGATCATTTTATTGTATCGGAGGAAAAAAATCTGAGCAGCGGAAGTTAGTCAAATTTAATAAAATGTTGTATCAATCATCTATACTTGGATTTAGAATTTAAGATATTTTATGTCAACAAAGACTTTTATGAATAAAAACTTAACAAAAACTAATAACAATAGCAGATAACAACAAGGTAACAGGAACGTAATCACTAAAAACCAAAACACAAACTTCAACAACACATAATTGCACACCCAGCGAAAAATGTACAAATTCGAGCTAGAAAAGGAACGAGCTACTAATGAAATGATCAATGAAAGCTTTCTTAACCAAAAACTGTTTCGAACTTCTGCTATTGCCTCCGATGATACCAGTGTTATAAAATATTTAATTATTATATGTAATTTACCACAAATATTTATTTAGAAAAGATTTTTTTTTTAAAAGGATTCTAGAACCGAGTATAGTACCCATAACGCAAGCTCTGCTTAGCTTGGGGCTAGAAAGCTGGGTGGATTGTCAAATATTATTTAGCCATAACTTTTTGTTACAGATTTGCGGCAAAGCTTTCAATTCCCGCGACAACCGAAACACGCACCGCTTCGTCCACAGCGACAAGAAACCGTACGAGTGCCTTGCGTGCGGCGCCTCTTACATGCGGAAACGAATGCTCGTCGCGCATATGAACGCTAATGTACGTTACAGCCTACCGTGCTGCAACTTATCTATACTTATTGCTATTATAGAGAACCCTAGCGTCTAGGAAAACCTAATTTAGGATTTAATAATAATAATAATAGTCATTTATTTCTGATAATAATAAATCCATATAATAGTTAGTAACAATTGTCTTAATAATTATGTTAGTTTATCATAAGAGAGTGAAAGTCATTTTACAAACACAGCATTGTCATTTTAAAAATATATACAGGGCGTCCCACGGCTATGCCACATGGAAGGAAAGTACCTTGAATATTGTAGATGGAACGTTTTACTGAAAGAAGACATTATTTTAATTTAAATTACAATTTCAACTGCATTCATAGATTTTTAAATAATTACATGGTTGAACCAAGAATCGAACCCGCTACACGAGAAAAAACATTACCCTGTAACTTTATCATATTGATCGAAAGGCTTCATCTTATGGATTATTTTTTGCTAAATAACATAGTGTCAGAAATAAAAGGAAGACCATGAATTTTAATATTTTTATATTAATAATTATTATTACCTAATTTAATTATTTTGATACGCCATGGTTATGTATCCTTTTATTTCTGACACTATGTTACTGATCAAAAAATTATCCTTATGATAAAGCCTTTCGTTCGGTGTGATAAAGCTACACGGTAATTTTATTTCTCGAGTAGCGGGTTCGATTCCCGGTTCGACCATGTAATTATTTAAAAATCTATGAATGCGGTTTAAATTGTTTTTTAAAATAAAATAATGTCTTCTTTCAGTATAGTGTTCCATCTACAATATTCAAGGTACTTTCCTTCCATGTGGCATAGCCGTGGGACGCCCTGTACATGTATAGCGGCCCATCTAGCTTGTCATCATCAGGAAGGAATTTAAGGCACTAGATAGATAGATTATTACTTTATTGCGCCATGAATAGATAAAACAATAACTTAATACTAACTATATCTAGTGTGGTACAATTGGCGGAGATATCGCTAACAGCGATCTCTTCCAGGCACTCTTTGGATGGATGGGATCGGTACGTATTGAAGCTGACGGTGGCGTAATTGATGACGTATTGAAAATAATAGTACTATGATTAACCAACAATAAGTAATCTAAGGTTTTTATTATTATTGCGTGAGCCTCACACTGGGTTAATTTATATAGTGCGTGAGCCTCACACTGGGTTAATTTATATAGTGCGTGAGCCTCACACTGGGTTAATTTATATAGTGCGTGAGCCTCACACTGGGTTAATTTATATAGTGCGTGAGCCTCACACTGGGTTAATTTATATAGTGCGTGAGCCTCACACTGGGTTAATTTATATAGTGCGTGAGCCTCACACTGGGTTAATTTATATAGTGCGTGAGCCTCACACTGGGTTAATTTATATAGTGCGTGAGCCTCACACTGGGTTAATTTATATAGTGCGTGAGCCTCACACTGGGTTAATTTATATAGTGCGTGAGCCTCACACTGGGTTAATTTATATAGTGCGTGAGCCTCACACTGGGTTAATTTATATAGTGCGTGAGCCTCACACTGGGTTAATTTATATAGTGCGTGAGCCTCACACTGGGTTAATTTATATAGTGCGTGAGCCTCACACTGGGTTAATTTATATAGTGCGTGAGCCTCACACTGGGTTAATTTATATAGTGCGTGAGCCTCACACTGGGTTAATTTATATAGTGCGTGAGCCTCACACTGGGTTAATTTATATAGTGCGTGAGCCTCACACTGGGTTAATTTATATAGTGCGTGAGCCTCACACTGGGTTAATTTATATAGTGCGTGAGCCTCACACTGGGTTAATTTATATAGTGCGTGAGCCTCACACTGGGTTAATTTATATAGTGCGTGAGCCTCACACTGGGTTAATTTATATAGTGCGTGAGCCTCACACTGGGTTAATTTATAAGAAATCAAATATTATCCCAAAAAAATTTCGACTTCGTTATTTTACTTTTGTTTTAAATAGTAATATTATTGTTTTTTTTCCAGGGTCATTTAGCAGAGTCAATAGTGGTAAACCAGCCTCGAGTTACGAGAGTCACAGAAGGCGTAAGTGAAATTATGTTGGTTGTTAACCACAGCATTATTTATTTATTAATTTTTCTACTTAACCATCCATCATTATATCTTTATTAACAAAGAAAATTACAATTAAATAATAGAATGGGCTTGAAGATTATGGCCCTAAAATCGGTCAGTATTTATTTATATATTTTTTTAAAGTCGGCTCACTATAATGTCTATATACATATTTCGATACAGGACAGTAAAACAAATAAAAAATGCCTAATAAAATAATGGCCTAAAGCGTCAAGTTTCCGAGATATTAGAAAAAATATAGTTATTTTAATCTGTGAATATCTTTAAAACGTGACGCTTTAAGACAATATTTTATAAAGCATTTTTTATTTGAATAATCAGAATAATCTGAATAATCAATATATTGGTTATAATATGACATGTCAGTAAAAATAATAATAATTATTATAACTAGGTATAATATCAGAATTACAATTTTATGATTGAAATAAATACAATTAAGGGTACAAAATTAATAAATAAATTATTATTCTATTTTTCGCACATATTCGTCAGCACTGTAGAACGCCTTCTCGACGAGCCACCATTTAAGTCTACGCTTAAATGAAGATAGGCTAGGTGCAGTAACTACATGATTCGGTAGGTTGTTGTACAACGCTGCGCTGGTCCCAGCACGAGCGTGAGTCTGTCCGACTTAGCCAGTCTGTGGGCTACCACAGACAGCTCGCAGCTCCGCGGGCGTTGTAGCATCGAGAGGGTCCTCGTATGCCAGTGTCTGAGTTGGAGGCGAGGACACTGTGATCTGCGACATCGAAAGCTTTCGATAAGTCGCAGCACAGGACTGCGACTTACGTCTCGCCTCACAAGCCTCCAGCACGTGCCGCAAGACGTCGCGGGTGAGCGAGGTGGTCGAGCAGCCAGCGCGGTACGCGTATTGCCGCTCCGACAGCGATCTGGTGGCCTCTAAGTGCTCGGTGAGACGTGTACTCAGCCCGTTCTCAAGAATCTTTGCGACGGCAGAGATTATTTACACCGTTTTAGTGTTTGTTTTAGTGTCCTCTATCCAAATATATAAATAGTATTGTGCGCGGTGATTTTGAAAAAAAAAATACTAAAGTAGGGTACATTAATATGCCATACAAAAATCTTCAAACCCCTTAGAACTAGTATAGTGAAACAATTGAGCTAACTGCAGACTGTTGCAAACAATCTACAGGTAGCTCAACTGATCCATTTCAATACCAGTCGGAAGCGTCCCCAAGACTGGCTGCATTGCCCCGCTGTATGGCAATGCTGATGCGCTGCGCCAGATACTCACCAGTTCTCGGGTCACGCGTCGCATCGACCAGACGCTCAGATATTTTTTTAATGTAACTAACTTAATGTACTTACATAATTATTATTTTATTTATTTATCTTGCAAAACTAAAAAGATATAGATTAGTTAAACACCACACACTATAAAAATGAAGCTTTGCAGTTTCCACCTTTAGGATCTGTTGTACTTCATTGGTTCCACACATACAAAAAAGAATGCACAAAAATTTACTTTAGCTCCAAACTAAATAAACTCAAAATTCTTATTCTTTCAGCTACAGGGACAAAATAAAGGTGAAAATGAAGACAGTGACGAGGAAGGTAAGCTTTCTATTTTTATTTGCTTGTTTTTTCAATGTAAGTACCTACAACATTATCGTTCGTACAGTCCAGACTGAAAATATTTATAATCTCATATTATTTCAGATAATCACGAGGAAGAAGTTTCGGAATCGGCAAATGTGTTCTCACTAGTGGAAGGTAAAATATGATAGAGCCGCTGCCTGCGCGATATTCGCTACCCAGAGCGGTAGCGAAAGCAGAGTGCGAATGCGGTAATCCTTCTGTATGCCCTGCTAGCCGAAATTCGGCCACGGCGGCCAGTCTCAACGAACCCTAGCCAGGTGCACAGGATATATTGTAGTGCACAAGTGTGCGCGCAAACACAGGTCTATTCCCTCACTCTCATAATCCGATGGAAAAAACTTAGAAGGAAGCCTTCATTCAAGGAAAATATGCGCGCAACTTGACACAAAATTGCAAACAAACTTACATGTATATTTTAACTTATCCTTCGCTGGGGGGTTATTCATGAAAATCCAACGTGTTACACAGATACGACTAGACATCGGCGTGGAATCGGACAAAACCGTATTCCCTATGCCATATTTGTCATTCCCAACAGCGACGCTGATTTGTGATTAAATTGTCGTATAACGTGTAGGTAATAATAAGTCGCGTACGTCATTTCCTACAACACCCTCCAGTTGCAACCGCCAGTCACCTTGCGAATTAAACTCGTTCGCAGCATATCTTACAAGCGCCGCCGCCTACATACTTTGCTTTTTTGTAGCGCTGCATACTTTGCTTTTGGGACATTTTCTAGCGCAAGGAATGCTTCTATGTTTTTTCCGTTCACTGTTCTGTTCATACGTCATTTTCTTTATGTCTGCGTCTCGTAACACTTTTTATTTTGCTTTATGCCAAGAAGTTGTATGAAGTAATTCCTTAAGTTTTTTTTTATATAAAAGTTAACTTTATTATCAAATAAAAATACAATCAAATAATAAAAACAAATTAGAAGTAGTATTTACAATTGAAACAATTAAGCTAACTGCAGACTGTTGCAAACAATCTACATGCAGCTCAACTAATCCATATAATGAATACCGGTCGGAAGCGTCCCCAAGACGCTGGCTGCATTGCCCCGCTGTATGGCAACGCTGATGCGCTGCGCCAGATACACACCAGATCTCGGGTCACGCGTCGCTTCAACCAGACGCTCAGATAACTTTTTAAAAACCCGGAGAGCCTCGATACCCCACGGACCTAGGGCCTCGACCCCCAAAGGCAGCAAATATGTAGGCTCTGTCGAGACCTTCATATTTGCACCTCTTGAGATCCTCGGTCAAATCTGCCGCCGCGCCAGCCCTCACGGGTGTCCTCGGAAGAAGGGAAGGCGCAAGTGTGTCGACGCATGTAGCGTCCCACACAATGGGCCTCCCCAACTCCCATGGGACTAGTGTCATATAAGTTACCTATCTGGCCTTTCGAATACTATAAATGCGAAAGTTTGAATGTTTTGATGGGTGGATGTTTGTTACTTCTTCACGACAAAACTATTAAACTAATCGAGGTGAAATTTTGCGCAGATGTCTACACCTGGAATGGCACATAGGCTGCTTTTATCCTGTGAATCAGTTCCTATGGGATAGAAATAACAAACTTTTCCATAGAAATAAGGCATGCGAAGCCGCGATAGATAAATGGAAAATATTATATAGATAGACAGAAAATACTTTAACGACACAGAGGAAGGAAACAATACAGACAAACATGCTTAGAATAGAGGAAGTGTAGAGGGCGTCCTTATCGCTATGAGCGATCTGTTCCAGGCATTTGGGATGGACTGGACATGAAAGAATAATATAGGCACTTGAATAAATCTATTAAGATATAAGAGAAAATTAAACAAATATGTACACGAAATACTACAATAATATAAATAGCATAAAATATTATATTATTATAAATTTACATAAATATAAATAAAACAAAAAAAAGGTTGTCTAACTTTTACGATGATAGATAACATTGATAAAGCAGTTTTTTTAATAATAATATATAATTTGTTGATTATTATTCATATATTTGGATGTGTTGCAGATAACGTGATCTCAAACCCCCCAGAGAGTTCTATGATTACTGTCAATACGGACAGCATAGACCCGCATGTGCAGGTAATCAATCAGTATAGTAAAGTAAAGTAAAGTAAAAAGTATTTATTTTGTGTCACAAAATTACAAAAAAAATTGGTACAAACAAATATAGTTACAACATGACATCAAAAAAGGTCATCGCTCAGCATGATGCCACTGGGCAAAGTAGCGTCATCGTTACTGAACGATGACGCTACTTTGCGCTGGTTGTATGCGACACCTAGAGGGCGCAGCAGCGCAGTTGTGACACACTAATGTTATAATATGCAGTGAATTTGCACCACCCCAACTCTTCCTGCGGGTGTCGTAAGAGGCCACTAAGGGATATCCACCGGGGGCGAGCAGCAGCGCCCCATGCAGAACAATTCTACCACCGAACTGCGATCCCCAACCCGCATGGCCAGCGTGGGAATTATGGGCATTGCCCCCCATATTATAAAAGCTAATAAGGTGCTTATCAAGGCGAGGCCTGCGTCCAGCATTGCAATCAAATATCATATGACTTGACAGAATTATTCATACTTACTTCATTAAACCCTTCGATCAATTATATCCAGATGAAGGGTCACATACAAAATCAAAGCTAAAAGCTGTCCGCGTGAATATATACTTATACAGCTACATTTGTTTACTAACGAACTGAGACAAACGTTTTAAAACAGTTAAAGTTCAAACTAATTCCAACCATGGCACCTGGTAATAAAGTCACAAATGTTCAAAATATGATTGCATACTTACGATCATTCGTCACAAAAAGCGAGCAAAGCAATAAATTACTCATGTCACTTAGAAATGAAAAGACTTAGATTAAATAACATCTTTTATAAAATCAACCTTAAGATGCAACAAATAAAGTATATTTTCCCGTTATTGCCTTGCGAGCTTCATTGTTTTGTTTCGTTTCTTGTTTGCTTCCGAGAATTTTACTCTGAAGGCATGGAGTCGCGTTGAACGAAGCGTTGAACCCTAAAATAATTTATATTACGAACGTAAAAGTTTAGTTGATAAGTAAAACTTATTTATATTTTGGGCATCGTGTTTACTTGTAATAGACATACCTATTTATTATTTTATAATGTTAAGTTTTTACAGTTCAGTGCAATTCCTAAATCAAAAATCTAAACTTTATTAACAAAAAAAAATTACAATCGAATAATAGAAACAGATTAGATCTAGTATTTACAATTTAAAGTATAGAGCTAACTGCAGACTGTTGCAAACAATCTACAGGTAGCTCAACTGATGGTTCATATTAATACCGGCCGGAATCGTCCCCAAGACGCTGGCTGAAATGCCCGGCTGTTATGGTAATGCTGATACGCAAATAAAAAATAATAAAAAATATTTACTAACGATTCCACATTGAAGATTTTTCCATTGTTCCATGTTCCACACAAAAAAGTATGATAGCCACTTTATATTATAAAGTGGTTTATATTTAAAATTAAAACTTATTTAAAATTTATTGACGTAAGATTACATTACATTATGTAAAAAAGAAACAGGAGATATCACATTGAAGATTTTTCCATTCTGCGTAGGTACGTACGGAAAGCTAAAATAAAAAAAGGAACGTTAAGTATCTAATGTGAATCCCACAAACAGATACAAATGTAACATTAACCAATTATAAAGTTCTTGTAACATATTATTTAAAATTATTTCAATACAAATCTACTCCCTGCATCTGCTGTTCTCTTCCACAAAATTGTACGCTTGTATTTCTGGCGTATTTTTTGCGTACTTTTTCCGTACCTTTGTAGCAGTGCGGTGGTTTATAAATCGGTAATTTTATTCAAAATTTGACATTACTAATTAGTTTAAAGCTAAAAATATAACTTATTCTGCATGTTCTTAGCGAAAGTATGACACTCCAGCCGTTAAATTGCATTTTCGGGCATTATTTTTACAACTTTTGAAAACACATTGCGGCATTGTGACACGTGTTTGCGTTGGCGCTGCTTCAATCGTACTAAACAAAATAAGAGCTCACGTATCAAGTGCGCTCTTATTTACTGAGACGTATTTGGTGCGTTGACCCTTCATCTGGATATAATTGATCGAAGATTAAACCTAATAATTTTTAAGGTATTTTTTTTGTGATTTTTTAAAGTATATATAAAAGATGTGTTTACTAAAAAATATTGAATACAGTTTAACTTTCATGTTTTAAAAACACGTGCTTAGCCGCAGGCGAATACATGTTTCAAATAATGTATTACTTTTACAGATGACAAACGAGAATGGCAGCATTCTACAATTCATACAGGTGAAGATGCCAGATGGAAAAGATGGATGGGTGGCACTCAATGACTGAAGACTACACGAAGACTTGAGGAGTTTTCTATAATTAAGAGGGCACGTTACGTGGATAGGATAGGAATAGGATTTCGCGTTTACAGGAGCGGGACCGAGCATACCTTTCTGTAAAGGCGTAAGCGCAATATATCTAATTATTGTTTAATACAAGAAAACTACACAACTTATTAAGAAACTGGCTTGAGGCACTAAATAATTAGTAATAGATATTCAAAACATAAGTCATTTCAATAGACCGCGGGGTCCTGAGATCTCGACCAAATTACGTGCGAAACAGTGCACTTTTAATTAATTTATTTTTCATAATCGTGTTTTTATAATAAAGGAACCAAAAAATAATGTTGAATTTTATGTCATTAGAGTTTTTTACTACGGAGATCCTGCGAGTACTGAGATCTAGGCCTAGTTTGACAACCAAACCGGTTAGAGGCGAACTGCCTCTTAGTTGGGCCTCCTGTCCCTTTCTCGCCTCGTTAGTCTTGTGGTTTTCGCATCCAAGTCTCCCTTAGTTATTTAACAGGTTCGCAGTCCGATGAGGCACATGTGCCTCATGGGTGACTTCACTGGTACGTCCTTGAGGCATATGTGCCTCATGTCCGTACCAGGTGTAGGTGTCATTATTACTACGAGGACGTGTACAAAGAAGATCACAACTTGCTTCGGGACTGCGAACCTTTTAAAGAGGATAGTCACTATTTTACCAGCAGTTAGAAAGGCATTTATCATCATCCCCCACTAGGGGGATGATGATAAATGCCTTTCTAGGTTTAGACAATATCATTTACATCCTACTTATATTTTGTATACTCTCGTTTTCACTTACTTTTACTCGGAAATTTTCTTACAAAAGTCCACGCACATTTTTCGGACCAAGTAGTCGTTATACTTGTTACAATGCAGTATATAAATTATCACAATTACTATTTAGTCAAATTGAAAACTTGGGTGTATACATGTTTTCGCAACAGACTGTACAGTAAATTACTTTGAGTTTATTAGAAAAATAAATTTATAATATAAAATAAAATGTTTTGGGCATGCATTTATTCACAAATATTAACACTCATTGCCCATGGCGCACGTCCCCATGTTCCAGCTAGTAGAGCTACGGCGGGCGCGCCCCTTCTCGGGTCGTACCGCGAAGGCTGGGCAGTGAATGGGTTTAACTTATTAGTCTGCAGTTAGCTCAACTTTTTCAATTGTAAATACTAATTGTAATTTTAGTTACCACAGGTACCTAGTAATTTTAGTCATGAACTTTTTTGTTACTATTTATTTACTTTCTAATATCTAGAATTTACTGTTCTTTGTATTTTATATGTATTATAGTAAGATTGTATAGAAAATAAAAACTTAACTTGTAAAATTAAATATTTTGTAAAAACTTTAGCTGCTGTAATTATTTAAATATTCATAAAAAAAAATGCTTTCTTTGAAATAAATTAAGCTTTTTACTCCAAATTACTTTATTTATACAGATAATAGGTAAAAACTTAACTAAACCCCGTGGGCCATTTTAGACTCGCATAATAAAAACAACCTACGAATGGCTGAAAATCTACAATCTATCTACTTTCCCAAAAATTAAGTGTCTCATCAACATTGAGCACTTTTTCAAATTGTAGCTCAAAAATATTGCTGTCAAGCCATTTCCCAAAAAAACACTAGTTAATTTTGTTGTGAAGAAATCTACTTTCAAAATAATCTGAGCACAAAAGATTGACAAGTTAAATAAAACTATAACTTGAAATAAGAAAAATGTAAAGAATTATAATCATAATGGTCCATTGAGGCACCAGACACTTCTGATCTCCCAACAACTTGTTACACCGATGCATACTTATCAAAAATCAGAAGAGGTGTTAGCAAAGACTTTTTTATACAAGAAATACAACTTTACTAAACTAAAAATCACTATTGTAAAAACAATTTGGAGTTGTCCGCCAAGCCAAATAGATAGGCAGTAAGAAGTTTTAAAGTAATATTATTGATTTCTAATACCTATGCTTTCAAGAAGTTAAGCAAAGGCACAGTGTATACTTGATCAACTATCTACATTTTCCATCTGAAACCCTCTCAATTAATTACCTAGTACGCAAGCAATTAAACAAAGTCTTGAAGGGCTTGCTTGCGTGATATGTAACCGGAAAATAATATTATAATTTTAAACAGGCTGAAATTGCAGTCTCAGCCTAAAAATAAAGGTTTAGTCTAAAGTCCATAACTAAGCACTAGCTGAAAAGGTTTTCCGTGGCTCTCTCAATCTGCCAGTCAAAGGTAGACAGAGCTACTCGAGCCCTGTGGTCGTCAACACCCATGTCTGCGATGCGTTGTACTTTATTATTGAACTCTGTGATAATGTTAGGGCCTCCAGCGTATACGTTAGTCCAGTGTCGAGCTGTCATCTGGAATAGCTGGTAGTTTTCTTTGTATTGTTTGGCTACAACTGCATCTTGAGGATCATCAGGCTCTCCGGCTGACAGGAGAGCTTGGATGGACAGCAAGACGGTACGGAGCGTGAGGGCGGCGGCCCATTGATCTTTCAGTATATCGAGGCATATGGCTCCAGTGACTGATGAAACGTTTGGGTGCCAGATTTTAGTCACAAACCTAATCTTAGGAGGATTGAACGGGTAAGTATCTGGGACTTTGATCTCTAGGATGAATCGACCGCCATCATAGGGAGTTTCACTTGGGCCTACTATCTCTCCTTTCAATTCAGTCCAGCTTTCGTTCACGAGTTCTAGTTTTATGGCGCCTCCTGCGACCTCCTCGCTTTTGATGACCTCTTTGAACTCTCTCTTGATGCGTTTCACAGCTATGTTGGCCATATTTGAGAATTATTTTTGGGAGTCTTTCGTATTTTCTAACCTGCAAAATAATGTTGATATGTTTGTTTGGATGTCAGATAAGTACCTACTTTGCATCACGTCTTGGTAGTAGATGCTAGATACGAAACGTCATTTCTCCTAATGGTTTCCTACTATTTATAACGATTTAAAGTAGAAAATCATTATGTAAAAATCGTAGCAAAATAAAGGAGATTTTCAAAACGAGACAGGTATTCTTGTACGATAGGTAACTTACTGCGTATTTCTCCGTAAGGAAACTGTGTCAACGATTCATCCGTTGATATCTACGTAAACATAAAATTTTTTAGGCAAAGTGACCAATGCACAATTTTTATTCTACAAAAATCCTACTTTTTGTTGTGAATGTGAAAAAACGAAAATTGCAGATTCGCAGCTGCACTGCACAGGAGATTGGCTGACAGGACAATGACAAATGAAAATGAAGAATGACTGTCAGAAAACACTAACATTTGGTTTTTAAAAAGATGACGTTGACAGAAATATTGCAACTTTGTCGCCGGCATTCTACCTACACTTGGTCAAGGAGAGTCAAGCCGTGCATGCAGTATATATCACTGTCGAATACTCACTGTGAGTTTCTCAGTGAGCATTCGCCTGTAATGAAAAATCCAAGATCGTTAGGGAGTCACAATACTGCCTCCCTGCCAATACTGACTGACTGGCGAAGTGGGGAGCATTCGCATAAAGGTGGATCTAGTCCAAACGAGCGAAAAGCTCTTTCTGTTTCCATCTTATCCCCACTGACCCCCGCTCCGTCAAATTAATTTTGTCTGTGTAAACACAGACATTCGTTGTTCGTAGAGATTAAAAGAAAGTTATTATTTAGTTTAAGTATCAGTTTTTATGATATCATTCTAATTTCTTTATAATAAAAAGAAGTATGTATTTGACGCACCGATTTCGAGATACAACCCTTTTCTATAAACCACTTGGAACCGTTTGTAATACGCCTAATTTTTCATATATCTGTTTATTTTTTAATTTCATGATGCCGAGCAAGAATATTTTTTTTATAAATATATATAATGATAATATATATATATTTTTTTTAGAAAATATGTAGGTACATTTTTGAAGCTTACTAAAGGGTGCAAGAGGGACCAAATTTTTTTTTCTTTGTATATATGGCGCACCTTTTTCGAGTTACCCTTTTAATAAACCACCTAATGGAACCGCTGAAACGCCATACTATTTTTCATTTATCTGTTTTAGCCTCAACCGATGTAAACATCCATCGGAGTCGGAACCGCAGGCTCTAGGCGCCACGCACACCCGAGACGACGACGACCAGTAGGCGCGCCTAAGACTTTAAAGGTCATTGGAGCCACCCGGCACCTGACCCGGTGTCCCGCATCGCCTCGCCTCGTGCGTTTTTATTTACATGGAATTCTATGGATTCTATGGCTCACTACATCAACTCCGGATCGCCTCGCTCGCAAGCTGTCAACGCGTTGACGTCGGGTTGATCACCCGCTGACAACACGTGAATAAAATCTTATTATAATGATTATAATGACCAGCTGTTAAATTTTAAGGTTCCGTACCCGAAGGGTGAAAATGGAACCCTATTACTAAGCCTCCGCTGTCCGTCCGTCTGTCACGGGGCTCTATCTCATGAACCGTAAGAGGTATAGATAGTTGAAATTTTCAGAGAATATGTAGTATCTCATGCCACTATGTCAAAAAATAATATCCAAATTAAAGGGGGCTTCCATACAAAAAACGTGATTTAAATGGCTATTTTTGCTCTTTGTTTGTCAAGGCCTCTTGAACCACAAAAGGTAGACACATGAAACTTTCTCTATACAAGGTGCCACGTAACTGGTGTACTAAGCGGAGATCAACCCCCCTCTCAACAAAATTTTTTGTTCTAGCACTTTCCGGGTTTCAAGGTTTTTTACTAAAAAAACACCTCGAAATTTTTTTCGCAACTAGCCCATGTAACAACCCTATCATCAGCTGTTCATCAGTAAGGTGCTTGACCTTTCAATCGCTTTTATTTAGCCAATGCAGTAAATTTTACGGTGGTTCCGTACATTTTTCTTCTGAGCTATTATTTGAACTTACAATGTATAATGTTTATCTGTACGTAGGTACGTTTGTTTCGTGGTAGGTACGTCTACGTAGGTACCTACCTAATAAAGACTATTTATCGATATTTTAGTAAAAGTTATGCGTTAAATAATCTTCATTAGGTAGGTCAATAGTTAGATTTAAAAAAAGTGCTACGAACATGCCTAGTTTTATTTTTAGCATGAACACATCTAGTGTTCTTTATTTGCACATGAAAAAAGAACCCAGAAGGGGTTGTCATTTTTCTAAGCGTACCTATGCGTAGTTATTTTTTACTATGAAAATTTAAAACAACGTATTTCTGAAAATGAACCATGCGGATAAGTTGGGTATAGGGTGCAAACAACCCTGTTTCGGCTTGGTACATGAATAACGTGGCAACTTGTTTATGTAACACTGTACTATCACAAATTCAAGACACCGTAACAGAGCCCTGAGTCCGGTTTGACGATAGTATCGAAACGTCATCGTGGCCATCGAGAATTGCATGTTCGCACGATAGAGGCGCTGTAGGTAGGTACCAATAAAATGAGACGTCACGATCACGTCTCGATACTATTATCAACCGAACTCAGGGCTCACTGCTGAGGCTGGGCGTGGGCAGTCAGTGAATTCATTAAATAAACGAGTCACTATAAAACAAACACTAAGATAACTTTAAAAATATTTTTATTTGGTAACCATTGTAAAAAGTGATTGAAAAAATTTAATTTGAATGCTAAAAATCAAGAAATAGAATAATTGGTTTAATAAAAACGACAAAATGTAAGTTCTTAAAAACGAGAAAACATGACTTCTAGCTCCATTCGAACCTGAAACAAAACAAATACCTAATTTAGTTACATTAATTACATCTTTAACAGCTTTTTTCCGAGATAAAAAGTAGAACAGACTGAGTTACAGTGGTAAACTATAATTTGTATATTTTGTATACTATTTTCAATACTTTTTCATGGAAAAATCGACTAGAATAATCTTCGATACGTAATCTGCCGGCTCGAAAAATATCGAATATCTTCATAGTCCCGATATTTTTTAAATTTGACAGATACACGAAAGAACAGCCAATTAAATATTTCATTCAGTGTTCATTCGCTCACCTGTCAACAATTAGGGAACTAGAGGCGTGCATGTGTCAAAAAGAAAAATAACGCGTACCAAATCCCATAAAAAAACTAAAGAAACTATTAAAGTACTGGGTAATTAATTATCTATATATTTTTAATATCAATATATTTATGAAAACTTGTTGTACACTCATAGGAATATCAATCGGTTCCCTAAAAATAGCGACATACATAATTTAAATACTAGAAATAGGAATAAACTTGCTGTGCCCACAACTAGGCTACACAAGATTAATGTATCTTTTAAAGTATACGCTTCTACAACAAAATACCAAATAAGTTTAAAAAATTATCAATAAATAAATTCAAACAAAATGTCAAACATATCCTTTGTAAAAAGGCTTACTAAAGCATATCAGATTATCTAGAGGATAAAAAAGCTTGGGACGAGTTTTGCTCCAACTCGAAAACGAACAACCTAACAAGGTAAAGGTTTCTTGTTCGCTTCTTTGCTATACCTTAAAAATATTGAAGCGAGCAAAAATCAAAGTGATCACTTATTTTTCTAGTTTTACTTATGTAATATGAATTTTGTGACGTGTCCAAGAGTCCTGTAAGGTCTGAAGGAAATAAAGCACTTTGAATTTTGAGTTTTATCGCGTTTATTTACCTATTTTCCCGACGTTTCAACAGGTAGGTACTCCAGTCATCCCGATGACAACGACAGCGTGTAAACCTGTTGAAACGTCGGGAAAAATCGTAAATAAACGCGATAAAAAAAAATCAGTAAATAAATTCAAACAAATTGTCAAAAACTTCTTGTGTAAAAAGGCCTATAAAATATCAGATTATCTAGAGGATAAAAAAGCTTGGGACGGGATTTGCTCCAACTCGAAATATAACAACTAACAGGCTAAAGGTTTCTTCGTCGCTTCTTTACTTTAGTCTACATACCGAAGCGACTGAAATCAAAAATATCACTTTATTTCCGTGTCAGTGTTTAATTATTAAGAATTTTACCTTTTCTAAGTATACATTTATTGTATTTATGGAAATAAAGAGTTTTTGACTTTGACTTTGATAAATACCCGTTAAATAGTACTATTATTAACGTGTTCAGATAGCATTAAAAAAACTATAGGAACTAAACAATATTTCTATTGCAAACTTAATATACCATCGTCAAGTCAACCGAACTCTGGCCTCAGCTCAGGTATTATTATAAATTATCGCATTAACATTTGCGCGAGAAAATAAATAATTTATTTATTATTAGCTGCTGCCCGCGGCTTCGCACGCGCTTCTTAAGTAACCTATGTCCGTCCCCGGAATACCATTTGCCTCTCTGCCAAATTTCATTGAGATCCGTACAGCTATTTAGCTATAACGACAGACCGAGTTACTTGAATTTATATTATTAGTCAGGAGTTACATATAAATTCCGCTACATATCCGTATGTGTGGGACAGGGTGCGCCCCAGCATTCCTTCCCGTAGTCGAGACACGGCCGGTCTGACACTTTCAGCGCCTCGGCCTTCGCGCAGTACTGGATTACACTGCAAACAAATAAATTACATCACACTAATATAAAAGATGCGAAAGTTTGTATGTTTGTCCTCTTTATCCAGAACTACTGAATGAATCGGGCTAAAATTTTGCAGGCAGGTAGTTTTAGGCCTGGAATAAAACAAAAGCTACTTTTTATCCCTTAAAACAGAAATAGCCGTGTTGCGCAAGCCGCGACATTTTGAGAAAAGGATAGGCATAGGATTTCACGTTCATAAGAGCGGGACAGAGCATACGTTTTTGGTACAGCGGCGTAAGCATAAAAATCAAAATTTTGCTTGTTTTTGCATCAACTTATGAAGAAACTGGTTCAAGGAACCAAATAATTAGTAATAAATAACCTACGAATCAAAACAAGTCATTACAATAGACCGCAGGGTTCCTGAGATCTCTTCCAAATTATGTGCGAAACAGTGCACTTCCATGTTTTTTCATCGTATTTTTTTTGTCCATCGTGTTTTCATTTAAAGTGAACGAAAGAAAAAAAAATGTATTTTATGTAAATCAATTTGTATAGCACGGGGATCCCGCGAGTACTGAGATCTAGGCCTAGTTTGACAACCAAACCGGCTAGGTTCGCCCCTTAACACTAATATGGTATTTAAATAGTTTAGTTCTACAAGGTGCCACGAAACGGGTGTACTAAGCCAAAAGGGGGTGATTGCGGATCCCAGAGTGTTTTTTTAAAGTTCCGTTTTTACCCTTCGGGTACGGAACTCTATTACTAAGCCTCCGCTGTCCGTCCGTCCGTCTGTCACAGTTAAAATTTTTAGAGAATGTGTATTTCTTTTACCGCTATAACAACAAATAATTAAATTAAAATAAATATCAAAATTAAAGGGGGCTCCCATACAACAAACGTGATGTTTTTGTTAAGGTTGTATCGCTTGAACATATGTAGGCACATAAAACTTTCTATAATTAAGTAACACTTCAACTGTAATAAATAACAATAAACACTAAAAATAAAATATAGATGAAAATTTTAAGGTCCCGAACCGAACCGAACAAGTGAAAATTGTTTGATAGATTGTTTGCAACAGTCTGCAGTTAGCTTAATTGTTTCAATTGTAAATGGTAGTTCTAATATGTTTTTATTTTTGAATTGTAATTTTCTTTGTCAATAAAGATCTGAACTAAGTAAAAAAAAGTGAAAAATTGTTATTCTTTGAAACAATTGCCTGATTTTTACGGTACGGTACCCTACGTGTGCTAGTCCACTCGCACTTGGCGGTTTATTTTTTCTAATAATGTTTAAGTAACAATGTCATTACATTACCCGGCTTTAAAGTTGCCTCTTTCCGCTTCGATCACGTGGTTCCAGGATGCAATATTTTCTAGATTATAGGAATTTTAGTAGGTATCTTTATTTTCCTATTTATTTATTAAGTTTTATATATTTGACTTATTCCAAGACTGCAAAATGCATAAAGAATAATAAAGACCAATCTGGTCAAATTTAAATATTTTTTTGAATTTAAATTGAACCACTAGTTCAATTTAAAAATTATTTGTTGCAAAAATTATCTCCAACCTGTGAAAGAGACCTATGTCCAGCAGTGAACATTTTTGGCTGAAATTAAGATAAAAATTTTAAGTTTTATTTATTCATATTAGTATAAATTAATTACCCATAATCACCCTTCTCCATCCACTTCGCATCGAGCTTGTTCAGCGCTTCCCACTTCCCCTTCGGCATGCCACAGATGAGGTCCGACTTCACAGTTCGGACGGCTATTATTGGTGCTGGGATGAACCCTGCAATAATATTAGAAATAAATAAATAAACCGGCAATAAATTTTGCACATCGAACTTTGGAAAGAGAGAATCGGCTAATTTCGGCTTCGTATAGCGTTATCTCTGTCGCACGAAATACTAGTAGTCCGGTATCTATTAGGAGCTATAAAATAATCATTATTATTTTTATTTACTTTAAGTTATAATGAGACACCTATATCTCTACCTTTGTAAAATGAAATAGAACTTATGTTTTGATTTTTAACATTAATTTAAACTTGCTATTTGATTTTATTTTGCTATTTACTTTAATTGAAAATAAAGCTACAGTGACGACAAAATCAGAAAGCTACACTCTAAAATACTAACTTCATTACACTGTACACTCAAATCATGATAATACACGGGTCTTAACAGTAAAAACTTTGAGTATCACTTTGCCGAACATTAGGTGATTCAGCCGAATATTCGGCCGAATATGAATATTCGGTAAAGCTGCCGAATACCGAATATAAAACGAATATTCGGCCCATCTCTAGTTACTACACGTACAACTGTGTGTCTGATGTCTATGTTACTTCTTGAATACAATCGTGCAAGTGAGACAGTTGCGAAATATAGACATTTTATTTATCATACCCCTCTCACAAAATGAAACCTCCTCAAAACAGACGAAATTTCGTATGCCCATGATAAAAAAAAAACAAAACACCATCATCGGCGTCGTCTGTCAAAATCATAACCCATGCCATCTGCGCCCCGTGCGTGCGCCGTACATCCCTTGCATGTTGAACGCAAACCGAACTCGCTAGGACGCGGCGCGGGTTGAGAAAGCTCCGTCAAGTGGGAGGCGAAGAGTGTCCATTCTATACGTTAGTATTATTCTCTGTCCTAAGCTACGCCAAAGATTTAAAAAGGGCCTGAGACGCAGGAGGTTGCGGGTTTGATTCCAGCCTGGGGACAAATATTTGTACGATCTGCAGATATTTGTATTTTTTTTGTTCAGGGCTAGATGTTGCTGTTGTGAATCCAGCATCCATACTTATACCTCTGTAATAAATTCTAAAGTAACTCTCTCTGTATGTCTATTACCTTTTCACGCCTTAACGGCTGAACGAATCTCAATGAAATTTGGCAGGGAGGTAAATGGTATCCCGGGGACGAACATATACTACTTTTTATCTCGGAAAAGAGCGGACGAACCCGCAGGCAGCAGCTAGTTATTTATATATTTAATGGCGTTTACCCGCGGCTTTGCACGCGCTTTGCAAGTAGCCGTCCCCAGGATATTGTTTACCTCCCTACCAAATTTCATTATTATCCGTTCAGCCGTGACAGATAACAGACAGACAGGCACAGTTACTTTCGCTTTTTATTAGTAATGATTATAAAACAATTTAAGTAGGTAAGGCACCTAAGAGCTGAAAAAACTATCAATAAATAAATTCAAACAAATTGTCAAACATATCCTTTGTACAAAATATCAGACATTATCTAGAGGATAAAAAAGCTTGGGACGAGTTGTGCTCCAACTCGAAAACTAACAACCTAACAAGATAAAGGTTTCTTGTTCGTTTCTTTACTTTACCTTAAAAAGATTTAAGTGAACAAAAATCAAAGTGATTTATTTCCTAGTTCTACTTATATAATTTGAATTTTGTGACGTGTCCAAGAGTCCTGTAAGGTCTAAAGGAAATAAAGCACTTTGAATTTGAATTTGAGAAGTACTCTGCTAGAAACACGTGCGAAGCCGGGGCGGGTCGCTAGGTAGATACTAAATAACGGACTGTTATATTTATATGCTTGTAAATATTACCCAGAAATTACCCAGGTCATAGTGAAAAATGTGGCACGCGTTGGGCGGTGGGCGATATTTGAGCGGGCTAACCAGTTATCGTTCAAGTTCACTAGATGGCGCAAGACTTGTTGTGATGAATGTTTTGATTTAAAAGCATTCATATTAATTATATTGTACTCAAGGGTTTCCCTAAACGAGAGCAGACATTTTTATAATTAAATTCTATGTTGTTTTATTAGTTTACACAAACATACATATACCTAACGCCATCTATTGTAATTTTTTGAACCGAAAATCTTTTCTATGGAATGAGATTTCATGGTATAACTACATAAATACCTTGCAAAGCAGCTTCCAGTCCACTCGTGGGAACGACATTCCTCTCTCCCAATAGCTTTCGATAGTTGAGGTCCCCTTTGAACAGTATGCCGCACGCGTATTGCAGTTTACGATACAAATTGTATTCGTATTTTTTCATGTCTTTGTAACAATGCGGGTAAGTCCAGTAGGGCTCTTGCTGTTGGTGGAAAATAATGTCTAAAGCGAAGTCTTATAACTGTTTGCAACTTATTTAAAATAACGCCCTCTGGGATCATTCTTTTGAACAACGACAGGCGTGAAATTTTCTTTACTAAATATTTCAATAAAACGATATGTACATATATATGAATACAGGTAGGTATTCATATGGCGTTGAAAGGTCAAGAACTGTGTGAGTGAGTGGGCTTTATGTCAAACCGCCATTTTGTTATTGGCGTCGACGAGTACACGCGGTGCGTATATAATATAATTTTGTTTTTCGGCGCTTTTTAAATATTTTTTCACAAGGACACCACAATATTAAGTAGTATATAAGTTATTATATTATTTAATTGAATATCGAAAAGCTGTAGGAAACTATTTTTTATAAATTTAATGCTGGACACAGCATCATCTAGCCCTTAACTAAGCAGAGCTTGTGTTATGGGTTACTGATAGAATCTCTAATAACAAAATCGAATGTATGAATGATGATGGTTATATAATTTACAAAGATATTTTATATTTCACAGCCAAAACACCCGGAACAAATCTGAAGATCGTACAAACATTTGTCCCGAGGCGGAAATCGAACCCGCATCCTTCTCCCACCGCGCCATAGAGGTAATTAAAACAAGGGAATTAGAAGTTTAAAAGAAAATATTGGGTTTTGTTTAGAGGGCGCAATGCGTGCCATTCTGTGAAAAGGATAGGCATAGAATTTAGCGTTCATAGGAGCGGGACAAAGCATGCGCTTTTGGAACGGCGGCGTGAGAGCAAAAATCAAGTTATTGTTTATTTACAAGAAAACTACGCAACTTGAAGAAACTGGTTCAAGGAACCAACTAATTAGCAATAACCTACGAATCAAACCATAAGTCAAATGACAATAGACCGCAGGGTTCCTGAGATCTCAACCAAATTATGTGGGAAACAGTGCACTTTTGTGTTTTTTTTTATCTTAATGTACCGCTATTTGTGACGTAATATGTTGGAGGTCTATGTACAGCAGTGGACGTGTGTGGGCTGATATGATGACCAATACGTACACAAACTACAAAGGTCCCGTCATTGACGAATGCGTACCACGCCTCCCCGAGCTGT
Organism: Eupithecia inturbata; assembly: GCA_963662085.1. Classification (NCBI taxonomy): domain Eukaryota; kingdom Metazoa; phylum Arthropoda; class Insecta; order Lepidoptera; family Geometridae; genus Eupithecia; species Eupithecia inturbata. The sequence continues at coordinate 1,297,748 of OY759202.1, read as the reverse complement.
TTCAGTGCGTCCGCGGACACGACGCGTGGAGGCTCCCCAGGCGGCGGCTCCTCACCTTCTTTCACTGAAATACACAAGTTATTTATTTATATAGGTAAGGTTTTTTATAGAGCTTAGTGCTCCACCCACACTACAGCCCGAACACTCGACCATCTCTCCATGCAAAAGTCGCGTCTCGGCACATACATGCGCAACTGTGTTGCGCTACACGTGCAACTGTGTTCCGCTACACGTGCAACTGTGTGTGTGACGTTAAAAGTCACTTGATGAACATATTGTACGAGTGAGATAGTTTCAGATTCATTTATTAATTGCAAATATGTACATAGATAGGTAGCTTTAGTTCTAACTATAGCTAAAGTTCGTACATACACCCTGTTGGGTAAAGTAATTTATTATTTTGTCACAGATATTATTACTCGTTTTTCCTTATGTCATTCACTTTTCATTATAATAATTTAGTTAAGTTTCAATTGTAAACACTAGTTCTAATTTGTTTCTATTCTTTAACTATAATTTTCTTTATATAAACGTAATTTATTTTATTTTTACATTTTTTACATTACGCCACGTAACACTATTCAGTACACCCGGCTTTATAAATAATATTTAGGGTTTTTCGTTATAGTATAATATAATATAATAAATATTAGGTCCTTACATATGAAATTGGCGTTTTTCGTACTGGCCACTTTAATCACAAATTTCTCCTCTTTGGTAAGGAATTCCAAATTCAAATTTGTACAGCTATAGACTCATGTATTTGTGCTTCGATGATCGTCATTCATTTGTTTTTTTCTTCTGTTTTTTTCTGTTTGCGTCACTCATTTTACAAAATGGAAAACTTAAAATATCGCATTATTTACGAGTACGAGTTCCGCCGTGGCACTAGTGCTGCGGAAACAACTCGAAGGGTGAATGATGTGTATGGCGGTCGTGTTGCAAAAGAAAACACAGTTCGTTTTTGGTTCCAACGTTTTCGTTCTGGAAATTTTGACCTGCAGAACAAGCCCCGTGGACGGCCTGAGACTCAAGTTGATAATGAAGAGTTGAAGGCTATTGTGGAAGCGGATCCATCGCAAACCACGTCCGAGTTAGCTGCAGGCTGCGATGTTAGTGATAAAACTGTTTTAATTCACTTGAAGCAAATTGGGAAGATTAAAAAGCTTGAAAGGTGGGTACCTCACGAATTGACTGAAGCAAACCGGCAAACGCGCGTCGACTGCTGCGTTACATTACTAAACCGGCACAATAATGAAGGTATTTTAAACCGAATCATTACCTGTGATGAAAAATGGGTTCTTTACGATAATCGGAAGCGCTCAGCGCAATGGTTGGATCCTGGCCAGCCAGCCAAATCCTGCCCCAAGCGAAAATTAACCCCAAAAAAGTTACTTGTAAGCGTTTGGTGGACTAGTGCCGGTATTGTTCATTACAGTTTTCTCAAATCTGGCCAGACTATTACGGCTGATGTCTATTGTCAGCAATTGCAAACCATGATGGAAAAGCTAGCGGCTAAACAACCTAGGCTGGTCAATCGCTCCACGCCACTGCTGCTTCACGACAACGCTAGACCACACACTGCGCAACAGACGGCTACTATATTAGAAGAGCTTCAATTGGAAAGTCTAAGACATCCTCCGTACTCCCCGGACCTTGCTCCAACAGATTACCATTTTTTTCGAAATTTGGATAACTTCTTGCAAGGGAAAAAATTCAACTCCGATGGGGCAGTCCAAATCGCCTTCAAAGATTTTATTGATTCCCGTCCGACTGGTTTTTTTAGTAAAGGGATCAATGAACTACCTATAAGATGGCAAAAGTGCATAGAAAATAATGGTTCATACTTTGATTAATTAAATATATTATATTAAAAAATATTCGACTTTTTGTTCCTCCCATACAAAACGCCAATTTCATATGTAAGGACCTAATATTAGTATATATTATAAATTCGAAAGTAACTTTGTCTGTCTGTTACCTTTTCACGCCTAAACGGCTGAACGGATCTCAATGAAAATTGGCAGGGAGGTAAATGGTATCCCGGGGACGAACATAGGCTACTTTCTATCTCGGAAAAAAGCGTGCGAAGCCGTGGGCAGCAGCATGTAGCTACATGATTCCTCAGTGCTAAAGGTTACGTTTTATCCAGTATCACAGTGAGCAAAGCCGCGGGCCGTAGCTAGTGTAATAGTTATACATTAGCCAAACTCGATGTATAATGTTTGTAAACAAACCACAGCACAAATAACTAAAAGTCATTTGCTTGGCGTCGAGTTTCAGATATAATTGTCAGCAATATTTTTGAAGGAAGGATCTCAAATCGACTAGTTAATTGCTTAAAAAAAGACGCGGCAACAGAGTGAATTTTAGGTTAAGTATGGGCGGTTTGTTTTAAACATTCTACATCGAGTTTGTCTAGTGTATCGGTATCTAATGTCGACTGACCTGGTTTATCTTCTGCTTCTACTGTTTTGCTGAAAGTTGCGTTCACGCACGAGCTTATCACGTAACTGTCAAAAACAAAAATAAAAAAATGAAATTAAAAAAAAAAAACGATTAAAAATTTTATGTAATTTGAAAATACAAATAAAGTGCCACAGAAAATGTTTAGTATTTCATATGGGGGTGATAACGGACCCCTGTTTCAAGGTTTAGTTAAAATTAAATTAGAGAGACATAATAATGTCGCGGCGTAAGAATCGAACCCCAAAACTCAACTCGTGGATGTCGTAAGAGTCGACTAAGGGAACCTATCAGAGGAAGACCAGCTTCCTTCTGAGTATATTAACACCTCTACTGCGATCACCAATCCGCCTGCCAAGCGTGGTAATTAAGGCAAACTCCCTTCGGGGGGGAGGCATGTTCAGCAGTGGACGTTTATATGCTGAGGATGTATATTATTCTTTATTTTTATTTATTAATCTTAGGAAACCTTACGGCTAAAAATTTAAATAATATATAAATAATTGAAATAACATCATCATCTAGCCCCAAGCTAAGCAGAGCTTATGTTATGGGTACTAGATAACTGATATACTTAATACAATACATTACACAGATAGATATTTTTTATAATACATAAAAAATACCCAGAACACCCGGAACAAATATCTGCAGATCGTACAAACATTTGTCCGGAGGCGGGAATCGAACCCGCAACCACCTGCGTCGCAAGCGGATCTTCGCCCGCAGCGCCACAAAGGTCGTCAATAAAACTGTTTGCGCAGATTTCATTACTTCTAAGGATCACCTCACCTGAAATCCTTCGGAGTTACGTCTGATATGAACCATGGTATATTTTTCACATGAAATCTAACCTAAAACAATAATTTAAATTGCTTATCATCACCTTCACAATTTGATTTCATCAATCAACATTCATTTTTATGTCTTCACCAGACTCCGTTATCACGTAGCAGTTTGATGGCAGACGGTTGTTAGTGATGTGACAATATTTTCCACATATTATTCAACCCTTTGTTATCGGTGACCTATAGAATAAAAAAATTAATCGCATATCTTATAATATTTATCCATGTTCGTTTTGTGCACAAATAGCTTTTGCTAGCGGCATCGCTCGAGTTTACTCGGATAAATAGTAGTCTTTGTTGTTATTCTTTATTGAATTTAAGTATCTATTTTGAACGTCATGTAATAATACATAAAAAAAAGTTTTGTTCCCTTTCCTTCTCGAATAATTTATTTGGAAAGCAGGGTCACATCCCTAACAACTATCTGCCACCAATCTGCTACGTAGATAACGTAAAGGGCTAACGTAAAGGGGACTCATCGAAGCCACCCGACCCTCGCCTAGTGCGGACGCCGCGTTGTCGCGTGTGGGCGGCGCGCAGTCCACTCGAGACCCATGCGCTGTGAACGCAAGGCAAGCAAGCACGCGCCGCCGCGCGTGGTCGGCGTGTGATCAACCCGACGACAACGCGTTGACAGCTTGCGATGGAGTTGATGTAGTGAGCGCATATCCATAGAATTCCATTAAAGAATACTAACCGCACGAGGCGAGGCGGTGCGGGTCGGATGCCGGGTGGCTCCAATGAAATTAAATAATCATATTTAATCCATTAAATAGCTAATCGTATTAATAGTATAAAGGTGAAAGTTTGTGTCGTTGTGAAGATGTTTGTTTATTGTTCGGGATTTGCTCCAACTCGAAAAATAACAACTAACTAACAGGCTAAAGGTTTCTTCGTCGCTTCTTTACTTTAGTCTACATACTGAAGCGACTGAAATCAAAAATATCACTTTATTTCCGTGTCAGTGTTTATTATTAAGATTTTGACCTTTTCTAAGTATACATTTATTGTATTTATGGCAATAAAGAGTTTTTGACTTTGACTGACTTTGTCGGAAGACAACGTCAAAAATACTGAATGGATCGGGATGCAATATTGCACACATAAAGATCTGGACCTGGAATAACATAAACGCTACTTTTTATTCCAAAAAAACACGAGCGAAGCCTCGGGCAGAAGTTAGTAGCAGCCCAATATATTTTAGGTACTATCATGACTTGAGACTAGATATGATTTTTATTTTTAGCACAACAACTTGCCAGCTTGGCGCTCGGGACCGAAGTGAATTGTTCTAGGTAGCGATTTTACATCATAGCTCGGTGGCGGTTAATTCCGAGACTGCCACGCCATTGGATGCGCCTTGAATGCTTCCTATTGGCTTGCGTGTCTCGTCAAATCGCGTGTCACAATAATGGTGTTGCCTACTAATTTGACAACTTGAAAAACGATGACAAGTGATTGATTACTAATATTCTATCAGATACCAAAAATCACCAGTATTGTATGTATTTATGTATCTAGTGTAAGTATTATTGTTTTCTTTTATTTTTAGAGTGTCTCGGTCTATTTTGTTCTTCATGTCCAGTCCATCCCAAGGTTGCCTGGAAGATATTGTTCATAGCGATAAGACCACCTTTGTACTTCGTCAACTCTTAGCATCTATTTCTGTTTTGTTTTCTGTCATTGTGTGGTACATTAAAGTATTATCTATATATCTATATTTTTGGAAAATTAAAGCCGTTCGCTCCTCAGAGCAGTGAGATGGAATCGATGTGATGACTATGACATAGGTACTATGCAGCTAGGGCACTGAAAGTGTTAGTACACAAAAAACCGCCAAGTGCGAGTCGCTCGCACACGAAGGGTTCCGTACTGTAAAACGCAACGGCAACTTTTTCAAAGAACATCAAATTTTCACTTGTTAAAATTTAAAGGGGTCTCCGAGACCCCTTTATATTTTAAACTGTGTTATATTTTTAAAATATAACAACAATATAACTTGTGTTATTTATAGAAACTTTCCTGTGTCTACCTATTGTGGTTCAAGAGACAACCAAAGAACCAAAAATAGCCAAAAAATTATAGTGTTTTTTGTTTGAAAGCCCCCTTAAATTTAGATAGGTATTTATTTTATTTTTATTGTGTGCTGTTATAGAGGAAAGAGTGAATGCACATTCTCTGAAAATTTCAACTGTCATCCTCTTACGGTTCATGAGATAGAGCCCTGTGACAGACAGACAGACTGACAGCGGAGGCTTAGTATTAGAGTTTTCCGTTTTCACCTTTCGGGTACGGAACCCTACAAACTTACTTACTTTGTCAACTATTTTCTGTGCAATCAGAAAGTTGGCGAAGCACAAGTCGGCAAATAGCTCGTAGCCTGCGTTATCGCACACGATATCTGAAAGGAAAAACATGAATAAGAGAAAGATTTTGAAACCCCTATGTTCTCTTTAATATCTCAGCAACTACCGCAGCTATTAACTTGAAATTTAAAATATTAATACATTTTGTGCGCCTGTACCTACAGATGTAAACAAAAAAATAACAAAAAATAAAAATTATCAGTACAAATTGTGATGTCGAAAAGAGACCTACAAGGTCAAGTAGGGTATCGAATGAAAGATATCAATTTGTACATTTCAAAACAGTTTTTAAATTTCTATGGGTTTCATTCTTATTGAAATAATTGAAAAGAGAAAAGAGAGAGACAGAGAGATTACCCCTCACCTAATCTCCGAAGTTTGCAGAGCGATTCATCAGAAATGTAGGTACTATTTTAAGGATTTGTTTTTTTGATAATTTATTAAATAGCGAAGCCTCTAACCGGTACCTACTGTGTATTGTACATATTATTATTATTATTAGTATTATAAAATCAATGCTATAGTACATTATTTGTATAATTGACAAACGTTCGAAACCCTCGGCGCGCGAGTTACACTTGCTCTTGACGGATCTTGTTTCTTCATTAAGAGGGCGCAATCCGCGCCATTTTGTGAAAAGGATAGGCATAGGATTTAGCGTTCATAGGAGCGGGACAGAGCATACGGTTTTGGAACGGTGTACGCGCAAAAATCAAGGTTTTTGCTTATTTACAAAAAAACTACACAACATATGAAGAAACTGGTTCAAGAAACCAAATAATTAGTAATAAACCTACGAATCACAACATAAATAATTCAATAGACCGCAGGGTTCCTGAGATCTCGACTAAAATATGTGCGAAACAGTGCACTATAATGATTATTATAATCGTAATTTTTTTCGCAATCGTGTTTTATCATTCAAGGAACCAAAAAAAAAATTTGAATTTTATGTAATTGGAGTTTTTTTACCACGGGGATCCCGCGAGTACCTACTGAGATCTCGGCCTAGTTTGACAACCAGACCTGCTAGGTTCGCCCCATAACCTGTACCGTCCCCCTGTTGTGCAGAGCCTCCCCGAATCGTTCCACATAAGCTGGTATATTTTAACTTTTTTTTTAACTTACTAGATTCTTTCTGCGCAACGTGGATTGCCAGCGTTGGAAACAAAAATGGCCGACTGAATATTTTCGAAGCACAGCATTTTAACAGTGATGTTATGTCGACTTACCGAAGAGCACACATTGCGGTATCACCATCTTGGCAGGGCAAGGCGGGGGCTTAGGGGGCTCCTCCGCGGGGGCAGCGGGGGCAGCGAGCTCATCACTCTGCAACATTTATATTCATACACGCTGGATATTTACAAAAAAACACACCATTATCAGAGAAAATTATTATTGAAGAATAGCAACACATTATACCATTTACCATTGAAACAGTTAAGCTAACTCCAGACTATTACAAACAATATACATAGAGCTCAACTAAGGGTCAAGTTGAGCCCTCCACATCATCGTTAAGCTCTGCGCACATTAATCCAGCACCGCTACCACACAGAACAAAAACGTGCATTTAAATATGGGCTTAAACTCGTTATCTTTAGATACATTTTACAGTGACAAAATGGCTTCCCGCAACCTTCAAACGAGTGGCCAGCGAGCTGTCTGTCATCTGACGCCGTCAATATAAAATTCATCTAAATGTTACGAGTTAAAGCCATATTTGAATGCACATTATTGTGCTGTGCTGCAGCGGTGCTTTCCAGGTGTGCGACAAGCTTAAGGCACACATTTTTCTAAAAAGAAACCAAAAATAAAATGTCATCAAACAAAATATCAATCAAATAATATAAACAAATTAGAACTAGTATTTACTATTCATACAATTGAGGGAACTGCAGACTGTGGCAAACAATCTACAGTTAGCTCAACTGAAAAACATAACAATTTCTATGAGTAAATCAAAATAAAAATGAAATATATTAGGTATAAATCATAGGTATAAATATAAATCAATTAGGTACCAATCTATATACACTATTATAATACTTTATTAAAAAAGAAAATTCAAATCAAATAATAGAAACAAATTAGAACTAGTGTTTACAATTGAAACAATTGAGCTAACTGCAGACTGTGGCAAACAATCTACAGGTAGCTCAACTCAACAACTCATTATAAGTTGTATATACATATCTATTTGTTAGTTGTATACCCAAGACCTATAACTATTAATTATAAGTTCTAATGTACTTTTAATCTTTATTTAGATACACATACTTATTTACTTAAATAATTAAGTAAATTATATTAACCTCCTTTTTAAATATCGGCACACCAAAGTTTTTGGCTAATCGATGGCAACTGCATTGAACCTTTAAATTCGTATTCTGGAAAAAAATGTTACTAACTTACAAACATATTAATTTTAACTATATTATATATTTTATCTGTTTTGCTGAAAGGAAAGGCTACAATTACTTAAAAACTGTACGGGGTATGTACAGTTGTAATAAACATTTTTTTTTATATTTTGATATATTTTTTAACTATTACAAATTTTAATCAATTTTACTATCTTACTATAGAAACTTTCGTAGTTTGACGAATTCGTTATAAATGTAAGCAGGACGAACCTAGTTTGGTCCCGCAGAGACTCGGAACGCGCGCGACTCACCCTGATGGAGTGCCATCATCCATCAAGCATGAAAGTATGTAAAAAACGATTTTATAAAAAAATTACTATAAAAAAAATCATGAAAGTGCAGTTTCGCACATCACTTTGGTTGAGATCTCAGGAACACTGCGGTCTATTGAAATGATTTATGTTTTGATTCGTAGATTATTACTGATTATTTGGTTCCTTGAACCAGTTTCTTCATAAGTGTACTTTTCTTGTAAATAATCAAAACCTTGATTTTTGCGCTTACGCCGCTCCACAAACGTATGCTCTGTCTCGCTCCTGTGAACGCGAAATCCTATGCCTATCCTTTTCACAAAATGGCGCGGATTGCGCCCTCCCTTATTTCAGACTTGTTACGCACTATCATAATTTGTCTTATTATTCGTATACATATTATATTATGTCATATTTAATTAGTAAAACAAGAGTTTTTACTTACATTTGCAATTTTATTTCTCATGGCTTCGGCCTTATTGCAGATCCCATCAGCCGCCTTTCCGGAATCGTCGGCTAAGACCTGAAAACGTCAACATCAACTCACCATTCATGGATTTCTTCTGTCAAGAATCAACATCAATAACGTTTATGTGTCCTGGACACGACGAGCCTTCATAGTTTATAGGAAAGATGACTTTGTGCGGACTGAATAAGGCTCGAAATTATGCGACAAACTCTACATAGCTACAGAATAGATAATAGTGTTTATAGGGCATAGATTGTGTAATAGTTGTCGGCACCCGACTCGCAGGTTAGGCCTATTTATAGATTGATTTCTCGAATGAATGGAAACAAAAGACAAGGACAATAAAAATGTTCTAGAATAAAGAAAGAGATAGGTAGGTCAGGATGTTAGGCGAATTTTCTCGTGGGTTTTGAAGGACAAAATTGTGTATAAAAGCCGAGCCTTTTCGAAGTTAAGTTAAGTTCAGATCTAAGCGAACACACGGTGGTAATAAGAGTGCAAAATGGGAAATAAAGGAAAAATACAGAAAAAGGAGTTTTATTTGGAAGAAAGTAAATACAGTCCACCACATTTAAGGATCGTTCATTAATCACGTGAGCTCGAAAGGGTCACGTGATTGACGACGGGTGACGGGGGGGGGGGGGTTTGGAAAAAATATCGAAACATCACAAGGGGAACGTAGTGTGATATCACGTGCAGGTATTATTGTTTTGATGAATGCGCGATTTTTTTTATTTTTTTTTTGAGTATTTCAGATACTTTGTATGTACAAAAAAATAAACGTGATTTTGGGTAGGGGGAGTAGTCTAAAACCTCACCAGGTATCACAAGGGAGAGGTAAAATTGCTAAAAATACCCCATATGTACCTATTTATTTCTTAATACGTAAAATTTAAGATACTTTACTAAGTGATTCAGAGTACATCCGATAGATGGCGCTAAAAGTACAACAAGTGAGAATATTCCTCATTGAGTAGGACTCAATGACATTCCTATATCGCGCAAACGCTTGATTCCTCAAAGATTGAAGATGAACTATCCGACATGAACTGTCGATCATTCTTGTGGACTGCTTCTACACCACCGTGCGCAAGCGCACCACTGTGCGCAAGCGGGATTATCACTGGTGCGCAGAGTCCGAGCCAGCTCTAAGACCATTCTCAACGTGTTCTCTAACAGGTATGACTGCATTTATCTGTACCACAACTCAAGGATGCATGTTCTAACTAATAACAATAAATTATTAAGTTTAATTATTCTATGTGATTCTCGCAAAACTATATTCTATTTTCTGTATTTTCATTATTGTATTTCTTTTAATTTGACAGGGTGTATATTACTATTGCCGCTTTAACAACAAATAATAAAATCAAAATCATCAATCCAATACTTAAGCTTAGTAACGTTACTTTATTTTGTCCTTGTGTTCAATGTAAGTATGTACTTAATGTTATTGCCAGACATAATAGCTCAATCATTACACTTATTTAAATTGGACGTTCTACCTACTAGATTTATGCAAGTGGTGTTTACCTATAAGCGGTTTGTGCACATATCATTATTTCATAGTTAATTATAAAATGTATTTAATCTGTAACTCTACGTCTTCTCACATGTTGGTATTTTTATAAGATATTTAGATGTAAGAACTCTGTGTATGAAACCATTGGTAAACCTAATAAAGAAAAGAAAAGAAAAGGAAGAAAATTATAATTTAGGGGGCCAACGTCCATTTTACTCGTGTTTACCTTATCCTTATAATCTATAATCATCTGGAAGGGGTCTATGAGACCCCCGCCGCCGCTCGCTGCAGCGTTGCCAGGTAAAGTCACGTTTTCGCCCAGGGACAGAGATAGGTCGCATTTGTTGGCCCATAGGCAGATCTGAAAACAGATAAAAATATAAAAGACTAGACTTAAGTTTAAATAGCCTGAAAGAGATCGCTCAGCGGTAAGGCCACCGATTGTACTTTACTCTTTATCGGTGTACCTATAGCAAAGTATTTTTGTATTTAAAATCCATAGGTACTAAAAAAATCGATAACAAAATTCCAAAAGTTATTCGCGATTTGTCTAGCAACCAATTTAGTGCAAAATTAAATGATTTTTTTTAAAAAGCTTATTGTACAGTAAATGATTTTTTAAATGACCGTGTTGTTTGACTTTATTCATATTTAATTGACTATGTAACATTAATCTTTTGGTTTATCATTACCCGCATACTTACTTATAATATAACTTTTATTATTTTATTTAAAAAAACTTGATATTCACTTTATGAAATTTAATGTACCTAATGCATTATTGATTTGACATTAAAACTTAAAACTCTTTGACTTTTTTTTATTATATTACTAGCTGTTGCCCGCGGCTTCACACGCTCTTTTCCGGAATAAAAAGTAGCCTATGTCCGTCCCTGGGATACCGTCTACCTCCATGCCAAATTTCATTGAAATCCGTTCAGCCGTTTATGCGTGAAAAGGTAACAGACAGACAGAGTTACTTTCGAATTTATAATATTAGTAAGTACAGATAGATTCTATATAATGCAATAAAAAGAGATTTACTAAGACGAGAGGCGGTAATACTGGATTCTGTTCAAATGTTGTTAAAAAAATTGATAAATTTTATTATTTTGTAGATCGAACATAACATTAAATGTTTTTCGGGTTGCATTGAAACCATCCATTGTAAACTAGCCATAGTCGATGTAGAATGTTAGTAAACAAACCACCGTTGCCGCGTCTTTTTATACACAACTAGCAAACCCGGCGAACTCCGTTTAGCCACCGGCTCCGGCTTCGTATCAGAGATGGCGCTTTATGTGAAAAAATATTTTCCCGCTTTTCTTTTTAATTTTTTCCTGAATTTTCTTTGATATAAACCTCACGGAGCCCGAGACCTTTCCAACGAATGCAAAACCGTGGAAATCGGTTCGTGCGTTCTGGAGTTATAGCGTCAGGAAGGAAAACCCGACTTATTTTTATATAGTACATTTACATTACTTGTCGATTTGAGATCCTTCCTTCAATAAATATTGCTTATAATTATATCTGAAACTCGACGCCAAGCAAGTGAGTTTTAGTTATTTGTGTCGTAGTTTGTTTACAAACTTTCTTCATCGAGTTTGGCTTGTGTATAGATAGGTACAACGTGCCAATTTTACCTTTAATAAAGCTATGAAGTCTTGTTTTCTTTTGTCCTTTTCACTCTTTGTCATCATGGTCACAATCTGAAAATTATTTTTAAATCATTAAAGCATAATAGCCCTTTTATTAGGAAATAATAATGGATAAATATGATTTTAAAGTTTCTTCATTGTGAATAATTGTGTTTTATTGTCTATTTGTGTTATTTTCTTCTCACCTTCTCAGCAGCAACACACATCGGTTCTAGACTGTTGGCAAACGATGCATTTTTCTGATCTTCGAAAGGGTCCCAATTCCCCAGAGATTTGCTAAAACATAAATTAAATTTGCCTTTATTTTAGCTTAAGTACATACATACTAAGGTTTAAAAATCCTGAAAGAGGACGCTCAGCGGTAAGGCCACCGATTGTACTTTACCCTTTATCGGTGTACGTATAGCAAAGTATTTTTGTATATTAAATCCATAGGTACTAAAAAAAATCTATAAAAAAATTCATGTAACATAGATTTCTTTTGTCTTAATCTTTGGGTTTATCATTACCCGCATACTTACTATATTTTATTATTTTATTTAAAAAAAACTTGATATTATGAAATTTAAAGTACCTACTGCATAATTGATTTGACATCGTTTATTTATTTGACTAACTTAATATTCTTTGACATATACCTACACCTACAGACATTATTTTTATTATATTATTAGCTGCTGCCCACGCCTTCACACGCTTTTTTCCGGGATAAAAGCAGCCTATGTCCGTCCCCTGGATACCATCTACCTCCTTGCCAAATTTCACTGAGATCCGTTCAGCCGTTTAGGCGTGAAAAGGTAACAGACAGACAGAGAGATAGACAAAGTTACTTTCGAATTTATAACATTAGTATGAATTTAAATTAAATTTCATAATTTCACACATAGTAAGTAGTGATTCAAATGATAATATTAATGCATGCTTCTAAATAAAATTAAATAATTAGTTACTTCCAATGTTTTTAGATATGTATATTGAAATGTATGAACCCCCTAAAGGCAGAATCCAGCGACATAAATAAGTCTTATGAACTGACTGTTCTGTTATATTACCTGATTACCTTGACTATTTGCGAGCGCGTTTAGACGGACTGTATGTCACGTCTAAACGCGCTCGGCTTGAATAACAGAGTCGTCCTAAGATGGGTACCGGGACACGCAGGAATCAACGGCAATGAGTGTGCCGACGAACTTGCTCGTTGCGGGGCCAAGGGGACTCAGCTGGGCCCCGAGCCGTTCTGTGGCATACCTAAAAGCCTGGCTAACAGAACCCTCTTGGATTCCTGCTTCGAGGAAGCTTCCAAGCTTTGGAAGAATTCCTTGGGCATGAGTCACTCTAAGTCATTAATAAAAGCCTTCGATAAACGGTTCACCAACCGAATCCTAGCGCTAAGCAGAAGCAACCTTCGCATCATGACAAGAGCCCTAACTGGACACTGTCGCCTTAACAAGCACATGTTCAAACTGGGTCTAAGCGACACACATTCCTGCAGATTCTGCGAAGAGGCGGAGGAAACGCCTCTCCACCTGCTAGGAGAGTGCGGAGCACTGATGCAAAAACGTAGCATCCATCTGGGCAAGCACCTGCACAGCCCAGACGAGCTACGAGCCATCACCCCGAAGAAAATCCTGCAGTTCCTAGCAGCTGCAAGGGTTAGTGGCGAACTATGAACGTCGCAGCTTCAGGGCTGAACACTTGAGTGGCGATCACAATAGGCCTTTCATGGCCGCAGTGACACGAAAGCCACCTAAAGCAAATAAAAAAAAAATAAAAAAATATATTACCTGATTCACAAACAATAAATTAATTAATGAATTACTAATATTTTAAATTTGAAAGTAACTCTGACTTTCTTTCTGTCTACACTAAATACATTTGCCGAGTCGCGGTCTCCACTCGAGAACACGTTTACCCCAGCGGTTGTCGGTTCTTCGCGAGATATGGCCGGCCCACTGCCAGTTCAGCTTGCTAATTCTTTGAACTTTGTCGATGACTTTAGTACTATAATTATAACTCAAATAGATAGTATTTAGGTAGGTACCTTAATTCACATCCCTCCCTTATCTTCCTATAAACATAGCACTCTGAAAAAACCCAGACATTGTTAAAATATTTTTTGTTATCGCAGTTGTCGATCCATTTGTTCCATAGTTTAGCTTCCTCGGTGTCGACTGTGAACTTTTCATATTCCTTGTTTGTGATTAGGTCGCTTTTGAGTTTCGCGAGGAAATGGACGTACGCTTGGTCGCCCTGCAAATAAATAATTTGTAAACAAGATAGGTATACCTAGGATTTCGCGTTCATATGAGCAGGACAGAGCATACGTTTTTGGAACGCCGTAAGTTTTTGCTTATTTACAAGAAAACTACACATCTTATGAAGAAACTGGTTCAAGGAACACAATAATTAGTAATATAATAACATACGAATCAAAACATAAGTCGAACGAAACGAAAATCGAAGTTACCGATTCGTTTTTGCGCAAACGCTATCGTATTTATGTGGCGCTTGGAGTAGGTTTTGCTTGAAAACGATTCAGAAACTCGATTTTTGTTTTCCGAGTAGGTTTCTGTGGCATGACGAAACATCGTCGTCGATGATACATCTATAGAAGTGATCCTTTTAATTCGTAATACATAATATATTATTTGCCAGAATGTATGCACAAATGTTAATAAATTGAATAAATTCAAATAAATAAGTCCAATTATTACCCTACCTATTAATCTACCTGATTAATCAGGTGTGCAAAATTGTAGTCTACGATTTTAATAATTAATGATTCCTTTAGTTGCTTGACGCTGAAAAGTTATTAGTATTTTTTGTTTTATTTATTACCTTTTTTGAAGCAGTATCTATTATTTTGGTAAGGATGATAGGTAGCCGTTCTTTGAGCGAATAGTAGGCAAAACTCCTGAAAAAAAAAAGAAAAACAAAAAATATAATAATGCTCTTTAATCAATCATAAAGCGTTAATTTTCTTAAGATTTCGCTATTCTGTGAGTAGAACATCAAAATGTATTAAAAAAAAGTGCAAAAAGTTGCCGCCCGAACAGGGACTTGAACCCTGGACCCTTGGATTAAAAGTCCAATGCTCTACCGACTGAGCTATCCGGGCTGTGACAATTAGTTCGAAATTATTGTATTGTAGCTGTGTATAAAATAATATTTTCTGAGAAGACTGTGATAACAAAGTCTTATTACATAATTCAGTTAGTTTAACCTTTAAATATCATCAATGTCGCTCGTTGTTTGTGCGTACATATTTACATTAACTGGAGTTTATTATTATGGGCAAAGTTATACAAACAATGGTATTGTAGCATTTTACGACTACAAAAACTAAAAGATTAGTTATTATATTAATGGTTCATATTATTCCGTTTTTATTTCGTAAATCTACCTTACCATATCGTCGCGTTAGAGCAAGAACCAACTAACTCATCAAAACGTACTTCAGAATTAAAGCGTTTTTAAGGTTTGGATACCTTAAACTGCATTTAAACGTAAGATATTCTTTATTCATTTGTGTTTTTCCATAGAAGTGATTCAATGTTTAGTATATTTTGTATCACAGTTTTCATTAAATGCAAGGATAGTCTATGAAAATACTGTATTTGTAACGCAAACCCCTGACTTAGTTGGTTTCACCAGTCAATTACCAAAAACTCAAAACTCAACAGCTATAACAGTGAGGTATTTTTTTATGAGCTGTGTTTGTTAGATTTATAATAACTAGACATAATTTGTAACACTGAAATTTTTAATCCTCCTACTTTTTTAGTAACACGTCAAAAACCAAAAAGTTAGTTGGTTTCAGCACTCGAAACAAATTAAAAAAAAATTAAGTCATAATTAGCGTTGAAAAACTAGTAGTTTTTACAATCTATGTATATTGCAAGGAAACAAAAGTAATCCTTTTTATAGACATTAAATTTCAAATTTAACAACCATGAGATTAAAAAATAAAAATAAAAACTAATATTTTACAATCAGTTCTTATTATTATTTTGACTTATTTTCTGAAAACACAGATCACACGTAAGAAAACCAAATAATCAGATATGTAAATCAATTAATAAACAGCGCAGAAATTGTTACCAATACGCTAGTCTTCATCAGAAGAAACGTCTGATGCTGTAGCATCTGGTAGACGATCTTCGATAAAACCATCCGATCGAATATTCTGAAACCAGGCGTGAAATTCTTCGGGAATTACGCCTTTCTCGCATAGTTTGACTAAATCGTTTTTTTTTGCCACGGATATTGGCAGTGGTACCTGGTACAACCTTTTCAGCTGACCAGGGAGCCCTTCTTTGCTCTGCTCTGCTTGTATAATAGGGGCCTATGTCACAGTTTCAGCAGCTTTTCCTCTTCTATTTTGTCCCGTAATTATGTTTGGGTGCCTCAACTATGTTGGTGTCTTTAGGTGAAAGATCTATTACATAAAAATTGTCGGAGATGTCATAGTTGTACATTATTTTCATTTCTCCCTTTAAATATCTCATCCGTTTTATTTTCAACCACATCACTTTTACTCTTTCCGTATTTTTCATTGTTCTACTCATTATTTTAGCTGCCAACTCTTTTAGGTCAAAGAAATCATCAAACTTCATCTCCTTGACATTGTAAGGCTTTTTTCCCATTTTTGTTTTAGATGCTCGGGAAGAACAAGCTCTCCGAAAAACGTTAAGCCATTCAGCCATCGAAAATATCGACGTATGTTTTCGGGCTGACTCTATACTACTTTGCGTAGAGTCAACCTCCATGTAGGAATGTCCAGACTCTAGAAATTTGTGCTCAATGATCTTTATGTGGTCAACTTTATGGACAGCCCACAACAAAAGTGAAGCAATATATTGATTCCTATTTTGTCCTCCACACGTATCGGAAAAAAAAGCCACTTCGCTCACATGCACCGGAACACACTGAGATAGATAATGGTAAAGTATCGATCCTATTTCTGAACTTCCTTTTCTTCCGTTAATTTCTGACCACGCAAAACAATAAGCTTCATTAGGTAGTGCGTTCTTGTAAATGGTCAAGTTGTACACTGTCAATTTTCGTGTATAGTACAAAAGACCTACTTCATCACTTAGAATTTGTAGAATAGCCTGGAGAAGACAAATGTCACTGAGACGAATTCTTTATCTCTCTCTGCTCTTTCTTTGTCTCTTCTTTTCTCTTCGTTGCATGCTTCCTTTCGAGCTATGTGTTGCTTATACTCTTCTTCTAAATCCAATTTGCCTTTGTTGCACAACCGGTTATACTTGGCGCACATAAGATATTGGTCTTTCTTTGGAACAAAGAACCCTAGGTTAAAGTTGATGCTAAATATTTTGCGGTAAATTCCCTCTGAAGCAGGAGTTTGTTGCTTTGCTTTGCATTGATCCAGGTAAAGCCAGTACATTTTCGGTACGGATAACTTACAGTCAAGATATTCTCTTTGCACAGATTTTCGAACGTACTGGCTTTTCATCTTGGGAAAAGATTTAATGTGTGTACGGACTTCCTCTATCATGTCTGTGGGCGTTTTGTTTGCAGCAGGGTTGATTCCACGTGGATCATTATTAGTTTGATATACCCCCAAGTAGTTGCGATTTGACACTGCCTCAGTGATGACGCATGCTGATATGCAAAATATCTTGCAGAACAAATTTTGACGAACTTGCTTTTTTAGGCCTTGTGATTCAAAAAAGTATTTCTTTGTGTTGGATCTAGGACAAAGACGTTTCCTGTTTACCATGATAGTATTGATCGGTTCCACCGAGACTAAACTGAGTATCATATTTTTTTTAGCAGCATAGTCTTGGCTCCAATAACTCCGACAGAGTAGCCTTCGATCTTCCTCAGAAAAAATTGATGTACATTGATATTTACATTTTGTACAAACAATCGGCTTAGGATTATTTGCTTCTCTGCGCTTATTACTTGTTTTTGTCCACGGGAGGGGGTTTTCCTGTATTACAATCTATTTTCGGCAGAGTTTTTAAAAATTTATCACAAAAAAAACTGACGGAGAAACAATAACAATAACCTTCGCCAGCGCACGTAAAGCTACTATGACGCGGCGGCGAAGCATCAGTTCCTATAACGCGCTGTTAGTTGGTTTTTGCTCTTGACGGCTGACGTGAAAAGTTATGAAAATTTTACTTATAATAGCTACTTACATGACATTAACGTTTTTTTTTTATTGAAAATAAAAGTATACTAAATAAATATCGTCCGATAAAAAGCGTTAACTTTATTTAGTTTAAACTAACAGTTGACTATTTAACTAGGTACACATACTTTCAAATGCAAAAACCAACTAAGTAGATTTAGTGTGTTTTACTTTAATGAAAAGCTAATGTTCTTTCAGTAATTGTCCGTGCTAAAACCAATTAATTCACATTAGTAGTTTTTAAAACGTGATCTTGGAATGTTCTAATAGGCAACTAGTCAGTGTCAAAACAAATTATTCCTAGAAAATATGTTTTACCACTTTAAAAATAGGAAATATGCTGATTAAGTCAAGATATTTGCTATCTCCCTTTTTAAAAGTCAATATTTAATTCAAAGTCCTCAAGTAAGTTGCTTTTCGATTTCTATATTTCCTAAACTAACCGCCCTATCACTTAGTTGATTTCATCAGTCGAAAGAGAATTAAATTTTGAGTAGAACTGCGTCTTTAACTCATTTTGGCAAAAAAGGCGACTTAGTTGGTTCTTGCCCTAACGCGACGATATGCAAATTTAAACTGAGCGGACTGAGGTAGGTGTTATAGAAAAAAAAAATAGGTTAATTACTAGGTACATCGATCAACTGATTACTTACCTAACCTCTTGCGAAAAAGTACTGTAATTCTTACATCTGTCTTTTTTGACTGTTTGTGCACAAATCAATTCTACATAGAGGTACCTACCTAATTTGTGCAAACAATATTACAAATAATGAAAATAAAACTGTAGACATCAAGCTGCTATGACATCAATAAAATTAATTGCAATGCTTAGGCTTATACTATAGTAAGTATAAGAGAACAAAACTTTTTCAACTTTCACGATCTGTTAACATATTAAAGATTATTTAATATGTTAATATGTTACGGGTATTTATCGCGTAGGTACCTTTTGTTTTATTTTCCCCTACGTTTCCATCGCAGCACCATCCAACGGCACTATTACAAAAGGATGTTTCGAGAGGCGATTGAGATCAGGAAACACCCGAATTTTAATCGTGAAGATGGTTTTCGTCTCTCTTCCTCGTGGAATCCTGTGATTAGTAAGTGCGCGCGTCGTGGTCCGACTGTACTGAAGTCGGACACGGTCAGTGTGTCGTAAAGTCGTAATGTGAACGTGAACATTCCTGGTTCTGAAAACGAATTGAGGGTAGTCGTGGATACTGCCGTCAACTCTTGGCTGTAACTCCGAGAACATCCAGTCGCCCCGTGACCACGATCGCTGCAACGCGATGGAAACGTAGGGGAAAATAAAACAAAAGGTACGCGATAAATACCCGATAAATAATCTTTATCAGAGAACAAATAATAATACAGTATAATGTATTAGTATAAATTTATAAATAATGCTGACATTCCACACATCATCTAGACCCAAGCTAAACAGAACTTGTGTTATGGGTACTAGACCCAAGCTAAACAGAACTTGTGTTATGGGTACTAGATAACTGATATATTTTATACTACCTAAATAGATCTTTTTTATTATAGAGGTATATAGGAAATACCCAGAACACCTGAAACAAAAATTTGCAGATCTTACAAACATTTGTCCCAAGGCGACTCGACCTTCACCCGCCGCGCCACATCGGTCGTCAATTATATGTATATTCTCTGACTATGCCCAGCAGTGGGTAGAAAGAAGCTGTGGATTATGTTATATATAGCACTTCCGGCTATTGTAATAGTTCAGTGAATAAAGTATTATCTATCTATTGTACATGGTTTTTAAAACACAATTGACCTGGAAGAGATCGCTCAAAGCGATCCGCCCTTTGTACTTCCTTGTTTCTCAGCATTTTCTTCTGTGTTATATTTTGTGTTTGTATGGTACAATTAAGAGTTATCTTTCTACCGTTGAAACTGGCCGCTGAGATCAATTCGGCTACGAGGACATCATCATGTCCCAGAATAGAGAGTAAATCTTATAACAAAGAATGCCTTTCTTCAGGCAATAAAAATTTATAACAACCCGTGAAACGCATTGTTTCTATGTTATATATACAGTGGTGGACACATAATTAGAGACACCCCCTAATTGATCACAATAAACATGATTTTGGCACAACCATTAGCCAAAGTAGGTATTAAATTTAATGTAATTGTTACTAAATCATACATGACGTTGTATTCTTAAAAATGGGGGACAAAAAAGTTGTGTTGCTTGGTATTTTAGACACTGCTCACTATCTGAATCTAATACAAACTTTTTTAACGTACCTGTAGCTGGCCAGCTAATTAAAGACAGTGAACGCTGTGTTCTGAATATAAAAAAAGAAAGAACTACATTCGGTTTTTCATTGTTTTGCCGCGTATTTGCATGAAACGTCGACATTAATTATAACATTTTATTTTTTGTATTCAAATTAATACGTTTTATACCAATCGATATGGGAAAAAACAAGAGTTGCGATTCGTCCACTAGAAAGATAATCTTGAACTTTCGTAGCAAAGGTTGGTCATACAGAAATATCGCAAACTATTTGAGCTGTTCTAAGGACATGGTTATGAATGCTATAACGCATTTCAAGAAGTTCAATACGACCGAAAACTTACCCAGAAAACCGAGACCTAGAAAAACTACTCCGCGGGAAGACTCTAGGATGGTGTTGTTGGCAAAAAAGGAACCGTTCAAAGGATCAGAACTGATACGCTCGGAAATATATGGGGCAGGAGGATCGACGGGTGTGTCTGCAAGGACAATTAGACGGAGACTATGTGAGGCAAACTTGTACGGAAGAGTGTCTCGGAAGGTGCCACTTTTGAAAAAGCAAAATGTTAAGGCAAGGTCAGCGTTTGCTAAAAAATATGAACACTGGGCTGAACGATAGTGGAAAAATGTGCTTTTTTCGGATGAAACAAATATTAATATGATTAATTCTGACGGAAAACACTATGTTAGACGCCCCCCGAACAAAGAAATGGATCCGAAGTGCACCAAGAAAGTAGTGAAACATGGAGGGGGAAATATCATAGTGTAGGGCTGTTTTTCAGGACTTGGTGTCGGACCTGTCAGGAATATAGAAGGCAATATGGATAAATACCAGTACAAAAATATTTTACAAGAAACCATGCTGCCCTATGCTGAGCAAAATTTACCGGTAATTTGGACTTTTCAACAGGATAATGATCCGACACACCGCAAAAGTAGTTAAAGATTTCTTAAGGAACCAGTTTGTGACAGTTTTGGATTGGCCCCCGTACAGTCCGGATTTAAATCCAATCGAAAACTTGTTGTACCAGGTGAAAAAGACAGTGGCGGCAAGAGTAGGTACATCAAACGTCGATCAACTTTACACAGCTTTTACAGAAGCGTGGGAACCAATTCCGGTACATGTTTGTACAAAATTGATCGCTTCCATGGCTAAGAGATGTCGTGCTGTTATAGCTGCAAAAGGACATGCGACCAAGTATTGATACGCATCGAAATGCTCTATAAAAATGTGTTAGAAATCTTACGTACTAAGATAATTTCAATGATAACAAATTTTTTGTTTAATTTCTTGTTACGAAATGAAGTGTCTTTAATTATATGGCCAGATCTTACCTCGTGTGTTCATAAGTCTTGAGACACAGTAAAACTAAAATATTTTTGGAGCTAAGTTGAGTATTCATTTATTGGATATTAAAATTAAAACTACTGACATCTAGATCTGTATTTAAAAATAAATCATTCAAAATGGCCGCCTTTGCATTCAATGCAGGCCTTCAAACGCGTGCGCCATTCATCTATGGCGGCACGAATCTTTTCAATGGGAATCCGTTTCGATTCTTTAATAAGGGCTCGCTTGAGAGAATCCAGGTTTGGGTGAGACTTTCTGCATGCCCTCAGCTCCAATTCCATCCATAAAGAATAATCCAAAGGATTCAAGTCAGGGCTTGACGAGGGCCAATCTTCGCTCCGAATGAAGCCTGGCAAATTGGCCTCCAGCCAACGTTGGGTAGTCTTAGCTTTATGGGAGGGAGCAGAGTCCTGTTGGAAAACCCAGTATTTTCCAGCTAATAGCGTATCATTTAATGGTTTAACCACCGCTTCCAATATGTCGGTTTGGTAATTTTGTGCCTTCACCTTGACGCCTTGCTGGCTAAAATGAAGCGAAGTCACCCCCTCGTAGGAAACACCCCACCAAACCATCACACTTGCTGGATGATGACTGCGCTGGACATTGCGTACAGATGGCTGGACGTCCTTTGAACTTCTGGCGTAAACCTTATTGTTCTGCCGGTTAAACTTTTCTTCCACCGTGAAGATCTTTTCATCGGTAAACAGGATATTTTTTGGATCGTGTCTCCTCAATAGGTTCCGACATCGTTCCAGTCGCAATTTACGAAGACGCTCGTTTAAATAATGCACTTTCCTTCGACTGTAGGCCTTTAGTTTAAGATCATATTTAAGTATCCTGTTCACCGATATTCGCGAAATGTTGGTCTGCAGAGCTAATTTCTTTTAAGTCCGGCAAGAGTTGCGACGAATTCGCTCTCTGATTACTTTGATGTTGGCGGGCGTCCTTACAGACCGCGGGCGGCCACATCTTCCACGGTCTTCTAAAGAGCCGGTCTCCTTGTACCGCTTTATGGTATAATACACAAAGTTCCGACTACATCCCAAACTTTAGATTTCACTAAAAACTTGCATTGGTTTTTTTCCTGCTTGAAACAGTGAAATTACAGTCGCACGCAAATCTTTTGTTGGCCCAATTTTCACTGAGAATGAAACAAATATTCAAATGTATATTTTTTCTGATTCAAAACATTCGAAATTTAAAATTTTAAAAGTTTAAAAAAGGTTGCATGAATTACTTTCTTTTTAAATTAATTAAATAAGTTCGTCTCAAAACTTATGAACACACGAGGTACTAACCTTATCTTTTATTTACACTGCTTAAATTTAAGTTTTACCGAATAAAAGGCAAGTTTTGTTGTAAATGTTTCGTTTTAACAATACACAATAACAACACAAATAAAAATTATTTGTGTAGCAAGTTACAATGGCAGTCTGATAAAGTATATACAGGAGGAACAGCTTAGTTATTTCAATATGCTTCCAGTGTCTTTAATTATGTGACCACCACTGTATATAGTGTGTAATTGATATGTATAAGTATTTCATTTTCATTTCAAAATTGTTAATTTATATTGTGTTTATTGTGGTGGCAAACAAATTAAAACTACACAAGTATAACTTACTAGTTGATGTTGTGGTGTCTCTAGGCACCTCACCTAATCCTCTCCCTAATCATGATAAGTATTTGCTGCTTAGCTAGGGGCTCGATGATTCTGTGTGGATTGTCCAGCATTATTTATTTATTTTTATTATGTACAAGAGGCCACCCTCTGTAGGCCAAGCATGGGGATTGTTGTCTTAGACAGAATAGTGAAAAGTTATGTCACTTTATCATCGAATTGTATGACGATGCGATGTCATTATTGTCTATGCTACCCTAGAGAACAAGCCTGCTGGTTAGTAGTTAAAACTTCTGATGTATGTAAATTCAAGTTGGTTGTTTGGCACTAAAACTCAGCTTTTGGCATAAACATTGCCTACCTCAGCAGCACACTGATTGTGCCTTCTGAAAGCCCTCAAAGTTTTACCACTCTTGGCAGGCAGATTGGTGGTTGCAGTGCAGGGGTTAAACACACACAGAAGGAAGCTGCTGCCCTTCCTCTCGTAGGTTCCCTTAGTCAGCTCTTACTACATCCACGGGCTGAGTTCCTACTCAGCCCGTCGATAATTACCTACGCTATGGTGTGCTTTGCGATGCACTATCAAACTGAAGCATACCTACGTTTCAAGCTTGTCCCTGTAATTCGAACTAAAATGTGTCTACGTACTTTTTAAATGTCCCCTGGAGCTGGATGTTAACCGGCGTGGCCGTTGTCATGAATGGCTCGGGTTTTATCTGTTTTATGAACGGACCACCGTAAATAAAATCCGGTGTACAGGATTCGTCGCACTCTAACGCCGGCGCCGGCTCTTTACTAAGAGCCTTGTTGGACATTTTGTCGTTTTTATTTTACTATTTACACCGTTAATTTGAATTAGGAATCATCGAATTCGTTTTTACATTTTTTGTTGTTCTCAAAAAACCCTCCCGGAGGCTCCCTGTTTTTCTTCTTCTTCTTGTCAGATGGCTTCTGCGACTGGGTTGTCGCAATTTCGCCAATGTCCGTCTCATGACAGCATCACAAGCTTTATGAATTGCACTTTTTATTAAGGTACATTAAAAACTTATTAGTATTTATAAAAGAAAAACATTCATACCAAACAAAAAAAAAACACCTAATAACTACAAAACAGAACAAAAGGAAGCAGTGCTACAATAACTCAAAACTGCAAAATAATTAAATTTACAATAAATAAACACAAAGGAGCTACTACTACTACTAATTACAACTTTATATCATTATTATATACAAATTTACAAATGGCATAGTTAATTTTAGGGGAAAAGCATAGAGATAAAATACATTTCATAGAAGTTGGAAGGGGGACTTCAGGGGGAAGGGAATCGTATAAAGAAATAGAAACAATAGGGCAACTGAAAAAAATGTGGTCCACGTGACCTTCATCTAAGCCACACTCACATAAGGAATGGTCCCTGATCCGAAGTCTCGCCAGGAAGACAGGAGTGCAAGAATGACCTAGCCTTAGCCTGCAAATTGTCGAGGTGGTAGTTTTATTAAATTTTCGAAACTTAAAAAACCACGGAGATCGAGGGATGTCCGGCTGGACATCGGCATAATACTTGCCTTTAACAAGTTTTGAGGCATTCCAGAGGTCTGTCCAAGATTTCTGGAGATAAGTTTTAGGAAGGAGGCATAAGTCGTGGCAGAATGAATGGAAATGCTCAAGCGAACCTAACTGCACCGCTGCTTTCGCACAAGAATCAGCAGATTCATTACCTGGAATTCCAGAATGACCTGGGACCCAGGCAAGAACTACATCAATGCAGAGATTATTGCACTCATAAAGGGCCTGACGAATTTGAAGAACCAGAGGGAATCGTGATATGTCTCCAAAAGGATTAGAAATAATTGATTGGAGGCAACTTCTAGAATCAGAGAAAATTATAGATTTGTTTAACTTATGAGATTTAACAAACAGAATAGCTTGTAATATAGCAACAGCCTCACCAGTAAAAACCGACGAGTAAGAAGGGCATTTAAAACTTAGCGTAATATTTGTAAAAGGCATCCAAACCGCTGCACCAACCTCACTATCTGTTGATAACTTAGACGCGTCAGTAAAAATAGAGTGCCACCCACAAAATTTTGTATCAACTTCCGAATTAAATATTCCTCTCGCATCAACAGAATTCTTAAATATACCAAAATGCAATAAAACCTGTGGGCGGAAAACCAGGGCATCATAAGGAGTGGAATATAAAGGGTTAGTTGGAAACTGCATAACAGGATATGGAAATTCTGAAAATTTTTTGAAGCTACGGAGTAGACAGGGAATTTTCTCAGTATATCGGAATAAACTAAGAAGATGGTTTAGTTTTGGGAGGAGAGGGTGATTAGAGTTTTGAGCTAGTTTGAATAAAAATCTATCGGAAAGAAATTGTCGGCGCAAAAATAATGGAGGTTCGCCACACTCAACCTGCATAGCATTTATAGGCGAAGACTTCATGGCACCAATTATTATACGTAAACATTTATATTGGATTTTGTCAATTTTGTCAAAACCTACTTTGTTGCACATGCTAAGAAGGAAGGAGCCATAATCAAAATGACTCCTTACTATCGCATTATATAACAATTTCTGGGTGTATGGGTGAGAGCCCCACCACACACCGGATAGAGACCGGAGTATATTTGTATTTTTTTCACATTTTTGGGCAATTGAAATAAAATGTTGAAAACCCGTCATTTTAGAGTCCAACGTTATGCCTAAAAATTTTGCATGACTGGCTATAGGGACAGTGTCACCATTAATAAAAATATTTACAGGCGGGACTATTCGTTTTTTAGTGAAGATGACAGCAGAACTTTTTGCCGCAGACAGAGACAGACCATGATCTATAAGCCAGTCATTGAGGTATGATAGAGCTGAATTGATTCGGGTACTTGCCTCATCAAGGGAAGAAGATGATATGTAGAGAGTTAGGTCATCAGCATATTGTAATACATTACAGAAAGAATCAACAGTCTGGTCAAGATCATATGTATAAAGGCTATATAGTAGAGGACTTAAGACAGAGCCCTGAGGTAAACCCTTCCAGACTAACCTAGGTGGAAGGAGCCCATGGCAAGATTTAATGACCACTGATCTTTCCAATAGAAGGTTACCAATAAATCGGACCAGCTTCTCGGGAACACCAAGTTGATGAAGCTTCCTCATAAGTAGCGGAAGTTGGACGCTATCATACGCAGCAGCAATGTCGAGGAATATAGCTACGAGGTATTTTTTTTCTTTGAAAGCTATATGTATATCTGAAATTAATAAACTAAGGTTATCTAGAGTTCCCATGCCTTTTCTAAAACCAAACTGAGTTTTAGAGAGGATAGATCCATTTTCAGACCACCATTGTAGGCGGCGATTGACCATCTGTTCCGCCACTTTGGCCATAACTGACGACAACGCTATGGGCCTACGACTGGATGGATTCGAGGGATCTTTGCCAGGTTTGAGGATAGGTACAATAATTTGGGACTTCCACTGATCCGGTATAACACCAATATCAAAAAATTTGTTAACTAGAGACAGGTATACCTGTTTAGATTCGGTGGAAGCTTTAACAAGAAAAGAATAAGGGATTTTATCTATGCCAGGGGAAGAGTCTGTCAGTCCGTCAAGAGCAAGAGTCAGTTCATTAAAAGAAAAAGCGGCGTCTAAGCCGTTAGTGGAAGGAAGAAAAGAAGGGGGGGATGGAATAGAATTCAAAGAAGGGGCAGAAGGGGGAGCAAGTTTATCTGAAAAGGCCTCCAACCAAGAAGAGGGATCATTAGCTGTCAGATTATCAATTGCACAAGACCCTCTAAAGCGCCTTATTTGCCTCCATACAAGTGATGAAGGAGATCTAGGAGATAGGCTTTCACAAAAGCTTATCCAGCCTTGCTTTTTCTTTTTAAAACACAACTTTCTAAATTTTGCCGCTGATTTTTGATAACTCAAATAATTTTCCATGGTCATAGAACGACAATAAGCGTTCTCAGCCGACTTACGCTCAGCAATCGCCGCTGTGCATTCTGAATCCCACCATGGGGTGGAAACCTTAAAATCACGGGAGGTCTTTTTTATGGGGACATGGCGGTCTGCACATGCAATGATACAGTCGACAAATTCACTATAGGAAGAAGCAGGGAAATCTTCAGATATAGAAAAAGATTCCAAACTAGAATCCAGCGAAGATGAGTAAGATGACCAGTCAGCATGAGTAGTGATATATTTTGAACATGGAATGGGGTTACGAAGTGGAGTGACGCTATTAGAGTTATTAATGGAGAGAACTATAGGAAAGTGGTCGCTACCAAATGTGTGAGATAAGACTTGCCACAAAATATCAGGAACAAGTGATGAAGAACAGAGGGAGAGATCAATAGCGCTTTTAGGATTTTGATTGGGAAGAACCCTGCGGGTAGGTGACCCATCATTAAGAATGCAGAGGTTAGCTTCATCAATAATTTCTAGAAGGGAAAGACCAAACAAATCAGAGTGACTGTGACCCCAGACAGTGTTATGCCCATTAAAATCTCCCATGATTACCTTAGGAGAAGGAATGGAAGAGAAGAGAAGAAGGATATCCGAAATCATAGTGGAGTTGGGATGAGGAATATATACAGATATAAAAGATATACCAAAGGACTTGACACCAACAGCGTTGATGTCAACGGGGAGGGACGGTAGGGTGATTTGAGAGAAGGAAAGGGAACGCCGTACTAATAGAGCGCTCCCGGCATGCCCGTCAGCTCTGTCCGCTCTAAGACAAGAGAACCCTGATATCCGGAAATGGGAACCAGGCTTCAACCATGTCTCCGAGACGGCAATTACTGACGGGCTATACGTATTAATTAAGTGTGTGAGTTCATGACGTTTGGCTCGTATGCTTTGACAGTTCCATTGCAGAACAGTCAGAAGATTCATTCTGGGAGGTTATGGATATAAGTTGTGACAATTTTGAAGCAACGTTGTTCGGTAAAGGAAGTGAATTCGTAACAATTATGTTTATGATTAAATTTAAAAGAGTTTCTAACATGTTATTATTTTGGGAAGGTTTGTTGAGTGCACAACCATTAGGCTCCAAAGAGGTCGGCGTAGAAACAATATCTCTATGGGCGACCTTATCGTAGGTCCTAACTGGTGAGAAAGAAGGTTTTGGGGAGGCGTAAACAGTTTTAACATACGATCGCGTAGGTTGTGGGACAGGTCTTCGAGAGGATTGTGGGGGAGATTGGGAGAAAAGGTCTTGGGAGAATAATTGGTCTTGAGCAACTTCGGTATAAGGGCGTGAAACTCTTGGGAATCGGGTAGAAGCCTCCTCATAAGAAATACAATTTTGCGCCATAACAGCCTTGATGGAACGTTGCCTCACTTGCTCCGGGCAAACTTTGCTGGTAGCAAAATGCCGCCCTGAACAGTGCAGACAAAAGGCTTCCACCTCAGGAATGTCGCAGCTGTCTCCAGGGTGTTCTTTAGAACACCTGAAACACCGTGGGTGTGATCTGCATTGCATTTTCGTGTGACCATACCTGCAGCATGAGTGACACTGGATCGTGGGGTAGGTGTATAATTCTACTGGCAAGGAGTTATAGTATAGGAATTTTCTAGGTGGTAGGGACTGACCTTTAAATGTTACAACAACTGTTTGAGTTGGAATCCATGTAGCTTTGCCTTCATCCAAAACTTTTCGGTTTAAGCGTCGTGCTTTTAATATTATTCCGCATCCAGTGGGAACAACCGTGTCCTCTACGAACTCCTGCATAGGTAGGTCAGTAGGGACCTGGCGAACCAGTCCCATGCGTGTAACGTTGTAGGTTGGGATCGATGCGACCATCTTCGACATTGGGAGAATTGAGGATTCAAGGAAGCTGTTAGCAGCCTCAAAGGTTTTAAATATCACTGATATTTTGTTGCGACCTACCTGCTTCACACCTTCTGTACATATACCCTTAATTTCATTGTTTGCTAAAAACTTACCGAATTGTATGGCCTTAATGGTAGTGCCCGCAGCAGGCTCCGGCTCCACACGGGAAACATTGACGATAAATGGGCCTTTATCAGATTCGGAATAGGACAGATTATTAGCGCCCACCACAATGGATGGGTGAGTGTATACTGTCTGTAAAGACGGTACCGTAAGGTTGGCGGTAGATTTTTTCGCAGGGACGGCGGCCTGGCTATCAGCCATCGACCTGCAGGAGTCAGCCTCAATCCTTCTCTTGGTCCCTTTTGAATCCCTAGGATCAGGGGGTTCCGGGGGGATGGGGGGGACGGGACTACTCCCGTCCATGTCCATGACGGACACGGACACGAACGGTCACGGGATAAACTATATATATATTAAAATAGTACCTAGGTACCTACTAAAATAAAAAAAATAAAGAATTTGGAAACTTAATAAGTTAATTCTAACTAAACCAAATGAATTTTCTTTGTAAATAACTAAAAACTGAAAAAATCACGCAAATTTTTCGTTCGCTTGTTCCGCTGTCAATCGACCCCTTTTTTTTTCTCCTCCCTGTTTTTGTGAGGATTTTGATTTGACTGACATGAGACATGATGTCACTGACAGAGATTGACGATCAGATCAGCTGTTCTCGCTGATATTTCAGTTTGACTTTTGACGTTGACGTTTTTGCATCGAGCAAAAGATCGAATTACATGGAGTTGCAACCTCTGAGTCTGTACTCAGAGGTTGCAACAGGTTGCAACTCGGAAGGGAAAGGGAAACAAACAAGTCAACATGAAAAAGAAATGCAAGTAATTTTTTACCTGCGTAAACCAGGCCCTATCAGCTTTCTATGGGGCAAAGTTAATACCTACGGGGGCTGAATTGAAATGCTGCCAGTAATAAAATAAATATTAAATATATTTGTGATATGGGCACACTATGAAGAACGAGTCATGTATATGTGACGTCTGTCTGTTCACCTATGACCCTACCACCTCGACAATTTGCAGGCTAAGGCTAGGACATTCTTGCACTCCTGTCTTCCTGGCGAGACAACGGATCAGGGACCATTCCATATGTGAGTGTGGCTTAGATGAAGGTCACGTGGACCACATTTTTTCAGTTGCCCTATTGTTTCTCTTTCTTTATACGATTCCCTTCCCCCTGAAGTCCCCCTTCCAACTTCTATGAAATGTATTTTATATCTATGTTTTTCCCCTAAAATTAACTATGCCATTTGTAAATTTGTATATAATAATGATATAAAGTTGTAATTAGTAGTAGTAGTAGCTCCTTTGTGTTTATTTATTGTAAATTTAATTATTTTGCAGTTTTGTGTTATTGTAGCACTGCTTCCTTTTGTTCTGTTTTGTAGTTATTAGGTGTTTTTTTTTTGTTTGGTATGAATGTTTTTTCTTTTATAAATACTAATAAGTTTTTAATGTACCTTTAATATAATGTGCAATCCATAAAGCTTGTGATGCTGTCATGAGACGGACATTGGCGAAATTTCGACAACCCAGTCGCAGAAGCCATCTGACAAGAAGAAGAAGAAGAAGACCCGTGCCGTGGTGTTTTGTGAAAATACCGGTTCAAAACTTTGCATTTTTTCCTGAAGGAGAGTTCTCCTCCTTAACATTTCAATCTGAATTACATAACGAACACAGAATGCTGTGCCAGAATCATTTTCTGCCTGGTGATTTTACAGATGATTCATTAAAAACTCTACGACGATCTGCAGTTCCACATGATGTAAGTAAATATTTAAGATAATAACAAATCCCAAAAATTAACGCTCTCGTTGGGATTCGAACCCGCGTCCCTCCCTCAGTACGTGAGTGCTATTAAAACCAAGTAAGCCATGAGAATTCGCCAAGTGCGGCTCATGCACTTTAAAAACAAAATAAGTAAATATTGTATATAAAACTAATGATAAAAAGCAAAAAAATATATCTGCTGTTTCTATGTAGTGTCAGAAGGTTCCTTTATAATTTGGAAGTGATCAGATCAAGTTTTTTTTTCACTATGCTTACTACTACTAACGGTTACTTTTAAGAAGCAGGTTGCTTCACAAATGTGAAGCAACCTGCTTCATAAAAGTAACCAACAATTATTTCATAAAAGTACCTGAACCAGTATAGTCTGATAACTAGATTGTTCTCTTACTATTTTATTGTTATTTTGTTCCAGGTTGAACACCAATTGTCTATTTACCATGTGGAACCTCAGGCTGGTCCTTCTCAGATAGTACTGCAAGATGTTAGTAATGTATAAAATGTACAGCCTAGCAGCAGTGTGGCATCTCAGTCACAGGCAAAACAGCCACAAAAAACAGAAAAAGAAAAATTTCTGTATGCAAAATGTAGCAAATATACATATGCAAAAGATATGCCAACTTCACAATCGGATTAAAAGTTTAAAATCCAAACAAATGTTGAAAAGAATCACTGACGACATTTCAATGAAAAAATGATCAGAGAAGATTTCACCAACATGTGAACTTACAAGGACAAATAAGAAATTTTAAAAAGAAAATTACTGGTCGACGTTCGAAAAAAGAAGAAAAAATAACAGCTTTGAGACTATACAAAAGATCTCCAACATGCTACCGCTTGTTACGCAGGTTGTTCCAACTGCCATCACCAAGTACCCTAAAAACCCTGCTAAATAAAGTACCATTTGGTATTGGGATTAATGAGCCAGTGTTCAAAGTTTTAAAAAACTATTCAAAAAGCATCAGACAATGAATATACATTAATGTTTGATGAAATGTCTATCAAGAAACATTTGGCCTACAATTTAAAAGATGATGTGATTGAAGGCTACCAAGACCATGCATCACAGGGAAGATCTCCACTTATAGCAGCATATGCTCTAGTTTTATGGTTGCGGGAATAAGAAAGAGAGTAAAACAGCCGATTGCTCATTTCTTTTCCAGTGGATTTTCCACTGCCCAGACTTGCAGTGCTCATTAAACAGGTAATTTATGATTAATTTTAACCAACTTAACAATTTAACAATTCAACTGTATTTTCGATTACTCAAAATGGCCTGGACAGATTGGAAAATCATTTTTCGTTTGAAAACTCCCCATGTAGACCCTTTTAAATTTTAGTGAAATTAGCTGAGCAGTTTTTATTTCAAGGCGGTTTTTTAATGTAATAAACACTTGTTTTACTAAGTAACTGGTACAATGGTGGTTCCTATCAATTTGAAGTTTGCCCACTACCATTGGCTTACTGCATAGAATCCACTCACTGCTTTTGTTTAAATTCCAGGTACTCTAAGTGCTTTGAAGCTGGACTGAATATAGCGGCTATTGTCTGTGACATGGATGGTGTGAACAGAAGAGCTCTGACTATTTTGGCTGCATCCCTTCATAACAGTGCTCAATAAGGAAATTGTAACACTGTTTGATCCGCCACATTTACTAAAATGTTTCCGGAACTTATTCATGAAATATGATATTGAGTGCACAACTAACATTTCTTCAATTGACAAAACTGGAAGAGGTAAATTTTTTTTAATAAATATATAATTAATATATGTTGTCAATTAAATCTGTTTATGTAACTGTTAATTTAGTATTATTCTAGTAAAATTATTATTGTTAAATTATTCAAAACACTGTTTCATAATTATGTTCTAAAACAGTGTTTTGACTCGCTCACCACTCCTGCTCAACGAGTTTTGCACCAACCAATCAGGGACCGGCACGTTATTGCCGACAGTCACCGACCGTTGCCGATCTCAGTCGTGAAGGGGAGTGGCTAAGCGAGGGAGCGCAAAAACTGGGCAGTCGAGTCTCGACCGATACTGGTCAGTCGAGTCTCGACACTCAAAGAGGGAAGTCAACCAAAATAAGTGAACCAAGTGTTGTGAAGTATATATATAACGTGCAGATTATAGAACTGTGAGTATTACCTTGTTATTATTTTAGCTTTAAAAACCCTTTTCCCACCATAAAGTAACGTAATTTTGAGGTGAAAACCGTTAGTAGATATAAATCTCTAACATTTCAGAAGTGGGATTCGAACAAAATATTGCGAATAATACATATTTTTTTTGCATTTTATTTTTCACCTACCCGCTATTTCTATCATTTATTCATATCCATGAAGAATACAAGCCAATAAGGTAATAATCGTTACCGAACGGAGGAACGATTTAAAACTAATAAAATTTAAGAAAAGGGGATTAAGATTATTCTCAATCTGCAAACAATAAAAACAAGAAATACTCGTTGTCGTTTTTATTTCAGTGCTTCTTCATGGAAAGTACGGAACACGTGGTTCGTACGCCACCAGCTAGCCCAACGCTGCCTGGTGGTCGACCATCACGTAGCACCACAAGGCGCACTGGCCAGCGCGCTAGTTCTGGTGCCAATCAGCGCGTCAGTCCGGGTGCCAGTCAGCGCGCCAGTCCAGGCGCCAGCCAGCACGCCAGTCTGGGTGCCAATCATCGCGACAGGCCAGCCGCCAGCCAGCGCGCCAGTCCAGGCGCCAGTCAGCGCGCCAGTCCAGGCGCCAGCCAGCACGCCAGTCCTGGTGCCAGTCAGCGCGCCAATCCAGGCGCCAAGCAGCGCGCCAAACCAGGCGCCAGCCAGCGCGCCCGTTCAGGTGCCCGCCAGCACGCCAGTCTGGGTGCCAGTCAGCGCGCCAGTCCAGGCGCCAGCCAGCACGCCAGTCCGAGTGCCAGTCAGCGCGCTAATCGAGGCGCCGGCCAGCGCGCCAGTCCAGGTGCCAGCCAGCACGCCAGTCTAGGCGCCAGCCAGCACGGCAGTCCGGGTGCCAGTCAGCGCGTCAGTCCAGGAGCGAGCCAGCACGCCAGTCTGGGTGCCAATCATCGCACCAGGCCAGGCGCCAGCCAGCGCGCCAGTCCAGGCGCCAGCCAGCGCGCCAGTCCAGGCGCCAGCCAGCGCGCCAGTCCAGGCGCCAGCCAGCGCGCCAGTCCAGGCGCCAGCCAGCGCGCTAGTCCTGATGCCAGTCAGCGTGCCAGTCCGGGTGCCAGTCAGCGCGCCAGTCAGCGTGCCAGCCAGCGCACCAATCGGGGCACCAGCAAGCGCGCCACTCCAGGTACCAGACAGCGCGTCAGCCAACACCCTACATCACGTGGTCGCAGCCGTTCCAGACTGCGGGCAATCCAGCGCACCAGTCCAGGCAGCAGTCCAGGCAGCAGACCAGGCAGCAGTCCAGGCAGCAGACCAGGCAGCAGACCAGGCAGCAGACCAGGCACCAACCAGCGTGCCAGTCCATGCAGCAGACCAGGCACCAGCCAGCGTGCCAGTCCAGGCACCAGTCAGCGCGTCAGTCCAGGTACCTTTCAGCGCACAAGCCGGCATGTCAGTCCGGGCGCACGTCAGCGCACCAGCCGGCATGTCTGTCGGGGCGCACGTCAGCACACTAGCCGGCACGACAGTCCGGGCGCACGTCAGCGTACTAGCCGGCACGTCAGTCCGGGTGCACGTCAGCTCACCAGCCGGCACGACAGTCCGGGAGCACATCATCACAGTAGCCGGCGTGGCAGTCCAGGTGACAGCCGGCTCACCAGTTGGAGCGCCAGCCATCACGACTACCGGGGTGACAGCCAGCGCAAGTGCCGGCGTACCAGCACTCGTCGACGCTCTCGCTCCAATAATTACCACAGGTCCCGCAGCCCACTCGGCGTTGAAGGTCAGAATGATGATAACCACTCCCATTATAGACATTATCGTTCTCGCAGTAGATTATGTAATGATTTAAGTAGGCCTCAACCTGTGAATGATAGTAATCAGTGCCTAACTGAACTTGTAACCATTTTAAAATCAATATCAAATAATAATGTAGACAGGGTAGGACTCATGAATAATACGGTACCTGAGTTCAACCCATCTAAAAAGGAACAGACGATGACCATGTGGATTCATAAAGTCAATGAATGTGCAACCATCTATGGTTGGACAGACAAGCAAATAGTTCATTATGCTCTACCAAAGCTGAAGGGTGTTGCACAGCGGTGGTACGAAGGTCTCCCGTCTGTCCTATTTACATGGGCCGAATGGCAGGATAAGCTCACTGCTGCTTTTCCTTCTGAAGAAAACTATGGCCAAATGTTAAGCGATATGTTGGCCAAACGAGCTCGCTTTAATGACTCGTTAGAAGATTACTATTACGAAAAATTTGCTCTCATTAGTAGGTGTGGTATCTATGGTAAACGCGCTGTAGAATGTGTACTTCATGGGATCGATGATCGAACGGTTAGGCTTGGCGCTGAAGCAGCTCAATTCGAAGACCCTAATAAGCTGTTGTCC
Source organism: Eupithecia inturbata (assembly GCA_963662085.1). NCBI lineage: Eukaryota > Metazoa > Arthropoda > Insecta > Lepidoptera > Geometridae > Eupithecia > Eupithecia inturbata. The sequence continues at coordinate 1,262,119 of OY759202.1, read as the reverse complement.
TATCTGCGCAATACTCGTAATGTTAACACTAACACTGAGCGTCGTCCTCCCAAGACTCCCCTTGATCCAAACTCTAAGCAACAAATCAACTCCCAAACCAAAATTAGGAACCCTCGGTGTGCCAATTGCAAGAAAGATGGTCACTACACGTCACAATGCACACAGGCTTTTAAAAGGTGCACACGGTGCAACAAAATAGGTCACGAGGTTGAAAATTGTTACGTTAAAGAGAAATCCCAGACACAGACAAACGAGAAAACTGTATTGCGCGTTGATTTTAACACTGGCCGTATCCCAATAGAGTCTTCTCATTTGCCTGCTGATCCAAAGACTCCCACATCAGTCTCAGAAGTAAATAGAAAATATTTCAAGACGGCTTACGTTAATGGTTATCAAACTGTTGCGTACATTGACTTTGGCAGTGAGTGTTCCATGATGCGCGTTTCTGATTTTCGAAATATTCGATCCGACTATCTTACCTGTGATCTTCCCACGTTAAGGGGTTTTGGCAATTCTGTCGTAAGTTGTTTGGGTAAACAGCGGGTTCAAGTAAAGATTGATGATGTAGAGGCTGATTTAGACTTGCTCATTGTTCCCGATGATTCGATGTCGTATCCCCTTTTGATTGGACAAACGTTTACCGAGCAACAGCATGTGGTTGTCAAGAAGTCCAGTAGTAGCTTAGAAATCTCTCAGCTCGATCATCTAGAAATTGCAGTGAGCAGCAAAGTAAATATTTTCTGCACTGATACGATCGCAGTGTCTGGAATTACTGCTATTGCTGTTCGTACTGATGCTTTAGTTTCTGGCGAAGTTTACATCGAGGGAGGTCTTAGGTCTCTGAAAGGTATCCGTTACTGTGTTCTATCAGGGCTGTTCCAAATAGATGACGATGGACAGGGACTCATTGTCGTGAACAATTTTTCATCAACGCCGTTGGTTTTGCCAAAAGATTTCCTCATTGCACGCGGTCGGACTGCTCACGAAGAATGCTCTCCCCAAGTCATGTCTATTGGTGGGAACACCATCCAAAGTAATAGTCCGATAGAGAGCTTGTCAGAGTCCAATGTGAGGTTCGGTGAAGACCTTAACTTCCATCAGAAGACTCAACTTCTCAACCTGCTTCACAGGTTTCGGAACTGCTTTGCTTTCTCTCTATCGGAAGTTGGGAATACAACAGAAGGTAGAATGACGATTGATCTTCACGATAATGAGCCCGTTGTCTATAGGCCTTATCGTCTTGCCCTTAGTGAAAAGGAGAAAGTTAGAGAAATGATAACCGAATTGCTTGACAATGACGTTATCAGGCCTTCTACGTCAGCCTATGCAAGCCCCATTGTTGTTGTTAGAAAGAAAACAGGTGAACTCCGACTTTGCATTGACTATCGTGCTCTGAATAAGAAAACGATAAAAGAAAACTACCCAATGCCACTAATCGACGACCAGTTGGATGTTCTGTCTGGAAATAAATTCTATACAACCTTGGACTTAGCTTCAGGTTACTATCAAATACCGATTAACGAACCTGACAAGCATAAGACTGGATTCGTGACACCAGACGGCCACTACGAGTTTAATCGCATGCCATTCGGTCTTGCAAACGCGCCAGCAACCTTCCAAAGAATCATGAATCAGGTTCTTGGATCCCTTCGTCACAAGGAAGCTTTGGCATACTTAGACGATATAATTATCCCCAGTAAGTCGTTTGACGAAGGAATAGGGAGGTTGGAAGTAGTCCTCACTCTGCTATCATAAGCTAACCTAACACTAAAATTGTCTAAATGTGTTTTCTTCGGTACTTCAGTTGAGTATTTGGGGTTCGAAGTATCTTCCGAAGGTGTTAAACCAGGTGCACGGAAAATTGAAGCTGTTGAACGCTTTCCAGTCCCACAAAACCAACACAACATCCGCCAGTTCCTTGGGCTAGCGAGTTTTTTTCGGAGATTTGTTCCCCATTTCGCGGTTATCGCACGACCACTCACACAACTGCTTAAAAAAGATTCGAATTGGGTTTGGGGGTCTGATCAGGAAAGTTCGTTCCGCCAACTACAACGATCTCTTTCCCAAAGACCTACATTGGCACTTTACAACCCGAAAGCGTATACTGAGCTTCACACTGACGCCTGTAAGGTCGGGGTCGCAGGCATTTTATTGCAAAACGATGATCACGGTGTTCTAAAACCAATAGCCTATTTTAGTCGGCAAACCACGCCTAAAGAACAGAATTATACGTCTTATGATCTCGAAACCCTCGCCGTTGTGATGTCCCTTCAGAAATTTCGCGTATATTTGATTGGGGTTCCGTTCAAGGTCATTACAGACTGCAATTCCTTACGCGCTACCTTCCAGAAGAGAGACATGATTCCTCGCGTCGCTCGGTGGTGGGAGCAGATGCAGGAATTTAATTTTAGCATTGAATACAGACCCGGTGAGCGCATGGCCCATGTCGACGCTCTTAGTCGCAACCCAATCCCAGTAGATCTGGCCGTGCTATCAGTTAATGAAACAGATTGGCTGTCGACAGTACAAAGTGCTGACGATGAGATCCAACGGATTATTGGTATACTAAATGACCCAGATATGGATAACGTCGTCGACATAAAAGCTAACTTTAAAGTTAAAAATAAAAAGCTTTTTAGGATCACTGCTGACGGTGATCGTTGGGTGGTTCCCAAGGGTGTGCGCTGGCAGATTTTAAAACAAAATCATGATGATATAGGTCATTTCGCTCTTGATAAAACTATGGAAAGAATTAAAGCTACGTTTTGGTTCGCGAAAATGCGTAAATTCACTAAAAAAATACATTAACTCTTGTCTCGAATGTGCTTATTCAAAGTCTGCTGGAGGAAAAAAACCCGGTGTCCTTCACCCTATCGAGAAAATTGACATACCGTTTGACACCATTCATGCCGATCATGTAGGTCCTTTTGTCCGCAGTGCCAGAGGCAACATGTATGTTTTGGCCCTTATCGATGGTTTCACTCGTTACATATTTCTGAAGCCCGTAAGAAACACCAAGTCTCTGACCACAATTAGGGTGTTTAGAGAATTTTTCGGCATATTCGGCGTCCCTCGTAGAGTCATCACAGATCGTGGTACATCCTTTACAAGTGAATCCTTTACGAGATTTGTCACTGAACGCAACATTAAACATGTTCTTAATGCTGTTGCGACCCCTAGAGCAAACGGACAAGTGGAACGTTATAATCGAACTCTCGTTGAATCATTAACAGCTAAATGTATAGGTTCAGCTGAGAACAAATGGGACGAACACTTGCCTGACGTGCAATGGGGGTTGAACAACACTTTTAACAAAAGTTTTTGACTGCGATAGGTATGAGATTGAAGACACTCCTCTTACGAGAAAAGGGAATCGATCTTATTCTACAGTTGTAGCGGTAGATAAAATAAAACCATGGCTTAATTTTAGGCCACGTGACTCCTCTAGTGAAGGCGAATAGGCCATTGCATAGAAATTAGAAGATACTCCTAATTTTGCATGCTTAGATTGTGAACATATTAATTATTTGTAACTCACTTACTGTTTCATCGCCTTTAGTTTGAATAAATCATTTGTATTTATTTCTAAATTAATTCAATCAAACTGTGCGAGTTTATTCATAAATATACAAATTTAACTAGGATTACTAAGATTAGTTACTGGACTATCATGTGCAGTACTTGTTATTATTATTAGTATGTATCATAAACTTAATTGTAGATAATGTAATCACCCTTTTTTTTCTATTTTTTCTCTACTTGTGTAAATTTGATAGCACGAGGTCGTGCCTAAACAAAGGATGGCCGAATGTTGTCAATTAAATCTGTTTATGTAACTGTTAATTTAGTATTATTCTAGTAAAATTATTATTGTTAAATTATTCAAAACACTGTTTCATAATTATGTTCTAAAACAGTGTTTTGACTCGCTCACCACTCCTGCTCAACGAGTTTTGCACCAACCAATCAGGGACCGGCACGTTATTGCCGACAGTCACCGACCGTTGCCGATCTCAGTCGTGAAGGGGAGTGGCTAAGCGAGGGAGCGCAAAAACTGGGCAGTCGAGTCTCGACCGATACTGGTCAGTCGAGTCTCGACACTCAAAGAGGGAAGTCAACCAAAATAAGTGAACCAAGTGTTGTGAAGTATATATATAACGTGCAGATTATAGAACTGTGAGTATTACCTTGTTATTATTTTAGCTTTAAAAACCCTTTTCCCACCATAAAGTAACGTAATTTTGAGGTGAAAACCGTTAGTAGATATAAATCTCTAACATATAATATATTATTTATTGTTTTTACATTCTTGCACACAACAATGTTTGTGACTGTGAGTTTCGAGCAACCAAATGCTGTAAAGAAAGTATTGTCATGAAATTTCAAAGTTAAATTGATGTGGCCTGTGTGTAACTTCCTTTTTTTTCCAGGAAATGTGTTTGTTGTTTTCAATTAAGTATGTATTATAAGCATTGCTAAATGGTCGCACATCAAAGAATTTTATGAAGTGGATAATAGGAATCTAAACTTTGTTTATGCTCCTGTATTGAAAAAAGAACACCTAAACCCTAATTCAAAACAAAAAATGAGAGTCAAAGTTGCAGCACAAGTATTAAGTCATTCAGTGGCCGGAGGAATGTTGGCTAAAGTATCCAATGGTATGTTTTTGATTTTTACACTAATAAATATTGAACTCATGATGAGTTTTTATGAATTACTTGCTTGTCAGCTTGATGGTAAGCATCATGTATTTTTATGCAGGCCTACCTCCAGGGCTTATTGTAATATAAGCAGTGCCTTGGAAGTTTATTCTGCTATCCTTCAGAAACCATTTGCCTATTTATTTATAAGTGTACATAAGAGTAGCCTATGATTATTTTGGGGGAATCAAATATTATGAAACCTTATAATTATTTAGGAAGTTCATATTTTTTGTACCTGTGTTATCAACTTATCACTGAAAAAGTACTTTATTATTGCCTGTTTCCTTTACGTTATTTTTGAGTTAAAATTTGCATTTTTAAACTTACAGGAGAGCTCCCAGCAGATGCTGCAGTGACAGCAAGCATGATAACAAGCATGGACAACCTGTTTGATAGCCTTAATAGTGACTGTGCTGACTTACGTAGAGGAAAACCTTATGCCACAAATTTAAAAAGTTCAAGCCCACATTTGAAGTTATTTGAAGAAATGAAAAGATTTTTTTCTACAATGAAATATTTGGGAAGCCCGCGTAAGCCACCATCACAAGAAGGCTGGGTGTGGAGTCTTACAGCCATAGAACGATTGTGGAAGAACTTGGTGTAAAAACATAATATCAAGAGCATGGCCACAAGGAGACTGCAGCAGGATCCATTAGAAAACTTATCTGGGTGTATTTGTGGCAACTGTGGGTCCAATGCAAATCCAACATGCAGTCAGTTTGTAGCTGGCTTAAAAACAGCCGTCCTCAGCAATTTATCCCGGTTCGGGACAACAGGAAACTGTGAAACTGACAATAACGTCATAATACACCATTTTGAAACGTTATTGTCAGTTACACAACCAAACCAATCAAGGACACAGCCTTAAGTTATTGCACGCACAGAGTTGCCACTTATAGAATCCGTAAATGAAAACAATGCAGAACTGTGTGCCTATGTGTGTGGCTTTTTGGTGAAGCAGCTACCAACTGACTGTCTAAATTGTAAGAAAATATTTGTGTCCACACAAATTGAGAACCACCATTTGGTTGTGGAATGTCGGGAGTACTCTGACCATAAAAAGAGTTTAAATTATGTAACAAGGAATTTGGTGGATTGTGCAGAATACTGTGCTACTTTAATGAATGATTTGCTAAAGGAACAAGGGCACACAAGCAACATAAAAAAAAATGTTAAAGATAATGCAAAAACAATTATAAATTTCGATTTTCTTAATGGATGTACAGAGCACACAGAAAAAAATATTGGCACAATTACCAATAGTGTATTTATGATATATGTAAAGAGATTCTGTATTTAAAAAAATCGATTGTTTGCTGAAGAAGTGTCTGCTGCTGCGCTCAAGCGCAAAATGAATATAATTTTGCATAAATAATCTATAAATGCATTAACCTTACCGACAAAAGAAGTAATAAATTTAAAGAATCTGAATTTGGTTCTTTTCAATTTATGTGGTATTAAAATAAAATGTAATTAGCATAAAATAAAAACCCAGCTTTTTTCCCAGCTACTTTCACACCAAATATTCAATCTACAAATACATAGTTGTATGAGGAGATTTAATCATTTTTCATTACTGTGCAGTTGAAACTGTAAGGTGTATTTAGTACAAAAATAAATGTGTTTCTTTTAAGATTAAGTATCTATTAATAAAATTGCCTACTGATATTATTTCTTTTTAATTTGTGTAAATTCATAAACTATATTTTTGTTTTTGGTCACTTTCCCTAATCAAATATATCATAATAATTATATTTGGATGGAAAATGCTCGAAAAACAAAAATATAGTTTTATAATTCCCAGAAAAGGATAATTAACTACCTATCCTATAGCTATACATAAAGTAGGTAGAGATAGAAATTTAAATTTTACCGCCATACAAGAGTTTCGGGAGGGCTGATTATAGGTAGCGCTAGGGAGTCCGTTTTTGTTTTTTTTCTATGGAGTTGGCGTTCTTCTCCGGTAGGAGTAATATTATTCTTTGGCGTAAACGCAGTCGGGTAAAAAATAACTTGGGTTAATTCGTTATTTTATTATTATTTAGATAATAGGTATTCATAATTATTTATAATAAATTAACTTGGTAGGTAGGTACAGTACATAACAGGTATAAAGTGGATAGGTAGGTACCTCTTACCCTATCTATGAGGGCCATATGCTACCCCTCTAAGTTTAACAAAATAGCCAAGCAAGAAACTTTAAACAGGCTTAGGTAGGAGGTACTACAGGGCCGCATGAAGGAGTAGTTTGAATTGAATGGACCTTTTGATTTTTTCACTATCTTACAGGCCATAGGTTCCCTCCAATAGAACATTTCGAGGAGTCACTATCTTCATCACTGGCAGATTTTCTGTGTCCACGTACCAATCATAGGCTGACATTTTTTAGATACAACCCAATATTTTCTACGGATTATTACAAATTTCTACACGTAAACGTACGAACTAACTAGCTAGGTACGAAAGTACAGTCTACGTTACTTTCACGTTAGGTACCCACATGCACGTTACGATTACACGCGCAACGTTTGTCCATGAAATAAACTAAAAATAGAAAAGTTTTGGCCTGAATAACGTGTGTGTGCGTTAGGTACTGAGGCGGCAGCATGTCGACTCGGAGCGCATAAAAGTTAGTGGCAGGCAATGAATTAGGGCTTTTGGCTATCTACCTACCTACCCAGGTACCTACCTATTTCCTCGTGGCTAAATCAACAGCTAGGCATCTAGTTTGGCCACGAAGAAACACTCATACGAAGGGACGATGCGATGGAAAGTTAACAAATAAATGGAAAGAAGCTGTAAGTGCCGAATTCTGGCTGACGTGTAGCAATAAAACATGGAGATTCAGAGCCAATTGCCGATGGGTATTTATTGGTGAACGACATCTAATCTTAGGTATATATACATAACACTGCCTCTCCTCCTCAATTCACGTTAGGTATAATGCTAAGGATAATTATTATTTATCTTGCATCTCGTCCGAAAATATATATTTTATGGTTATGGTGGATGAAAATAACATAGATAGGTACCTACATATATCAAAAAACTTTATAAGTGCTTAGCTTTAGATTTTTACCTACAGATAAAAATACTCATGAAAGGTCACATAAAGTAACAAAACTAGTTATACATATTCTTACTACCTAGGTATCTAAATTGTTCGGTGTTTATATTCACTAATAAATTATTTGATGTGCGCGACTGTACTACAATACTTGTCTTGTTCCTACAACTTCACATCGACTTTTTATATTGTTTCATTACGAATTTGCATAAAGTATTACTACTGGTAGGGGCAGGTAGTTCAGGCTTTAAATATACATATATCATTTATAATCAGAAAAGCTCGTTTTCTATAAGAACTAGGTATTACAATTGTTCAATGGGTACGCTGGCATAACGCCAACTCGCAATGGCATTCTGAAGTCTTATTCAATATCTCCGTTCCTTTATGTGTGAGCTATCATTATGAAATTTTGCATAGCTCGGGCGTTACTAAAACGCTAAATTTGTGTGTAAATTTCGTTACTATAGTATAAGCCATTTTCGAGTACGGTCATGTGTACGCCAGCAGAACGTTCCGCTAGCGTACCCACTAAGAATGGTCACCGGAGCCGGTCTAGACTAAATCAAAACGGAGAAAATATACATAAATTTAACAGAATCATGCTCCCTTCCTACATATAAAATAAATCGGTCCTATTGCTATTTGTTAGAAACTGGGCATAAGGCTGGTGGTGGTTAATTAAAAGCAGGTATAGTTTAAAATTTATATATTAAAAACATGCATACCTACAATCTAAATAACTGGTACTCAAAGTACATACACTAGAATTATCTAGATATCAAAATTGTTAAAAACATTTTAAAGTTAATGAAATGAAAAACTATTTCTAAATAATTAAAATTTAGACAAATCAACCTTATTATTCTAATACATTTAATCTTAACCATTAAATAAGTTTCATACAAATAGTATGTATTTTCGGAATATGAAAAATTTGGTTTGGTACATAATCACAAGTACACAAAAGAATAATCTAGTTCTCATAGATGTTATGAATATTTAAAAAAATAGAGAAATTTAAGACTATTTTATAATAACAATTAAAATTCAGTCATATTAACCATATCCTACTTAATACATTTAAAAAAAATATGCATTCATACACTTTTGGTAACTGAAGCTCGGCAATTAAACAAGTGCCATACAAATTGTATGTATTTTTGGAACATTAAAATATTAATTCAGTCTTCATTGAGAATCTCTTCAATTCTCTATAGTTCATAAGTCTGTAGACCAAGTCTACCAGTCTATTTTTTATAACTTTCCAAAGAATTGTTAAAAACTACTATGTTGAAGTAGGTAACATAGGTACAAATAAAATTGTAAGTATGAAGCGAAAACTATGTGAAAAATATGTAGTGCATGAAAATGTACTTATGAATATTTTATACTAAAAAGTAAAATGAATAATTGGTCAAAATTGTTTACATTTTGGTTACCAACCTAGCTTGCAAACATTATCAGATTTGTCAGAAATTAAAAGTTCAAAAGTAAAATTGACAAACTGGATGATTTACATTTTGGTTACCAACCTAGCTTGCTAGCTAGATTCATCAGAAATTAAAAGATAACTTGTCAAAGACAAGCTCGATTTAAAAGTGGAGTATGTATAAATATTAAAAAACATAATCAAGTAAATCTATCAAGCATGATATAGGTTTGTCAGAAGAAAATGTAAAAATTATCAAAAATATCAATTATCATAATTATCGTCAAAAACATAGAACTCTAAGAAGAGTTTACATGAAGCATTTACAATTTACTCATTGTTTAAACATTTTTAAAATTGTAAAATTGTCAGGGATGATCTATTTTGATCAGAAATAAAAGCATAAAAAGTTGTCATAAGATCAAGAGATAAAATTTCAAAGATAATCATTCTTATCTTAGTTACCATTTAATTTTGTCAAACTTTTTAAAATTGTATTATATTATGCATGATGGTCAGAAATAAACAGTTTGATAAGTTTTTTGTTAAAGACACAAACATGATTTACCTACAAGAAAACTACGATCCATCGTTAAAATAAAATTGTAAAACAATCATGCAACACATTTTTTTAAATAGTCAGAAAAAAAAATCAGTAGTTCAAAATACAAATTGAAAAACGATAAAAAAAATTAAAAATAAAATTATTAATTGGTCAAAAACATTAGTGTATGTCCAATCAGGTGTCGTCGCTAAAAATAAACTATTTTGTCGCCATACCTTTTAAACCAATCGAAATAAAAAGGATGTTATCATTTTAGTTAAACTAAGTAAAACTAACATGCATTGATGGATCTATGTTGATAAAAGATTAAAAGTTCAATAGTCAAATTGTCAAAGATGAGCATGATTTACAAGTAAAATTATTATTATTTGGTCAAACATTATTTATGATGATCAAACTATCATGCATTGATGTTTATGCAATCACAGATTTATCATGTTTGTCAGATATTAAAAGTTCGAAAGTAGTCAAAAATAAGTAAGTATGATTTCAAAGTAAAAATTGTCTAGGTCAATAAGTTTCAAAATTAAAACAATGTTTAAATTATACACAATGCAAATAATATAAGAGAAGACACCATGATATGTGCATATTTGTCAGAAATAACAGTAAAACAGTAGGATCATAAACAAAATTATCAGAAGCAAAGTAAAAATAGTCAAACTATTGATTATGACATATTCACAATAATGGTCAAGTAAAATAATAAAATACACAAAACAAATATAAAACAATATTACAGCAAATTCAGAATTATAAAATAAAGCTAAGTTTGTACTAAACTATGGCAGTTACAGTCAGTCAACAACATTTAACAAGTATTCTACTTCCTACTAATAATATAAAGGCGCAATCTTACATAATTATGAAAATTCAGAACCTATTTTGTTGTTAGTTCTTTCATACACAACACCCATACATATACTTCAGCCAAATTCGACGTAAAACCATCCCCTTACCTAAAACCATCCCCTTACCTAAAATTCACTTTGTTGCCTTAAATATAGTTTTACATGTATTTTTATACACAACATAAAAATTATGTCTGAATGAAACACAACGCCAAGCAAGTGTTTTTTTTTTTTGCTTTGTACATCGAATTTGCACACATTTCACACTAATTTGGCTGCAGCTAGGCATCCTACTTAACTATTTCTTATATCTATCTCTATTGAGCAATGTTAAGTTAAGGCACTTTAAGTGGAGATCATTAGTCTGCATTCTTTGAGCTTAAAATTAAATCTTTAATAATGCAAAACCTATAACTGAATACTATAACTATTAGGACTGCATTTAGGACTAGTAAAAAAACATTATTTAAAAATGATATGGCAACTGTGTTGCAGGCAATCATATTGTCAGTCAACGAGACATTCTCAATCATCTCGTTAAAGGGGCATAAAATACATGTGCATCATGTTTCAAGGCCCGTTCAGACCTACGCGATTACGCTACCCATAGCGGAAGCGAAAGCAGTAGGTTTACGGTAAAAAATAAAATGCCCTGCAGGATGACGTGCGAAACCGAGCGGAATCTTTCGCTGCCGTTCGGTGTAGCGAATTCCGCGTATGACTGAATAGGCCTTTATGATAAAACCGATGAACAAGTAAGAAATCAATCCATAGACATATCGAGATAAGCAAACGTCAAGACCCTAGACCCTACTGTATTTGTGCAGGCAATAATTTAAATTTCTGGCCCCCAAAGCCTTTAGAGGTGGCATGTACGAGGTTTAGCGAGCAATTTTCGTCGTTCACTGTAGAAATAGAGCAACGTATCCTACGAATACACAAATACATTAGGCTGAAAATGCAGTGTATTTTACCAAATATCTACGCCTACATTTGCTCTTTACACAAATAATCAATTTCAGCAATTTTTTCATTGGCTGTGCAAATACATTGGTGTCAATTCAGCTGTTGTCAATATTAAACTAAAAATTACGCCATCCTTTTTATTTCAATCTTTAGAAACGGCAACATTTATTCCTGTCACGTTAGTTTTGTTTTGGCCACATCTAAATCAACACCATTAGCCATTAAATTATACACCTACCGAAACTTTAAGGCACTACCCCTACTCACACTAGAGCCGTCGTCCATTTTATCTTAATATTACGTTAATCAAAAGAATTTACAAAAACCCATTGGGCGTTTTGTGCTTTTTTTAAATAGTTTTCTTCTGGAGAACAAAATAAAACTATTACAGGGGCATTAAAAAAAAAGCTTATGATAGGTACCACATACTGCCCAATGGATTTTTGAAAATTCCTTTTTTTAACTTAATAATAAGATAAAATAGGTGGCGGCGCTATCGTGGGTCAGGGTAGCACCAGAGTAGGTAGGCGTAGATACTAAAATACAAACATATACCTAATGTTTGTATTTTAGTATCTACGCCTACCATTGCTCTTGACCCGAGTATTCTTCAATGTGATGGTTGTCGACTGCAGTGGCTGTCCTTGGTTTCCACTACGCAGCACTGGACAGTAGGTTCTGGAATAAAGATACAATTATTTAGCTTTAAGGAACAGAAGAGACATGGGTAATTCCATTGTGACGGGTGGGACATTCTAACTCCTTTATGCGCGTTTGTATCACGGCGCGAAATCGCCGCACGGATCGCGGTGGAAATCACGGCAAAACTGCAATAAACGAGGCTCGAACGCGACGCGAAGGCGTGAAGAATATGCGAATCGAATCCTCACTCATGGGGGTTCGCAGCTTCGCGCGTGATTCGCACACGAGTGTGGAGAGGCCTCATTAGCTGTCCTACCTATCACACTCTTTTTTATGCGAATGTTTGTTTGGATTTACATAATTATATCTTCACGCCATAACTTTTGAACAATTCGGGCTGACGTTTTGGATACATGTAGTTCTCAGCATGGAATAACATAGCTACAGGAAAAAAATGGGTTAAATATTAACAGATCTGATACACAACAAACAACTTATTCTCGAGGCGGGAACCGACCCCCAACATTCAGCCAGGACGATTATTGCCCAACGCGCTAAAGAGGTTGACAATATTTTATCGCTCTATGTTTGTGCTATGGACACCGAGAACACTTAGCATTTATATTCATTTGTTTAATAATACGCATCTCAGTGGCGCCCTCAGTTGTATCTCTATCTATTTTGCACCACTGAAGTCCAGTCTTTTAAGACAGAATGCCCTAAGATATAAAAATACGTAAAATACTTACATGGTATGTGCAGTATCACCAGAAGCTCCACACACAGAGCAGACATGAGACCTCAGTATAGGACAGGACACCACACTCTTATTCCCAACCCTTTCCTTCACCGCATGAGTCATGTACACCAGCGGAGTTTCTCCGTTCTTTCTGCAAAACATACACATTTTGGAAGAGTCCAAATTTAATGACGTGTTCGGTCCGATCAGAGGTTCTTTGAAAGGTGTTGTCATTCGGGGTGAGAATTGTGATCGTGCTGGTGGGGTGATTGGGGTAGATGTTCTTGGGGTCATCGGAAATCGGGGTGATGTGGCAAGGCGTGGTGATGTGTGCGAGGAGTTTTTGACTGGAGATTGCAGCTCGAAGCTTCTGTTCCCGGATGGAAATAGCTCGTAGTTCTGTGTGTATTTCTGCTCGACAGATTTGGGGGGTGTTTGTGCCATATTGGGCTGCCATATTGAGAAATCGTTTCCAGGTTTGATTGGCTCTGCTGCCATGATGTTCCTGCCTATGATTGGTCGTTGTTGTCTTGAGACCTGTGGCGTTTCACAAATATACTCAGCAAGGACGAAGTTGCTGGGTATTTGAGGGTGTTTCCATGTGTTTCCATAAAGCATTTCTTGATCGAATAGTGCAGAGTGGGGTTCATAGGCCTGTTCTGATCGTAATTGAGTTGTGTTAGGATTAGCTGGCCTGTTTGTTTCAGTATGACCGTACTGATGTTGAGTTTCATAGTCTCTGTTGTAATTTCTTTTGTATAACTCTGGCCGGGTTTCCTCGGGACAGAATTCTGGTGAGAACTGATGTAGATTTAGGTCTGGGAAGGAATCTGGTGATGTTTCTGGTGAGCTGGAGGATTGAGCGATGCTGGTTTGGTTGTATGGCGTTTGGAACAAGCCTGGAAATAATATTATGAGTGTAAATCAGTAACAAAGGTGAACATTACATGTATTCATATATTTGAGTAAAATTATCAGGTAATTTAGCGCAAAAGAATTTGAAACTTCGGAAAAGAAAATACCCACTAGAGACTTTTATGACTAGTAGAAGTCTCTAGTGGGTATTTTCTTTTGCGAAGTTTCAAATTCATTTACGCTATTGAATGTGGCTCATTTTCCGTGCAGAAAACCTGAGTAGAGCAGCCAAAGAGCAGCTGTTTTTCTATCGAAGTTCGTAGTGTACGAACACAAATTATAACTTTTATCGTGATTAAATTAAAAACAAAGGTAAAACGATGTATTTACAGCGCTTTGGACTGACTTTTCTTACAAAAGTTTGTGAAAAACAACTCCGACTTACCTCTTTCGCCAGATCTTGGATACCGGTTCATGTAATCGTCCTTACTGTTCATATGATACATTTTCAAGCCTGAAATACCAAGAAAACACCTATTTTATACGCATCTTCAATTATTATTTTCTTATTTCACATTTTTTTGCAATCTAAAAGTTTTTAAAAAATGTTTGACGGACGGACGGAACGGAAGTGGCGCTGTTGAGCGAAGGGCTTGGCAAGTGGAAATTGTAGGTACTAGCTAACTTCCGTGTTGAACACTCAATCACTAACTTGGTAATTAAATATAAAAATTTTGCATATAACTTTCTAGGAAAATAAAATCAGGTATAAATTTATAGAGCTGTAAAAATAGTTCTAAACGGGGCTTCCGATCTAACTAGAGGACGATCGGAAAATTCAAAAGTAGGTAGAATAACTTTAACTAAAAGGTTACACTAGCTGCTGGCCGGGGCTTCGCACGTGCTTTTCAATAGCCTATGTCCGTCCCCGGAGTACCATTTATCTCCCTGCCAAATTTCATTACGATCCGTTCACCCGTTTATGCGTGAAAAGGTAAGTAACAGACGGACAGACAGACAGACAGAGTTACTTTCGAATTTATAATATTAGTACCTACCACTGAATTATTATTACTAATACTATCTCAATGATTAGTATGTACTTACTATAAAGTATGGATTGGTAACGAAGGTACAAAGCAAAGCCTCCTGATCCATAATAAAATTAAATAAGTAAGTAGGTAGGTAGGTACTATCTATTATGTTACCATTTCACGGATCAAATTATGTAGCAGGGAGGCAAACGGTATCTCGCGGTCGGATATAGCTACTTATAAAGCAGGTGCGAATCCGCGGGCAAAAGCTAGTAGGTAGGTACGTTAAAATTATGTTTCCAGGAATTAAAGCTGTGCTTATATTAAAAATAACCGTCTGATTTATGGAGAAATACTATATATATACCTACCTATTATGGAGGCTGAAAGTACTAAACAGTCATTGAGATCAAACCTAAATATCTTTGAGATAGGTATAGGTACCTACCTATAAAACACACCCAAAAAACTTTACTCATAAGTAGGTACATACCTACAATCTAGTTTATTAGACTAGATTGTAGGTATGTACCTACTTATTTGTTACATAATTAAATAAGGACCTTTATCTGTAGAGACAAACTTATTTGGTGATTTCTACAGTCAAAACTACACACAAAATCCCTGCAAGTTTCAGTCAGAAATAAAATCAGCTTACCTACCAATAATTGTTTGATCTGCTCGGCGTATTAAATCACGGTACCTAAATCAGATTTATTTACAGGCGTTGCTGAAAAACCTTGCACTAAAACTGAAATTTACAAATCAAAATTATTCACACATGGAGAACGCGTAACGCGCCCTCACTCTACAAAATTCACGCGGCAAATGAAACAAATTTTAATTTAATAAACAAAATTTTATTCTTGTCCTTTCGCCGAAAGGCGAGCTTTCGGCATTTGTTCAAAGGACACCGCCAAAACATCAAACCTTTGCGGCTTGTTTGCGGCTTTCTGCAAAGAGGTAAAAGGATGCCGCGGCACGTGCGTGCTAGGAGGTTTCGCTACTCGATAATAGACGGCGCTAAATATGAATAAGAATTCGAAATATAAAATCTACTAGAGTGGGACTATTTCCGAGTCGAAGACTGGGAATCTGATACCGATTAAATTCACGCGAATTCTTGTGGTTTTTATTATTTTCTGCGTTAACAAGGAATAGGTAAAAAATACCACTAGCCGAACACGATGTGGAAAGTTTGTAAACAAAAAACTTGGCGTCGAGTGTCATAGTCCGGCTACACGCTCCGTCTTGCTTGCGCAGTACAGTTTGTGCAGTTATGACTGTACAAAAAGACAGAACACCGGTACCACACGTGGAAGTAAGCTCACCAACTAGACTGCTCAAGCCACAAGTCTAGCCTCATAAGTCATACATAACCTACGTTTGGACTGAACTGTCAGTACCTACCGAGAGGTTATAATCTGTCTTTAATTCTTCATTTTCGGTGTCCGTCACGTCACGATGTCGCCTACAGATGAGTTTTAGGAGCTCGACGATTTGTTCAATTCTCTAGTGTATTGGTCTAGGTACTTAGTTAGTCGCTACTAGGAAATCTAATCATCAAGCCTGCGCGATTGATGTCATCAATAAATAATAATAAATAATAAATAATGCTGAACAATCCACGCAGCATCATCTAGCCCCAAAGTAAGCAGAGCTTGTGTTATGGGTACTAGATGACTGACATGATAAACTTAATACAATACATAACATAGATACCTAGATATTTTTTATTTAAGGTGCATCGGGGTAAGAACGGATGCTTTTTTAGAAAACTATTAGGATGTTACAAAATATTTTTTTCGTAGGTTTTAAAAATGCTGGCCCACCTATAAATATACCAAAGTTTCGTTTAAAAGATAGGTCTATAAACCAGAGTATTTGACAATTCTCTAAACGTAAAGATGACAGAGCTAATCACGATTAAAGTTACAATAATATTTTGAAAACTACGGGAAAGATCGGACGTTGACGGGGTAACATCGGACTACCTTCTAAAACCGCTTCTATAGCTCTGATCTTAAGTGCTATAACATAAAATTATCCGGTCTTAGTCAAGAAAAACATTTTTCACACACATTTCCATTTTCACACAAATATCACACGTCCTACACGACCTAGCGGCTGACGGCAACTGATGGGGGGGGGCTCGACAAAATGGCGTTGCCGACTATGTTGCCAACAACCCAAAAACACCCTAGATTAGGGAGTTATTAGATTTATCCGATCTTAACCCGAATACGATCTTACCCCGATGCACTATATATAAAAAATACCCAGAACACCCGGAACAAATATTAATCCCTAAGATTAGCGGGATTTTTGGGACTGCTCAGTAAATCTTAGGTACACACGTAACGTACCTAAATAAGCTACCTACCATTCCATTGGGAATCGTTTTCAAAATGTTCACTAGGACTCCGGAACTCCGGTTTTGGTGTAACTCTCGTTTGTAAAACCGGAGTTGCAGAACGAAAACCGGGGTTTCGATTTTCAGAACAAAAACCGCGCCGCGCATTACTTTTGAAATTATTACCTATTCAAATGTAATCGGCCTGAAGCGCGGCACTTTCGCAGAATTTTTAGAATTCGTACATCTATTTCCCGCGATCTCGGCCTGCGGCGGCGCACAGTGAGTCGGTTGTATGGAACTGGTGGGACATAGCAGACGTAATTTTTTTTTCATAAATTTGAATATGCAGGTCAATAGAATATTTATTGCTTACATATAATAAAGCTATCTTTATTAAATATAAGCAATGAATATTATGTTGCACCTTATGCCTAGAGTCAGGGTGTTCAGGAGTAAATGGCATAAAACTTATTTCATGCCATTACTCCTGAACTAGTACCTGATTATCCGAATTTCAATGCTTAAATCCGGATAATTCGAATAATTATTTATAGTAATCGGGCTTCGCCTGCGTTTTCCAGGCTACATTGTCGGCATATAAAAGTATAACTAATCATCTATGCAAAATTTCCACCCGATCTATTCTGTAGTTTTGGTGTGAAGCGTGGACGTCCAAACATTGACATTTATAGTATTAGTCTGATAAGAAAGTTTGTACAAATGGATAATAAATGGATGTTCGCTACTTTATCAATCACGCCAAAAACACTAATCAAAGTAGCCGAAATTTTGCATAAATGTAGTTCTAGACCTGGAATAACATAAAGCCTACGTTTAATCCCGGGAAATTGCGTGATAACCGCAGGCAAAAACTAGTAGTTACTAGTTTTTTCAATTATACTGTTATTCTGTTATAGATGAGCATAAATTGGTGCTTGATACCTTATATGATAAAATTGTACGTGTGTTATATGATGCAGCTACTGAGACTTGTGAGAGGCGCGCTGGTAAAGCCAATAAAAGTAGACACCTTTGTGGCTGGAACAAGCATGTCCATGATGCTCACAGGGTGGCCAGACTTAACTTCAAAGTGTGGGTTCAACACAACCGCCCAAGATCAGGTGTAATTTTTGACCAAATGCACGAGTCTCGTAAAGTTTTTAAAAGTCGCTTGAAGTGGTGCCAAGACAACCAGGAGCAACTTAAAATGGACATCTTGGCGAAGCATAGAGCGGGTAAAGATTTCGGCAGGTTTTGGAAAACTACGGGTAAATATGATGTTAGATCTGGCCGCCCTGTGAGTGTGGATAGGGAGAGTGAGCCAGTACGCATCTGTAACTTGTTCATGGAACATTTTAAGGTACCCTCCCCACTTGGATCCTCGACGGATGTCCCTCCACCGCTGGACCAAAATGTCAGGGGAAAAAGCCGGCGTCGGCGATGTGCTTTACTGCCAAGCAGGTGAGATTGGCCTTAAATAAAATGACCGGTGGCAAATCTCCCGGACATGATGGTCTCAGCGTGGAGCACCTGAAACTGGCGGGGGTTCATCTACCGAGGGTTCTCGCTCTGTTCTTCACAATGTGCATGAGTCACACATATTTACCACATGACCTAATTAAAACGATCGTTGTGCCTATTGTGAAGGACAGAACTGGAGACGTCTCCGATAAGAAAAATTACCGCCCTATCTCACTGGCAACAGTCATCTCTAAACTGCTGGACAGTGTGCTTAATTCTTACTTAGACAAATACTCAGATTTACATGACGCTCAGTTCGGATTTCGGCCCGGACTTTCTACTGAAAGCGCAATCGTAAGTCTTAAGCACACTGTTCAATACTATACCAGCCGAAAAACGCCGGTATACGCCTGCTTTTTTGACCTATCCAAGGCCTTTGACCTCGTCTCGTACGATGTGCTGTGGAGAAAGTTAGAGAGCAGGAGTGTACCGGTAGAGATGCAGAAGTTGCTTCAGTTTTGGTATGCCAATCAAACCAACTTTGTAAGATGGGCGCAGTCACGTTCGGAGGCATATGAGCTGGAGAATGGGGTGAGACAGGGGGGGTTAAGTTCTCCAAGCCTTTTCAACATCTATGTCAATGATCTCATCGTGGGGTTGAGCAGCATGCATGTCGGCTGTAGTATAGATGGGGTCAGCACCAATAACTTAAGTTACGCGGACGATATGGTGCTGCTCAGCCCAACGGCTTAAGAGAAATGTTATGTTTTTGTGAATCATATGCCACTGAGCATGGACTCGTGTATAATGTTAAGAAAACAGAGTGCATGGTCTTTGGGGCCGCCGGTAATTGTACTATCTATACTATTTTGTATTTTGAATTTTTGTATTTATTGAAACATTACGTCTATCATTACAGGTCAGACCTAATACAACAGAGTAGTCATCGGAATAAATAAATAAGTAAATTAACAAGCTGCACAAACAATGTCAAATGTCAATAAGTCTAAAGTCTAAATAATTCAATAAATCAGTACTATCACAATCAAAATAATTAAATACACATGTCAATAATTAAAACAATTAAATAATCCATGAGCAAAAAATCCAACTCAATAATTACATAATAAGTCGTTACGTAGGTACTTGATTTGTAACGTATAAAATCATTATTATTAAACACAGCATAACTTAAATAATATAGCCCTTACGAACTCGCTCCGTGAGACGTGAAATAAGTCAATGGTCACCGCTACCAGATTTAGAGTTCGTATGGTGCGCGTTAACGGTGCCTTGTTCAGCAGGTTAGTCCTTCCGCGAGTCACTGCGAACAGAGGCGGCCGCCTACGCCGCCCTACGAACTCGTCTGGTACGCACAGATACATCATCTCTAGGACGGTCGGATAAGGTTGGATACATCAAGGGATAGAAAGGGTAGACGCCATATCTCTTCCAATATAAGTATCGCGTGAACTTGTTCTGTATGCGTTCCATCATGAGACCATATTTAGCTTCATGAGGAGCCCATACAGAAGCTGCGCTTTCCATCTGGCTTCGGACCAGAGCATCATACATTGCTGTTAAAGCTCTTAAGTTTGTGAAACCGTTTGCTCGGCGTAAAATGAATCCTAAAATTCTGTACGCCTTTTTGCAAACGCTTACAACATGCACTCTGAACCTCAACTCTGTGTCCAGTCGAACCCCAAGATCCCTTACCGATTCCACACGCTTCAACTGCGCTTCTTCTATCTTGTAGTTGTAGTGAAGTGGGGCAGTTGCTCTACTAAATGTTATAATGGAACATTTGTTCACATTAAACTGCAATTTGTTTCTTCGGCTCCACTCCACTACCCTATCCAAGTCTTGTTGCAGACGTGCGCAGTCTCCTTCCTCCTTAATTGGCAAGATCAACTTTAGGTCGTCCGCGAACAGAAGACATTTAGCCTCTGTGACAACTTCGGGCAGATCGTTGATCATCACGATAAATTCTAGCGGCCCTAAGTTGCTACCTTGACTTACGCCTGTCCTCGTGTGACGGTTCGGATTTGTATCCCACGTAGTCCACGTACTGCTTCCTGTCCTTCATATAACTCTTGAAGAACTGAAGCAGTTTGGTGGTGCAGCCGATCGTCGCCAGCTTTTTCAATAAGATGTCATTATCGACCAGGTCAAAAGCTTTTTTAAAATCAAAGTAGGCGACGTCGACTTGAACCCCTGCGTCCACGTTCGGGAGTATGCAAGACATCGAGTTGAGGAGGTTGCTGGTCGTGCTGCGGGCTGGCCTGAAGCCGTGCTGAGCGTCCGAGAGACGGGCTGATATCTGCTGCTGCATGCTGCGCTGCACTGCCGACTCAAACACCTTTGCTGGTGTTGACAGTATCGCCACGGGTCTGAATCCGCTTACCTCAGAACCGCCTTCAGCTTTAGGTATGGGAATCACCCGGGTAACCCTGCAGCGTACTGGGAAATATGACCCTTCCAGGCATAGGTTAAATATATGGCCTAGTGGCTCCGCGAGAACCCTGCTACAATCCCTCATTACAAACACGGGAATCCCGTCTGGGCCTGCGGACTGCTTCGGTTTAAGTCGTGTGAGTGCCAACCGTACTTCTTGCTCCGTGAGCCGCGGCACGTGAACGCGCGCGCTGCTGGCGCGGCTCGAAGCCTCAGCCTGTCGCACGTCCAGGGCCGCTGCTGCGGTGCCATAAACCGAAAGAAAATACCTAGCGAATTCCTCTGCACATTCTGCCTCCGGAAGTGTATTACCATCTTTAGTAATTTTCTTTCGGTCCACCGCACCCCGTTTCGCTCTTACGAATTCCCAGAATGCCTTCGGGTCTTCCGCTAGTCGGCTCTGCACCCGCTCCTGATGATGTTGGTGTTCCGTGTGTATCATTTCCTTGACCCTCGCTCTACATGCAGAAAAGGCCTGGTAGTTCTCCTTGGACCCTCTCGTCTTGTACAATTTATGCAGCCTTGCCTTGCGTTCTATTTCCCGAATAATCTCTACCGTATACCACCTTGGGTAACTATATCTAGAGTTTACCTTTATTATCCGCTTTTTAGGTACACACTCGTTGAAGATCTCATTTAGGGTAGCATAAAAACAGTCTAAAGCGTCCTCTGGCTCTTGCATCTGATATAGAGCGCTCCAATCAGCTGCCGCTATTGTCGAGTATAAGGCGTGGTAATCCGCTTTAATAAAGTTCCAACTCGGCAGTGTGGTCGCAGGCGGCGGCGGCTGCGCGGCGACGGGCTCGGCGCGCCCGCTGCGCCGCACCGTCACCGCGAGCGGTGGGTGCTGCTGGTCTACCGGCACTAGTGCCTCGTCGGCCAAGCACACTTGCACTTCGTCCATCTCCGATGAGACCAATACCAAATCTAGTAATCTGCCATTACAGTTTCTCACCTCGTTTTTCTGAGCGAATTCGCAAAAGGCTACAAAATATTCAAAATAGTTGATAACACTGTCATCACATGAATATAAATTAAAATCACCTATAACTATGCAAGACCTATAGTTAGGACACCATTTTTCCATAATTCTAAATAAAGTCAAATAATCATTTTCGGTACTATTAGGTGGAATATAAACCACACAACAAAAAAATAAAAATTTGTCTTTTAAGGACACTGCCGCGCCTATTAATTCGAACCCGCATGCATCAATATCAATGCCGTCCGGGGCCTTCGCTCGTCGTAACTGAAGCCGGTGCGACGCGGCTAGGAACACTCCCCCCTGCTTCCGCCCGTCCGCTCGGTCACATCTTAAGATCTGGTATCCTGGAGGTACTATCTCTGCATCATGTATGGACTCTACACAACCCGTCTCTGTGATAGCAAATAAAGCCGCGCCTGAGGATTCTATGCTGTTGTAAATTTTATCCAACTTTGTTCGTAACCCTCTGACATTCTGGTAGTATATTTCTGTGGTACTATTTTTCTTCGATTGGCCTATTTGCCTGTCTCCGAAACCAAAACCACTCGCCAAACTCAGAAATACTCAGAATTTACCGGCCAGACTTCCGGTTGGCAAAGTATTTCATACTCTCCTTGCGGCAGCGTGATAATAAACGAAGCATAGCATAGCGCACGTGCTCTCCATGTTTTATAATCTGTGTTTATGTCATGGGTACTTACCCGAAGAGCTGACTAAAACTATTGTGGTGCCGATTGTAAAATGCAAAACGGGAGATGCGTCAGACAAAAACAATTATCGGCCCATCTCACTAGCGACCATAGCAGCTAAGATCCTTGACAGCTTGCTTAATGACGTAATGCTGCGACACGTCCACCTAAACGATGCCCAGTTTGGTTTTAGGGCTGGGCTCTCGACGGAGAGCGCGATTTGATGTCTTAAGCAGGCTGTCAGATACTACACGGAGAGGAAGACGCCGGTGTACGCCTGTTTCCTCGACCTGTCTAAGGCTTTTGATACGGTTCTGTATGATAAGCTTTGGTGCAGGTTGGGGGCGACGGATGTCCCGGCTGATATCGTCTCCGTACTGAAAAGCTGGTATCACGGCCAGCGAAACCAGGTGAGATGGGCGGGTGCGTTGTCTGATGCATACGGCTTGGAGTGCGGCGTGCGGCAAGGTGGGATAACATCTCCTCTGCTGTTTAACCTGTATGTTGATGATCTCATTGGCGAGCTCAGCAGCACCCACACAGGTTGTTTCGTAGACGGAGTCGCGGTAAACAATGTAAGTTACGCCGATGACATGGTGCTGCTGGGGCCTTCGGTGGGATCTGTGAGGCGTATGCGGCTGAACATGGACTGAGGTATAACTCTAAAAAGAGCGAAGTCCTCGTCTTTAAGAGTGGTAGAGTTCGACCAGTACATGTTCCGCCTATTATGCTCAATGGTGCGGCTTTACGAGTAGTTAGGAGTTTTAAATATCTTGGGCACATTGTCACGGAATATTTAAGAGATGACGAGGATGTTGAAAGGGAGCGCAGAGCGCTGGCAGTCCGGGGTAACATGATAGCACGGAGGTTCGCTCGCTGCTCGAGAGAAGTAAAAATCACTCTGTTTAAGGCTTACTGCCAGTCCTTCTACTCGAGCAGCCTCTGGATAAACCACACCCGGCGGGCAGCCAGCTCTCTGCGAGTTCAGTACAACAATGTCTTCAGGATGCTGATGCGGCTGCCTCGCTTTTGCAGCGCATCAGGGATGTTCGCGGAGGCGCACACGGACGGCTTTCATGCGATTATTCGCAAGAAAGTTGCCTCCCTTATCCAGCGTGCGCGAGCCAGCGGCAACGGCATCCTGAAGATGATTGTAGCACGGACAGACTGCCCCATTCAAAACAGGTGGATGCACATACTTATGGGCACCATCTGATCCTTATGTAAATTGTCAAATTCAAATTCTAATTCTATTTTAATTTTTATTTTTTTGTTTTTGTGTGACATTTTTATTTAATTCTTTTCATAATGTTATGTATAGTTTTAAGTTTGTTTTTAATAATATTGTATGGATAAATTTAATCTGAAATAAATGAATAATAATAATAATAGTCGCGCTCGGTTTTATGCTTGATCTTGTCAACATTTATCGGGGCTTCTGTGCCACATACTCTCTTTACGTGACGCGTCATACTTTCCACCGACGTTCCTATGGCCAGCCTCCATACGTGAAGATATCTCTTCACTTCCATTGCTTGGATTTCCATACTATTAGAGTTCAGGCCTTTCTTCACATTTTTTGGTTTTAAGCTCTCCCTGCCTCTAATGCTTGTATTCGTGCCCGCTTCTGGTCCCTTCGTTGCTTCTGGCCTACTAACTGGACCAGCGCTAGCTACTCGCATGTCTCTCCGAGGCTCGTGGCTTGTCTCTTTGGTCAACGAATTCGAGTTGTCGGTGGTACTTTTCGTGACTTTCGTTTTGGTGGTAGTTTTTTTGCAAACCGTAATCCAATCATCCTCCTCGGGTATCGGATCCTCTGGTAGTGGCGGTGGTGTGGACATAGTAGCTACCGGTAGCCTTGCAGTAGAAGCATTTGCATTAATTTTTAGGTGTTCGCGTTGTGGATCTCTAAGCCTATTTGGGCATGATTCTAAGTTTGACTGACTATTCTGCTCGCTCCTTTCTACAACTCTATCATTTTGAGACAGTGAGAGTTCTTGGGATGTCACCCTGTTTATGTCTAGTGTGACAGAAGCAGTTTTCTTAGCCAGCTCGGAATGCCGGCTAGGTTGAGGCTTTTTAAGCTTAAATACCTGAGAAATTGTTTTCTCTTCCTGTTTACTGGAACCTAATTTCTTCTCTAAAGTACTTATTCGCACGTTCAACTTATCAAAGTGTTCCAACATTACTGTGAAATTGTTGTTCATCGCAATAGTAATCTGCTCCGCTATAATTTTACTTACAGTAGACTTTAAGCGTTCATGAAGTTCATCTGTGCTCTTCTGCAGCTCTACTTCAATAATATTACGGACATCTAAAGTCGACGAGTGATTGCTTGTCTGTATTGTGTAAGGAGAGACAGGAGTTTGGTGAACTCTAATTTGACGATTATTTGTACGCTGAGTTACATTGCTATTGCCCTCGTCCGTGGTCTTAACGTCTTTAACCTTTGACGTAAAATTTCTGCTGTCTCGTACTGGTGTACGAGTATTACCACTCTTCGGGAGCTTGCTATGACATTCAGCACAAACCCAGGAACTTAAAAAACCTGTAGCAAGTGTATCGTAGTCGCTCTGGCTAATATTTGCACATAAATGGTCGTATGTGTGCTTGCACGTAGTACAAACCAAGTATCTGTTGTCCGTTATGTGGCCTCGGCATCCTGAACACACTGCACTGAGATCCGCAGTCGCAGCCATTGCGTTCAATTTCGGCACGGCCTTTATCACGGCCGCGCCACAGCTTCAGTAGTAGTACTGCAGCGATTCACGTTTGGCTAAGCACCTCGCCCGGCTGGCGGTGGCGATCGCCTGCGCGCCGGTCTGCGCTTAGCGGTTGTGTGGCGATGATGACTCACCCGCAGGAACAATGCGAGCGGGCCGCGAGTTGTCAGTTACACCAAATTATTTGAAATGTTTTGTCTGTTTATGACAAAACCACTGAGCCGATTTCAATTTTATAAGTGTCACTTGATTGGTTATTGCACTGGCTACACAGTAGTATAAGTCACCATAACGTTACTTCAAATTAAACCACTTTTACGATTTAAAAACCGCGGAGCCCGCGAACGTAGATGTTGCCTTATCGAGAGTCGTACGTCGATAACTAATTCTATTACCCTAAATGGCTTGATCATTAAACGAGTATCGAAATTTAAATACCTAGGACATATAATTACCGACGACCTTAAAGATGATGCGGACATTGAGAGGGAGCGTAGAGCTCTAGCAGTGAGAGGTAATATGGTGGCTCGCAGATTTTCCCGTTGTACTATAATAATAATAATAATAATAGTCATTTATTTCAGATAATAATAAATCCATATAATGGTTAGTAACAATTGTCTTAATAATTATGTTAGTTTGTCATAGGAGTGCAAGTCATTTTAAAAACACAGCAATGCTGTGTTTGTATAGCGGCCCATCTAGCTTGTCCGCTATCATCATCAGGATGCTGTTAGTAGACCGGCGGACCCTGCTCACCAGTGAGGCCGTTTTTTTGCGCATGCAGGCAGCGAAGCCATCCACGCGCGCCTCGGCGAACATGCCGGATGCGCTGCAGAACCGCCGGAGCCCTAACAGCATCCTGAAGGCATTGTTATATTGGACGCGAAGAGTGTTGACGGCTTTCTGAGTGCAACTGAACCACAGGCTGCTCGTGTAGAATGACTGACAAAATGACTTGAAAAGACTTATTTTGACGTCATCAGAACATCGAGCAAACCTGCGGGCCAGCATATTCGCTCTCACCGTCAAAGCTCTTCGCTCCCTCTCTAGGTCCTCTTCATCCCTTAAATTATCAACTATCATATGTCCTAAGTATTTAAATTTATTTACCCTACTTACTAAAATTCCATTTAACATAACGGGAGGTACATATTCAATCTTTTTACCACTAGGACTAAACATCATAAATTCACATTTTTTGACATTATACTGCAATCCATGATTCGCAGCATATGTCTCACAGTAGGCCATAAGGGTTCTCAAAGCTCCAATAGATGGCGCCAGCTGTACCATGTCGTCAGCATAACTGAGATTGTTGACTGAGACTCCGTCAATAGTGCATCCGACCGGCAAGCAGCTGAGGCCACCTATTAGGCTATCAACAAACAAATTAAACAACTTTGCTGAAGTTACCCTCCCTGCCGCACACCGCACTCTAGCCCATATGCATCAGACAGGACTCCAGCCCATTTAACAACGTTACTTTGATTTTCGTACCAATATTCAAAAACAGAACAAAGCTCTCTGGGCATCGACGTATCACGTAACTTCCTCCACAGTATGTCGTATCGGACAGTGTCAAATGCACGTGACAAGTCGAGGAAGCACGCGTAGACCGGCGTCTGTCTGTCAACATAGTACCTAACTGTATGTTTAAAACTAAGTATAGCACTTTCGGTCGATAGACCCTTCTTAAACCCAAACTGCCCGTCGTGCAGATGTAGGTGCTTTTCCAGGTGGCTATCCAACAGCCGGTCAAATACTTTCGCTATTATGGTCGCTAATGATATCGGTCTATAGTTGGTCTTATTCGCTACGTCCGCAGTTCTGTTTTTCACTATTGGTACAACAATAGTTTTCATGCATTCAGCAGGTACATAGGCATGACTAATGCATAACGAATAAAACATCGCCAGAGTGTTGGGTAAGTGTACTCCCGCGTGGCGCAGATGCTCGATGCTAAGACCGTCATGTCCCGGAGATTTACCTGTAGTCATGGACTGGATGACTTTTTTAACTTCGCTAGCTGTAACTCTGGTCAAGATATTATCGGTACAAGGACAGATCTTATCATCGGCAGCGCTCCGCCTCACATCTGGTTCCAATAAAGGTACATTAAAATGTTCTCTAAACAAGTTAGCGATACTCTTTGGGTCAGATACACCATCAACATTAGCGGGAAAACTCGGTTTTACATCAAGTTTTTTTATATTTTTCCAAAATTTTGAAAACTGTTTGTCCTTTTTAAGATTAGCAATAATGTCCATTTTTATTTTATCCTGATTATTCTGACACCATTTTAGCCTAGATTTAAATTTTCTACGAGTATTACACATGTCTTCATAAATAGGACCACTACTCGGTTTACCATAATTATGAAAACCACAAGTCGAATTTCATACGGGCATCCCTGTGCGCTGAACTAACATGTTTATTCCACCCAATTACACGGTTTTTATTCTTGAAATGTCTTATTTTAGACGTCAAAATCGCCCCCTCCCTCAATATTTTTATAATGTCATTATATAATTTATCGATTATGGATCTATGTAAAAAGTCACTAGCAACTCTACGCATCCAATACAATAACGTTTTCAGGATGATGTTGCGGCTTCCTTGCTTCTGTAGTGCATCAGGGATGTTTGCAGAATACCAAACGGATGGTTTTGCCGCAATTATCCGCAAAAAAACTGCCTCCCTGATCCGCAGAATACGGGACAGTCGCAACAGCGTCCTGAGGACGTTATCTGATAGATGTTCCTCGTCATTCTGGGTAAGCCTTATCCGGAATGCAATCTAGAGAGGATGTAATTATATTTTAATACTTAGTACTAACAACTAGGTTAATTCTACTTTTATTTTTATTTTTATTTTCTTTTTACGTGCTACTAACACTCTATGGATTTTTAATTGTCCGAAATAAACGAAATTATTATTATTATTATTATTATTCGAATTATGTGAGTTGTCCGGATTATACGGATATGTGAATGATGATAACTTTATTATCCGGATAAGAGAATTATCCGGATTCTGCAATCCCTAGCTACACGTCATCGACCAAATCCGATCTGAGACCAAATTGTGAAGGAGTGTTTTTAGAAATTTTTGAGATACGTTTCCCACTCCCAGTACCACAATTTGTTATGTTTAGATGATTTAGCTTTAAGTTTACTGTACCATACATATTGACTTTGATTTCAGCTGTTTTTATATGTATAGATAAAGGACACGAGGTTTTATCCAACCACGTCTTGTTGCTAATTTGGAATACCTGATGTGTTGGTAATTTGAAATAGTTTTATATTCCAAACTACCATTATAGTAAAACTAATGATTAATGATTATAATAAGTAATTATAACTGATAAAAACTTAAGTATTTAAGCTTATTATTTGTAGAATAAATATCCTTTTTATGCAAAAATAGTTTAGTCAGATCTCAAACTTACTTTCGACTAGGCTCAAGTTAATTTGGAATACCAAAATGGTATTCCAAATTACCAAAAGTCAAAAACTCTTTATTTCCATAAATACAACAAATGTACACTTAGAAAAGGTCAAACTCTTAATAATTAAACACTGACACGGAAACAAAGTGATACCCCTGACCGCAGTCAAGCTGTACCTTCAGTCAAGTTACGGACCGATTTTAAAGAGTTGCTCTTTATGATATCATTTGCATTCATAAGTCTTACGTTTTCTTCTAAAACAATGGCGTAATAATATCTTACATAGGTAACTAAGTTAAGCATAGTGAATCAGGAATACCTCTATTCCAAAATACCTGCACCACATTATTTCGAATAAAGAATTGTGCCATTTTGTGTTTAACCTAAAATTTTACCCAGTAGTGATGTTTTATTGTTTTTGATAGCTTGCAGATTGATAGTTTATGAATGTTACTTCAATTTATTGAATGTTTTATTAATTAATTAATTGACGACCGATGTGGCGCGGCGGGCGAAGGTCCGCCTGCGACGCAGAAGGTTGCGGGTTCGATTCCCGCCTTGGAACAAATGTTTGTACGATCTGCAAATATTTGTTCCGGGTGTTCTGGGTATTTTTTATATAAAATAAAAAATATCTATCTATGTTATGTATTGTATTAAGTTTATCAGTCATCTAGTACCCATAACACAAGCTCTGCTTACTTTGGGGCTAGATGATGCTGTGTGGATTGTCGAGCGTTATTTATTTGACTACTCTGTTGTATTAGGTCTGACCTGTAATGGTAGACGTAATGTTTCAATAAATACAATACAATACAATACAATACAAATTTATTTTATTTATTTATTTAAACCCTACATAAAACCAGACACACGCCTAAAACAAAATGGTACTTATTCCAAATATGCTTCCTTTCTTCTACCTGCATACTAGCAATACTACTATGTTGGTAGGTGGGTCAAATTCAAAAATTCAAATTCAAATTCAAAATTCAAAATATATTTATTGCGTCAAACATGGTATAAAGGTGGTTTAGTTCTAAGTAATGCACTCATGTCTCACTATATTCTAGCATGCAATAATTATGGTGGCAAATTAAATTGGATATTATTATTTATTATCTTACATTTAAAAACTCATTGATGTCATAAAAATTCATTTCATTCAGCCATCTAAGCAATTTGATTTTGTATAAATAATTATTTAATAATTTGATTTCATTTGGTAACTTATTGTATATGTTTACGCATAGAGTCAAACAACTTTTTGAAAACTTGGCTGAACGCGGGGTATCTTTTAGAATAAGTCTATTCGGATCTCTACATAGTCTAGGGTGTTTGTCACATGCTTTTATAAATAAGTTTAAATTATTTCTAACAAAATTTGATACTTCATAAATATAAAGCGACGGTAGAGGTAATAAACCAAGCTCCTTAAACAAGGGTTTGCATGACTCATCCGGGGGGATTCCACAGATCGCTCTGATGCATTTCTTTTGTGCTATAAATGCTCTGTTTTTATCAGTGCTGTTGCCCCACATTACAAGCCCATAGCGAAGAGCAGATTCAATATGGGCATGAAAGGACGTTATTGCAGTTTTCACATTTGTGACATTTTTAATTTGACTTAGAGCGTACACGAATTTGTTTAATTTTTTATTTACCATGTCTATATGTGCCTTCCAGTCCAGATTTTCGTCAATTATTACGCCTAGAAACTTAATTTGCGGAACTTGTTCTATTTTCGCTATATTTAGATTAAAATTATATTTTATATGTTTAGATTTATTGAATTGAATATATTTGGATTTGTCAAGATTAATTTTAAGATTGTTAATGTCAAGCCATTCAATAATTTTATCAATTGTGTTATTAATGTCAGATTCATGGTCAGTTTTATTATATAATTTTTTATCAGATGTCACAACTACACAAATGTCATCAGCATATAAAATGCACCTATGGTTTGTCACGGTAACTATGTCATTTATATAGAGTAGAAACAATATGGGCCCTAAAATGCTGCCCTGTGGCACGCCCGATTTGTTGATTTCATAGTCTGATGTAAATGTAATTAGTTCGTTGTTATTAGTTAGTTTCTCAATAACAACGCATTGCTTACGGTCCTCCAAGTAAGAAGAGAACCATTGTAGAGTTTGGCCTCTGACACCGATGTTATCTAGTTTTTTAAAAAGTAGATCATGCGAAACGTAGTCAAATGCTTTAGATAAGTCATAGAACAGTCCTGTCGTTAAGTCACCAGTGTTTAGACTATTTAACACCGTTTCTACTCGTATCTACCTACTTGGTACCTACTTAAATAAGTATCAGATGGCAATGTAGATCAAGGTCCTCAATTATTCAACCGATTGTCCGATGTTATGGGGTCTCTAAAACACGAGAGAAAGCGGAAGAATTATCTTTGGATAGGTGGATCAATAGTAGATTGTACTTATCTTATGGGACCAAAATAATATTTTTACGGCGAGGGCGCTTTTTAGAATCCCTCGTTACGCTCGGGATTTTTTAGTAGAATCCTGAACGTAGCAAGGGATTCAAAGTACGTCACCCGACCCAAAAATATATTTTGCGCGAGAGTGATACACACTACTTTTCATCACCCTTTATGAGAAAATAAAAGGCGCCTCATATTTTATTGTGATGCTATTTATTATGTTATTAATGATTTGTTATTTATTGTTATTATTTATTAAAACATAGAATTATAACTAAATTGAAATTAAATAATAAAACAGCTAAAAACTTATATACATTTGAGACATTTTCGCAATTATGAAAATTGATTGTTACAGTTTTATTAGGAATAGAGATTGTTGTAGATTTTATTCTGCGTGTTTGAAATAATGTCCGAATCTGGCTCATTTTGAGGAATATGTTCCGGTGAATCTCGTTGTTTGTATGTAGTACCAGCCAGTCTTTATTCAAACAATATTTGCGTTCGATTTATTTGGCGCTGAATACTTACTAAAATGTTCAAAATTCAAAAAGTGCACGGGAATGATAATTGCGGCGCACTTGTACTATAGAGGATTAAAAACTAATTCCCGCTTATAGTTTCATAGAGAAAACACCACCTTTGGGTGCACTTAAAGGCGAACCAAGTCGTCCTTTTCGAATAGATGTTATGAAAAGTTTTTTCTATCTTGTTCCCGTGTGGAAGACATGGGTGACATCTACCGTCGAATAGAAGAAAGTTTTAGCAACCTAGCTGCTGCCCACCACCTCACACACGCGTTATTCCCGGATGAAAATTAAATTTTTTAGGTCTGGATAGGCACTTACCTACTACCTACCTAGGTTCTAAGTGTGAATGTTGGTTGGCCTTCAGGCTGTGCCTTCAGGGTGTAACAAGTACCTACTACCTACTGCTATTGATTGATATGGATCAGTCGAGCTACTACCTCTAGATTGTTTGGAACAGTCTGAAATTGGATATTTCTTGTAAACGCTAGGGGTTGAGTACCTATTTTTCTTTCACTCAAATATTGGTCAAAGTATTTTACACAAGTTGAACAATTCACGAATAAAACAAATTACCTACCTACATGTTATATACGGCTACAGATAATTATGGCTTATTCCCAGAGGTCCACGACTCTATTGCTTTGTGTTCTCAAGGCTGTTGGGCCATACACCAGTCTTAGTGAAATTTGACAGGGAGGTAGACGGTCCCAGGGACGTACATAGGTACGCTACATTTTAGATAGATAGATAGATAAGGTTTTTATTAAGTTCACACACAAACAGCACAGGAAAACATAACAAACCAACAAAAACAGTATTTAGGTAAGTATACATAAGGAAAAAAAATAATAATTAAAGCAATAGCAAAACAACCAAAAATAAACACAATACCTAAAATAGACACCTACCTACCAGTTGCAAAAGCCTATTTTATTCCGGTATAGTGCGTGTGAAGCCCCGGGCAGGAGATAGTAATGTTATAGGTACGTAACCTACTCTCCTCCGCTTGTAACTCAGACCATCATCATAATCCACGGGTACAATCACCGTTTGTTTATTGTTTTTATGTTGGTAATTATGTATCGCCTGATGAGACTTGATGTTTGAAGAAAGCAAGGTTGAGAACTTGTAACCTATCTAAGTAACCTACATATAAACTAGCCAAACTTGATGCAGAATGTTTGTAAACAAACCACGACACAAATAACTAAAACTTACTTGCTTGGCGTTGAGTATCAGATATAATTGTAAGCAATATTTACTGAAGGTAGGATCTCAAACCGACAAGTAATGTAAATTGTGTATAAAAAGTCTCGGCAACGACGACACGGCAGCAAAGTGCATTTTAGGTTACCTAAGTAAGTATACGAGCGGTTTGTTTACAAACATTTTACATCGAGTAGGCTATAATATTGTATACCTAGTGTAGTAACGAGGTAGGTATCTACCTACCTACCTAGTTATGGCATCAGGGTCTGTATTCAGCGTCTCATAAGATCAGACATTGCCTGTTTGATATTATACGCCCACAAGCTTTCTCACGAGCAATATCGCTGAGGTAAGCGTCTAGACGTTCTTATCAACGTCCTGTGATGCGAGAACTCCGGACTAAAAGCCTAAGGGGCTTCACACACAGCAGCTATAATGTATATTAATGTACATTAAGTACATCCCGGGATGTATAGCTTTAAATTATCTTAATGTATCACACACACAACAGGTAATGTAATGTATCTTTCCCTTCATTTCATTGGCATACGTCCCGATTGATGAACTGTTGACAGTTCTGTTGATCAGTCTGTTGACAGACTGATTGACTGAGTGACTGAAACAGACTGTACTGTGTGTGTCTCTGTCTATCACAGAAACTTTTTGAACATCCTTTTCGAAGGGAGATATACGGAAATGTATTGAGATGTATTGAGATATAAATGTATATTTTCGTATCGCAATGTATATTAAGATTCGAAGATGTAAAAATATACATTATAGCTGTCGTGTGTGGTCTCCTGACGATTTCTATGGAAAGATGTAATGAGAGTATCGTGCTATAATGTATATCTTTACATTATAGCTGCTGTGTGTGAAGTCCTTCAGTCGTAATTAAGTCACCATTGTAAAAATATTAAATTCAACTTCAATTTAATTATTTTAATTGTTTTTAAAAATACTTTCCACGCTTTCCCAAACAAGTCTACCTACCTTCTACGGACGCATCAGACTGGTATTGATATGGATCAGTTGAGCTACCTGTAGATTGTTTGCAACAGTCTGCAGTTAGCTTAATTGTTTCAATTGTAAATAAATAACGCTGGACAAATAATGCTAAATACCTACCTACTAGTTAAATACTAGTTCTAGGTAATTTGTTTTTATTTTTGAATTGTAATTTTCTTTGTCAATAAAGATTTATTTACCTAGGTATTATATTGATAAGTTGTACCGTACCTAGTACCTACCTAGGTGGTACCTACCTACCTACTTACAACATTGATAGGTACTTACACATACCTTAGGTCAGCGGTTCTCAAACTCTTTTAGCAACGGAACACTTTTGAGAATCGATATACCTAAGTAGGTGCCTACCTAGTATTTGATGGAACCTCAGTGACGGATTTGAAGCATTTCCTAAGTGTCCGCTGCTTTACATCATTTACCAATGCAACATTCTTGCAGATCAGGTGTTTATTACGTACCAGCCTGTATCACACATTGACTGGCCTATTAGCCAAAAAGTGAAATCTTGATTTTACGCGCGTCTTGCTTGTGCTACCTAGGTCTTACCTAGTTAAGACAATTATATAAGTAATAAATAACTTACAATGTGGCCTTCATCTTACGTGGACCATGTAAATTAAATATTGCTCTAGATTAACATTACCCATCTAGGTTCCTACGAATGAACAATTGTCGAATTGCAAAATCAACGGAAAGAAGATTCGTAAGGTTTAATTGAACCATAAAGAACCCTAATCTTTAATCAGTGCTTTTGCTTTTATGTTTACTTTGCCAGGTGTGAGTCGACGCGGCTTTATTTAGGTGTTCCGTAGACTAATCTGCTGCTGCCGAAAACAGTTAGGTATGAAATGAGTTGTACATGTTTAGCCCGTTAGTGCACAAACTGGGTCTAAAATCTCGCTCAGTTTTTTTTTCTCAGTTTTACATTTTAAAAAGTTTTTGTTACAGAAACAAATTGAGGGTATTCCTAAGCGCTTCGTTTGCCAAAAATAAAACCACCAGGTCATCTGTTATCGCTTCGCCCTGTTGTCATGTACATCACAAGGAGTTAGGAAACGCCAATATTACTACACACAAACAAAGCAATAATACTACACAAACATTTAGTACACATTACACTTGAAACTCGTTCTGCTAAAACACTGATACCTAGGTATTCAGCCATAACCCACTGAGAGCATCAGTGGGTTATGGCTGAAAATCAGTGATTTTGCTTCTTGAGCAAAATATTCCGCTGAGCCATGGCCTTTTTGACGTACCTACTGCAGCACACACAGACATTTTACTTAGATTTTAATTATGTTATTGTTTGTTTTTATTACTTAGTCAACCGCATTTTTATTATTGTTTCTTTTTACTAGCATACTGTATAATTGCTGTAGTCTGATTTGTGTGTGTCTGAAGTCGTAAATAAAAACCTTTATTTATCTCTCTAGCCCGTGGATGGTGTAAGGGAACCTATCAGAGGAAGGGCAGTACCTTAACTGCGATCAACAATCCACATGCCAATCGTGGCAAAACCCCCCTTGTTCGCATAAGGCATGCTCACTATGTTCAGCAGTAGACCTACCTATATGAATGTGTTGATAAGGATCTAATATTGCTGAGCAAAAACTACGGATCCCTAAAAGTAGGTAGATAGTGTTGGGAATGGGATAGAGATCTAGCTCGTGGGAATAAGAGATGTTTGAGATATTCCCTCGAAAAGTTCTGCTTCTTCCATCTGATCATGTAATTACTTAGGTACCTAGGCAGGTTTGGTTAATTTATTCAGCGCGAATAAATAAATACTACAGCTGCAGAGGTGCTGGTGCGGAACCAGTAGGGGGCCGCTTCCCTACTCTCGTAGCTGTAGTACCTAGGTAGGTAAGTTCAACTTTGTATACTTAGGTATTCTTCTCTTTGCATCGTCTCAATGTATACGAGAAAGTGTTGGGTTAACAACTTAACTTTAGGTAGGTAGGTATTGCTATAATAGGTACTCTCAAGAAATAATATTTGCAAATAAAGGATGACTCACGCTAGACCGTGTCGGGTCCGAGCCGAGCATTGAGTTACAAATACTAGGTAGTAATAATAATTCAGTGGAGCCGAGTGTCGGCCGTAGCTCGGTCACCGAGCCGACTCACGCTAGACCGTGTCGGGTCCGAGCCGAGTGTCGGCCGTAGCACGGTCACCGAGCCGGTCCCGTGCCTGTAATTTAATTACAAAGACGGGCCTCGACCTCCCTACACAAACAACGATTACTCGGTCGGCCGCAGCTCGGGGCGGCGGCGGCGGCGCGGGGCGGCGCGGCGCTTCTTGCACCACCGGGCCGATAGCCGAGACGAGCCGGGACCGTATTGTTTCCGACCTTTGTCCGTTCGTTGCTACATTGCTAACATTAGTTGACCGTGCTACGGCCGACTCTCGGCTCTGACCCTACACGGTGTAGCGTGAGTCATCCCTAACACGGAACTTAAAAAAATAAATAAAGTGTAAATCTTTCATCCCAAGGTTGCCTGGAAGAGATCGCTCATAGCGATAAGGCCGCCTTTGTACTTCGTCTACTCTTAGCATCTATTTCTGTATTGTTTTCTTTCTTTGTGTGGTACAATAAATAATTATCTATCTACCTATCTTTTGTCAGAAAAAGGCATTGTTAAAATCGACGTGTAGGTGCAAATTCTGTCAAAGAATCAAGAAGAAGAAAGTGGTTTTTAGGTTAAGTACGTACGGGGGCTGAGAGCCTGACATACCCATAAAATGCATCTTCAGTTTGACCGGAGTACTTATGGCCATGTGCGTCATGGTCCTTTTAGTACCTAATTTTTATAACTTATCTACCTTCTTCCAAGCTCGCTTACATAGTTAAAGCTACCCATAGCCATAGCATACCCATAGCCTACCCATAGCTCAACATTGATGCCGATTGTGCCGATTCTCCAAGGACGGGTAAAGCACGAATGAAGCTCGAAAGTCGAAAATGCGCGATTTGGATCAACATTTCGACATGAATCGCGATGAGAGAGATAATAACGCATCATTACAATTACGTTTATTGTTCAGATTGTAGGTACTTGCCTAGGTACCTAATTAATAGGTAGGTTTCGATATCTACTGATGTTATTAGAGTCAAGCGTTGTTGAGACATCTATAGGCTGCAGCGGCCGTAGAGTACATAGACACTAGCCAAACTCGATGTACAATGTTTGTAAACAAACCACGACATGTGAATAACCAAACTCACTAGCTTGGCGTCGAGTTTTAGATATTGTAAGCAACATTTATTGAAGCGAATCCTCGAAATACACGGGATCCTGATAGAATAGTTTTGAGTAGGCATCCCAGGACCCGTTTATACCATAAAAATAGTTTTGCCATGTGTGGAAAAAATAATTCACAATCTAAAACTATAAAAAGTCTTCCGTTGTCAAAATTTACCAATCAGCTACGACTCTGGCTGCACAGCAAAAAATATAATAATATAAATGAATTTATAAATTGACATTGTTGTACTAATTATCTCTAGAATTGTTTAAATATTTTATCATACTACGTTAAGAGAATTATGTAAAAATAAATTACGTTTATTAAATGAATAAAATTACAGTTAAAATATAGAAACAAATTAGAACTAGTATTTACAATTGAAACTAACTAAATTATTATGATGCAAAGTGAATGACAAAAGGAAAATTACTAATAATCGTAATCACTAATCAGTGACAAAATAATAAATTGCTACCCAACAGGGTGTATGT
This sequence comes from Eupithecia inturbata, assembly GCA_963662085.1. Lineage (NCBI taxonomy): Eukaryota > Metazoa > Arthropoda > Insecta > Lepidoptera > Geometridae > Eupithecia > Eupithecia inturbata. The sequence continues at coordinate 1,224,177 of OY759202.1, read as the reverse complement.
ACTAACTTTAGCGATAATTAGAACTTAAGCTATGTACATATTTGCAATTAATAAATGAATCTGAATCTAAAAAAAAAGAAGGAAGGTTCTCAAATCGACAAGTAATATAAATTGCGTATAAAAAGGCGCGGCAACAGAGTGAATTTTAGGTTAAGTATCGGCGGTTTGTTTACAAAAATTCTACATCCGATTGGGCTGGGATATAGCTATACCCACTATCATAAATTGTCGGCCCAGGTCGGCTCTCTTATTGGCTAAGGATGATTGTCGTAAATTAAATACCTAAATAATATACATCCCAAACATCGATTAAAAGTAAAAACTTATATCTATCATTCCAAATAATCAATTACAGAATGTCCAGAATAGGGACCTTTGTTAGGAAATACTTAACCTTACGTGCAGCGGTCGCACACTATGAGAAACGGAGGTCTATGAAATTATAATGACAGTTGGTAAAAAAATAAACAATAAACAAGCGCATTTTAAAGCCCAGCGGATATGTTTGACATAAAAAAAATTGAGTAAACCAGGTTCAGCCAACTAAAAAAATCTAAGTAATGTCAAAAAAAAAAACTGGGATAATGCAGTACACCACACCTACAAAGCACCAAGTAAGTGATCTGATCAGTAGGTATACGGTAGATTAGATATACAAAGCCTAGTGCCTTTTCAACCGACTTCAAAAAAGAGGAGGTTCTATGTTCGGCTGTATACAGTATGTTTTTTTTGTGTATGTTCGTCGATTTCTCCGTCATTTATCTGATTTCGAAGATTCTTTCGCTCTTGTATATAAAATGACCTCAGTTGAGCTACCTGTAGATTGTTTGCAACTTGATTTGTCTGCAGTTAGCTTAATTGTTTCAATTGTAAATAGGTACTACCTAGTTCTAATTTGTTTTTATTTTTGAATTGTAATTTTCTTTGTCAATAAAGAGATTAAATGATCTCGAGGTCGTCCCATAAAAAAATATTCCCGAGGGATTACTATTTATTCCGCAAAACTTAAAAACAGTGTAAAATTAAGGGATTCAAAGTAGTTTTTAGTTATTTTAAAACAATCAAATCCATAGGTGCTAATATTATAAATTCGAAAGTATCTCTGTCTATCTGTCTTTTCACGCCTAAACGACTAAACGGATCTTAATTAAATTTGGCAGGGAGGAAGACGGTATCCCAGGGACGGACATAGGCTACTTTTTGTCCCGGTAAAGAGCGTGCGAAGTCGCGGGCTGGAGATAGCTACCTATAATTTAATTCTTTAAAAACGTCGCAAACAAACCCTCTTTGTCTTAAACCATCGATCATTATAATAGGTCGTTGTTAATAATTACAAAACTACAGATTAAAAGATTAGGGTTCCGTGGTTTACGTCCGATTGCGCGATCCGGATCGGTATACCTAGTACTGCCGAACTTGATTAATGGTGGAAAGGCAGAGGTGCGTAACATTTAAAGCATAAACTGCAGTAGATAAAGTAAGTAAGCTTATTTGCTTATGATCTCATTGTTCCGTGATTATTTTGTTAGTGGTTACAGATAGCTTCATTAATGTGCACGTAAAACAAAAAAACGAACGTACGAACATTAAAAATGCCCACAATTCTACATAGTATTGTAGGCATTTTTTATGTTTGCAATAGACAGGTATATTTAAAAAACAAAAACATTAAGATTTACCGGAAATTGGAAAAAACCGAGATAAAAAAATGGCTCTGTGTGGAATTTTTGTACCGGAACTTGTCTGTCAGCTGTATCTAGTTATTATTATTTTATTTATTTTGTTGTATTTGGAGAACAAATAGTTTTACGCACTTTATAAATAAACTTACATATTAAATGACTCATAAGTTCATAACCATTTATGTGTCCTCGCATGTAGAAGCTAAAAGACTGCTTGCTTGCGGAGGAGAAATGACAAAACAGGTTCGTCTTGTTAACAACTACATAGGTATGTACAATGAAGTAAACTAAGAGTAACTACCAATTTTATCGACAAAACTTAGGAATAAAATTACTAACATTATCTAACAAGAAATTATACAAGACAGGAACTGATAGAAAAGGAAAAAAATAACTTAGTATACAAAAAAAGAATTGTGTTAAGATGCTAATGGATCAAACCAGCGCTTTGTCAGGAGCTTGATAACACGTTGTGATTTGGAGTCGAGGTCGGAGATATTGAGCAAACCGATATTATCATATAGTAGCTACAACTGCTCTACTGAAATAGGAATTTTGCCTATAATTCGTGGAACTGAACAAAGCAGATAAACATAAAAAAAACCATACAGACCAACTTAGAACCTCCTCCTGTTTGAAATCGGTTAAAAAGGAAAAGTCACGATCACGTCTCGTTACTAACGTCAAATAGACTCACCCCTCTGCCTCTCTCTATCTGAAATGTCTAGATGAATGACGATGAGCGATCACCTTTTCTGATGTCACGTTGTAACTGTATTTGTGTGTACCAACGTTGCTTGTAATTTTGTGACACAAAATAAATACTTTTTACTTTACGTATTATGAATAGAATGTGTATTAGGTCTATTGGGGACTTTAATTTTAATGTGTTCAAGAAGCTGTGGAGAGGCAATTTCTTGTGCAATTTTGCAAAGGAATACAACGTCAGCGATTAATCGTCTCTCTTGTTCCCTTACAATGTATTAAAATATATTAAATGTAATAATATAATGTCATAATACGCTGAATATGTGATGTCTTTTACATTTAGCTGAATAATAATGGACAAAACGATTGCATTTAAATTGCAGATATCGCAAAAACCTGTGCTGTATTAACCTGGTCTTGATCCAAAAGGAACGATTATAACCCTCGATATGAAATTTGCAGAATAATGTAAATTTCATATCGAGGTTTATAATCGTGGATGCTACGTAATAAGATTTTAAGAGCCTTAATACAAGTTAAAAGAGAGCAGAGGGGTGAGTCTATTTGACGTTAGTAATGAGACGTGATCGTTACAAAGAACACCAAAAAAACTTCAACGCACTTTTTTAGGGATGGAATTTCCAAAAATCCCTTCTTAGCGGGAGGTTGTGTAGTAACAGATACCTGCTTTTCAAATTTCGACTTTCTAGCTTCAGCGGTTTGGGCTGGTCCCCAGAAAATCGCTTGTTCTTTGATATTATGAATTAGAGGTATATTTAATAAATCGCACATCGATATGAAATGTTACGCATCCCTGAGCCGTGATCTTCTTACTGGTCCAAGGCCAGGATAATCACTGTATTCTGTGTGCTATTGTTGCTCTCACTATTAACAAGCGAAATGTAAATAATAAGATTATTAAGGTATTGTTATAGTTTTTATCTGTTTTGGAATCATGCGTGGAAAATTACAAGAGTTCTTAAATATGCCTCGGGCGTGGAATGCTGTGTAAATGGTAATAAAAAATTATCTCTAACAACTAATTAGGTAGTCTATAATACATTTTTATGGTCTAGTTAGTTTTTTGGGTTCCGTACCCAAAGGGTAAAAACGGGACTCTATTGCTAAGCCTCCGCTGTCTGTCCGCCCATCCCTCCTCCGTCCGTCCGTCTGTCTGTCAACTTCAACTTCAACTTCTTGTTTCATGGCTCACTGTGTCTGTTCTGCCCTAACCTGCCAGTGTTAATGTCAAAAGAAAGAGTCATAAACTTGTTAGTAAAAACAAAACTTAAAATGATTTTTCTTTTTTTAAAAACAAACAATCACTGCAACAGCGTTCTAGCTGAACCTGTCTCAGACGCAACGCAGGTAGAACGTTGTACAAACTGTACATGTCTGGGAATTAGGTCATTTTGTTTTAGTATATAAGATATTTTGATTTTGTTTTGTTGTTTAACTCACCAGGGCGTCATAATCGCATGTGCGACAAAGCCCTTAAAAAGAATAAAAAAAAAAACAAACAAAAACTCTTTTTGAATAGTACGTTGAAATGTATCTGAAAAACAACAGAAAGTTAGTAGGATGCTTGCAACAACAACACAAAGGGAATATAAGCAGGAAAATTTGTAACTAAGGTGCGCGGGCTGTAACTGAAGGACTGTCAGAATAATACACAGTTGAAATTTTGAATGTGCATTTCTATTGCAGCTATAACAACAAATAATAATAAAAAAACAATAATAAACCCCAAATAAGGCCAACGTCCATACCTACCTACCGCTTTGAGTACCGATCACCAAAATTAAGCAACGTTGGGTGCTGGGTGGTGCCGGCTTAAAATTTGTATCACCGCAACACTTCCCGCGGGTATCGTAAGAGGCGACTAAGGGTTATCTACCAGGGGTGGGCAGCGCAGCACCTGCAGAATAATTCTAGCACCTATCAGCGATCCCCAACTCGCATGCCCTTAATCCTGGCCTGCGTCCAGCAGTGGACCAGGCTGTGGAGGTGGAGGTGGGCGCGGTCGGTCAGTACTTGGATGAGAGACCACGTCATATCGGCTTTTTGCTTTTCATCGATCCATCAAAAAAATCGTTCGACGGTAAGGAACTCTCCGTGTGTGAATCGAATCGCACTTGGCCGGTTTTATTATTATTGAATACCTAATTCCCTAGTTCTTGAACAAGACTTCTCCTGACCAGTGTCCGGTTACATCAGAACTGGAACTTTTTGATGATAAATCTCTGAATAAATTATAAGATTTCAGGAAAATTAATATGGCCAAGCATTGATAGTATTAAACCAAGGTTCAACCTTTGTTTAATACTATAAAATTACCACACATTTTATCCTATATGTATAGAATGCGAGAAAGAAGTTCCTTGCCCAGCAGTGGGAATAGTCGGATGGAGCAGGTTGATTAAACTATTTGATTTTTTTATTTTATTTTGTGTTCTTGTGCGGTCGTTAATATAAATAAAGTAGCTAGGTAGGTAAAGATCCTACTTACCTATCCATCCATACTCCATACTATAATTATAAATTCGAAAGTAACTCTGTCCGTCTGTCTGCCTCTCTGTCTGTCAGTCTGTTACCTTTTCACGCCTAAACGGCTGAACGTATGTTAGTAAGGAGGTAGATGGTATGGTATAGTTTTATCTCGTGTCTTAAAAATTTTGGAGTGCGTAAACAACTAAGTTACTCCCATCTCGTGTCTTATTTCAAATGACGAAATAAATAAACCGCCAAGTGCGAGTCGACTCGCACACGAAGGGTTCCGTACCATAAAAATCAGGCAAGTTTTTCAAAGAACACCACAAAAAGAGCACCAACCACCAGAGAACCAACAGAAAGAGCTCGGAGACCCCTTTATATTATCAACCTTATTTTATTTTTAGTATTTGTTATTATTACTATAGTTGAAGTGTTACTTAATTATAGAAAGTTTCATGTATCTACCTATTGTAGTTCTAGAGATACATGTTAATTTGTCAAGGCCTTGACAAATTAAGAGCAAAAATAGGCAAAAAAAAATCACGTTTGTTGTATGGGAGCTGCCTTTAATTTTGATGTTTATTTTATTTTTATTATTTGTTGTTATAGCGGCAAGAGAAATACATATTATCTGAAAATTTCAACTATCTACCTCTTAAGGCTCATGAGATATAGCCACGTGATAAACGGACCAACGGACGAACGGACTGCGGATGCTTAGTAATAGGGTTCCGTTTTCACCTTTCAAGTACGGTACCCTAAAAAATACCTACTCAAACGGATGCATCTCATGTCTTTTTGCATACATTTATGAGAGGTGTCATAGAGCAAAGAAAGCTGCTAAACTGGCAAAGATCCCGGAGAAGGACATAGGCAAATTTTTACACTGGAAAGCGCGTGCGAAGCCGCGGGCAGCAGCTACTAGTTTTTTTAAGTATGTAGATTTTATATAGGCACAAGTTATTATCTAAAGAACCCATCAACACCATCACGTACAGGATATAACGAAGTTCTCAGTAGAGGCATTGCCCTATAAACGGCTTTACAGGTTTCGATAAAATTTCCTGGAGTTGAAGAGTCTCTTCATGGTCAGTCAGGTACCTAAATCCAAAATGAACAAGTATGCAGGGTCACTGGAAAAGTCGTCCTAGATTTTATAGGGGTTGCATTTTCTATCATTACTTACTGATTTGACTATGAAACTCCATACCTTATTTAACCTTTTTCGAGTTAATGGATTTTAAGTTTTATTTTAATTGTTTATTGTGTCTATTTTACAACTTTTTTGTAGTTTGTGCATCTGGTTTTATTATTTTAAACAATTTTTGTGAAGTAGATAATTTGCTTTATTATTTTCAATGCCAAAATTGCAGGTAGAGTCGTACGTAGTAGACGATAATAAATTTGTTGCCATACATAATATGATATGAACGATTCACAATAAAATCAGTGAGTAATGACGAAAACTACAACCCACTCAAGGATTTAGGTCGACTTAACCAGTACCAGTAATTTAAAAGTAGAAAGATCTGGGTTCAGTGAACGACAAAAATTGTTGAACAGGGTTTTCTTTCCCTGGGTTATTTTCCAGGTTTTTTTCTTTGATTTAGTTTTAAATAAAAATGATCAGCAACTTTTGACTTCGACTTCGATTTTCGTATAATTTTAGTAGTTAGATTAACTGCAAATAGCTATGGAAACCGCATTAGATTTGGCTACCTCATCAAGAACCAAGGCTGTACCATTATGACCTTCAACGTGACGTCAGTTGGTAGTCACATATGCTTCACAATTGATCTTATTTCAAAAGTGCTTTAAACTTATCCTCCAAATGACTGAAAGTAACTTAATCAAATTAACGCAAGCCTCTATTAATCTTACCATTAAAAAGCACCCAATTATAACAAACAATGCAATCGTGCAACCAATAACAAAACGTGACGAAAACTAATAAAAGAAACAAATAGGTAATATCGCATGAATATGAATTAAATGCTTAGATAAATAATTATTGACCCGTGGCGCTATAAATTTCAAAATTAGAACCTCTTTGGTAGCAAAGAGGATGCATTGCCTGGCCGCCCCTCTTTGGTGTATAAAAAGTAAAATTGCTCTGAATTATTTAGCAGTGCGTTGTGTGAACTAGTTCGTGCGTTGTGTTTTTGCGCGCCAAAAGTTTACGATAAAAGTGAATTAGAAAAAGTGACAGTGTAGTTTTTCATTCGTCTTTTTTTACTGAAGTGAGTGTAAGAAGATTGGTGTATTTTGAACAATAATTGTAAAAACTTTTTTAACGAATGCTTTTCTAATAATTGAAACATAACCTGTCGCGGAATAAGAAACAAAAAATCAACTAAATATCGAACATATCAGCATAATTTCTCGGATAAGTATTACTTTTTCGACAAAATTACCTTTTTGAAAAAACTACGAGGTTTTTAGTTTATTTTGCTAGAAATAAAGTAAATCATTTATTATCTAAAAAGAACAACATTTTTTGAAACGAAAGTTTTTGCAAAAATATTACAATTTATTCTAAAAAACTACTTACGTACTTATGCGTATTACAAATCTGTAGCAATAAATGTGCTAAAAAACCATTGTTCCAAAAGCCCACGGCTGAACTTTTGCGTAATTATTTTAATTGCATCTAACAACTTTACGCTGATGATTACCATCTGCACTTTCCAACGATGATGGGAAAAAAGCTTTACTTATAATTCACCGAATAAATGCAATGTCTTTGTTGGTAATGATTAATAATAATTTACAAGAAAGTTTTTGTAAAAGTGACAGTGAATTAGATTTTACAGTGTTTTATGCAATTAGATAAAAAAACAGTATTGTGTTACCCATAACACAAGCTCCATAACACAAGCTCTGTTCACATTGGGTGGGACTAGATGTTGCCGAAAAGTCCAGCATATCATATGGGACTGACTTAAGATATCCTAATAAGACTGACTTAGTCATTGTTAGACTTAAAGCTTATATAAATTAAAATAAAAACGGAAAAAATAAGTCTTTTTGAATATTAACAGTTATATATTTTTTTCAGATACTGAATACCAACACATCAACATGGTGTATTTCAAGGTACGTAAATTGTCACGAGAGTGTTTGGGAATTTCCTGTAAAAACGCCGCTAAGCAAAATAAATATTAATAATAAATAAATAATATAATCTTTATTGAAAACAAACGTATTATACCTATAAAATGAAGCCCTGACTCCTAAACTAGGGTAACCCGTGTGTCAGGCGGCAGGAGCCAGTTCCTTCCCATGCAAAGAACAAATATTTTGATAAAATGGCAATCATGCTTACAGATTTCATAATACGAAAGTAATCATTAGAGATTACAGATTACCCCTGCCACTTTATTGCCAGCTAGATTTATTAATTTGAAAAAAAATTAAGCATATTATGCATCAATATCTTAGAATAGAAAATGCACTATTAAAGTGCATTTTCTATTATAAAAGATAGATAGGGGAAACTAACATCTTGCGTCAGATAATATTATCTTCTGGGTCATCTATCATGTCACTTACTCCCATAAAATGGGAAGCAGTAGACCATAGCCTATTACTGCAATGCAAATACGTTAGTAAGTAATGTATGCAGATTGCATGGATCCTTCTTATTTCACGGTTGTAGTGATTATTGCTGCGATTGCTAAAGATCAAAGAACACTAAGACCCTGGATCCGTACCTACTCGTAAAGATGACAATCAAGGTTCTGAGTTATTTTCATGCAAATTATATCTTATACAGTTGACATAAGAGTAAAAAACCGAAACAGAAACGTCGGTTTTGCGTTTTCCGAGTGCTGACTTGCATGCGGGCTTAGGTCCACCTGAGAGGTTGAAATCTGCAAGTTTGATTTCCACCACCATGTTCTATTTTAAGTATTTAAACACGTTATTGCACTAAATTAACAAAAATATTATCTTTATTTATTTATGAAGATTACAATAACAGAATAAAACAATTACAACTAGTATATGTATACACACATAGAGTGAGTGCCCAGAATGCTGGCAGCATTGCCACGTTGAATGGCAATGCTAATACGTTGACCGAAATAGAAGCCAGCATTCCGATCACCTGTAGACTCTATGAGAAGTTTGGTAAGATCTTTATAAATGGCGTGTGCTCCAGGTCCCCAAGGACCAACGGTTTCAAACCCAAACGGCTCAAATAGGTAACCTCCGTCAAGATTAGTGTATTTTCGCCGTTTGAGGAACTCTGCTGATGTTGCTGCGGAGCGCTACAAAAATATTATAATTGCAAGCATTTCATAAAGGGTGCGTAAATTAAATATATATAAAGAAAAAAGTATTTCTCTTATTATGATCGATATTTAAAACAAATGTATGAGCATTTGTGACATAGTATGTAATCAAATAGTTGATCCAGCGAAAACCAAAAATCCAAAAATGACATTGACCTAAACTATTAAAACGCATGCACAAGCCATCCATGTCCCACAAACAATAATATCTATGGTTATAAATTGATACATAAATAATTGTAGTGTGTCGGATTCGAAATTATGTGAATTGAGAGCAAAATTGCGAAATATTTGATAGGCCCATCGTTATAGTAGCTACCTATTACCACAGACTAAATACCCGGCAGTGCAGCTTGGGCTTTTTACAAATACTTTCTTTTTTATATCATTAATATACCTACCCTAGTGCACCTGTGTTTACGCACATTTGTGCACTATGATTATACGACTCGTAGCCGAAACTAGGCCAGGAGGACATCATCAATACATAGATAACTCTCGACGAATATTTTTCAGACCACAGCTTCGCTCATGCTTTTCCTGTATAAAAAATAGACTAGGATCAAATCTATCTGCATGCCCAATTTCATTACCGTTCAGAAAGAAAACATACATAATATAATTTATTTTCGCGTATATAATTATGAATATGATGGCTATGACTTGTGAGAATCGAATCAGCTGATTTATTTATAACATTCGTTCTATTATTAGTTTTATTTCTGCCAGTATTCAGAACGCAGCATAAAAATGGCAGAACCTTTTGTGTCCCTGGCGGACGATCATCCACCGCGCAACTGGACTCATAAAAAAACACTGGAATTGTGGTAGAAGCGTATACATTGCCCTCTAAAAGATACATTAATCTTGTGTAGCCTAATTGTGGGCACAGCGAGTGTATTCTTATTTATAGTATTTAAATTATGTATGTCGCTATTTTTAGGGAACCGGTTGATATTTCTATGAGTGTAGTACAAGTTTTCATAAATACATATATTGTCATGGTACTGGTAACTGTCCTTATGTTTATTTCTTTGAATTTTTCACGTAGGGTTTCTCTGGGACCCATATTATAGATTGCACGAACAGCCCTCTTCTGCAGCACAAATACGGTGTTAATATCTGCTGCGTTCCCCCACCGCTATATGCCATAATAAGACATAACACTGTTAAAGTAGCTGAAATAGACTATTCTAGAAGTATCAACGTCTGTAAGATGACGGATTTTTTTGACGGCATACGCTGCAGATCTATGTCTCTTCGATAGCTTGTCTATGTGTGGGCCCCATTGTAGTTTACTATCTAAGGTTATTCCTAAGAATACGTTTCTAACGTATTACATTATTATCAGTCATCCTTCGAATCACACACATCTAAGCCACTTCACTCATGCATATTCAATGCTCATGTAAGTAATTGAGATCTACAGATCATGAGAACATCTAGTGTTCTAAATACAGAAGATGAAGATTAGCACTTACAGTTAGCTGTTACATGGTGATGAGGTGACGACATGGTCACTTTGCAACAATTGCATAGCGGGAAAATTAAGTCATTTTGGAATTGATAACTTTTAAAAGAACTGCAGATATTTGTTTTGGTTTTGTGTGTGTTTTATAATTCTATAAAATACATAAGTTTTTATTGTACACCACAAAATTAAATAAAAAAACATAAACATTAAATGGAAAGGTTTCTTCTGCTGCGATTTCTTCCAGGCAACCTGAGGATTTTCTTTGTTTAGTTAAAATATTTATCTGTGTAAGGCATTTTATTTTGTTATGTTGTTGTTTTATTTTATTACTAGCTGCAGCCCGCGGCTTCGTACGCTTTTTTCCGGAATAAAAGGTAGCCTATGTCCTGCCCCGGGATACCATCTACCTCGCTGCCAAATTTCACCGAGATCCGTTCAGCCGTTCTTGAGTTATAAATAGTGTAACTAACACGACTTTCTTTTATATAGGTATAAGGGAAGATAGATATCAGTGATCTAGTACCCATAACACAAGCTCTGCTTTGCTTGGGGCTAGTAGATGACGCTGTGTGATTTGTCTAGCATTATTTATGTTAAACAAAATTTACTGTGACTGGACTATAATACATTTAACCTTTGTATTTTGCCATAATTGCCATTAACACTAATTTTGGCAATAGATAAAAAATACGTAAAATAAAATTTTAAAATATTAATGTTTTATGGGACCGAGTTGAGAATTTTTTTCTTAATCAATAAAACAAGTTTCGAAATTAGTAAATAACAGTAAATATAAAAACAATTTAGGGACATCTTATAAGACAAGGTATACTTACCTAATCACAAGAATAAAAAAAATATTGGAAATAGATGAGATGAAATCAATCAGCAGTGGACTTGGACTATTGACGGGTCCCTATTAATGGTGTAATTTTTATATCGACTGCGGCATTTTAACCCTATGGCATGCAAATGTTTTAGATAACCGACTACTATCTCACACAGGTCTTCCACTTACATAACAACTAAGTACCAATCTAACTAACATACAACCTACTAGGTACCTATGTACCTACGTTTCCCACACTATAATACAATACAGAGTAGGTACTGAGCCCTGTCGGTCACTCAGTCTAGATTACACAACCATCCTTCATATGGGTGGATACATCATGTACCTATCTACGTAAAAGGTATGATGAGATTTTGTGGTCCATCTAAAAAGGTCTTAATCTGAGATTATGACCAAAAAGGATTTTAAGATTGGACTAATTAGGGATTGGCTGGACTATTGTTATTTTGTTTGGTGGCTTGGAGGTAATTCGTTGGTATATTTTGTCTCACAAGACACTTGGCCACTCGAATCGAAACCGGTAATATCGTGGCGGACCACAAACAACGCAGGTTCCATTGTTATCCAAGGCCAAAATCCCTGACATCAGCTACCACACTCTATTTTTTTCAAAATTGCCGCGCACGGTTAAGGTGTATATAATACTAGCTGCTTCCGGCGGCTACGCACGCATTTTTCGAGTAGCCTATGTCCGTCCCCGGGATACCATTTACATCCCTCAACTTTCATTGAGATCCTTTAATAACTTTCGAATTTAAAATATTAGTTTGGATTTGAATAGAGGACACTTAAACAAATAAAAAATGTCGCCCAACATAATGTCCTGAAGCGTTAGGTTTCTGAGATATTCACATATGAAAAAAAAACATAGGTAGAGCAATGGGTATTATCAGGTATTTTAATTTTTGGGCAACCCTCCATACTAAAATCTCAAAGCCCTAAAATCTTCAAAACCATTTGAGGCATTTGACTTTCTCACTCATCAAAAGAGATTTCTCTCGTGAAGAGACCACGACACAAAAACTAAACCTCACTTGTTGGCGTCGAGTTTCAGAGCAATATTTATTGAAGGAAGGATCTCAAATCAACAAGCAATGTAAGTAAATTGCATTTGAAAAGACGCGGCAACAGAGTGAATTTTAGGTGGAGCGGTTTGTTTACAAACATTGTGCATAAAAAACTTTTTGAATGGCCTTGAAAGCCATTTCCATGGTCATATCCAGCCTATATAATAGCAAATTACGGCTTTCAAATGTCAATATGGAGGTTTTGCGTAATCATCGCACATCAGAGCCGGATTATTCAAGCCCAGGAACTGGCTATAACTTTATTCTTTTTGAGTCATATAACCTCTTTTCCAGGTGTTAATCATCAGCGTTCTGTCCACTCTGGTCTACTGCGAGCCCCCGGTCTCAGGGTACAACTACAACGCACCGGCTCAACACAACCCGCCTGGTAACAGCTACATACCGCCTACAGGTTAGTCAATAAGGTCTCCTTCATCAGCGTTCTATCCTGCTCCACTGCTGAACATGCCTCCCCAAACAAGGGGGGTTGTGACCGAGGCGAACCTAGCAGGTATGGTTGTCAAACTAGGCCTAGATCTAAGTACCTACTACCGAGATCCCCGTGGTAAAAAACTCGGATTACATAAAATACTATATTTTTTTCGCGTTCATAGGAGCGGGGCAGAGGCACGAAACTCCCATTTTTTATTTAGATTGATGGTTGTGCCATTGTCACCACGCTTGGCAGGCAGATTGGTGATCACAGTGTAGGTGTTAAAATAAACAGAAGGAATCCTCTGGTAGATTCGAAGTCGAATCTTACGACATCAACACGGGCTGAGTTGGTGGGGCCGATTCTTACGCCGCCGCCGCGACTGCAACGGCCAATAGTTTCCTTCCTAATAGAATTCCTATGAATGAGAGTAAATCCTTGTAATAATAATGAGCCGAAAGTTTGTGAATTTTATTTTTGTTACCTACCTAAGATCTCCAAAACTACTGAACAGATGAAATTTTAATTACATTTATATATAGCCTAACTTAGATAATAGGCTACTTTACATAAAATACCGAAAATACGCAAGCGAAGCCGCGGGCAGAATAATTCTGTAATTTGTGGAGTAAATCTTAGGACGGTTCGTCATGGATGGGCATTATCGTTGATGAGAAGATTTAATAAATAAAATAGCCCCATAAATAATACAAGGTGCAAGGAAATGGGTGCACTAAGACACAAATGTACCGGATCCCGACTTGGCAAAATAGATCGATGGCTTCATGTCTATATTTTTGTGTTTTTTTATTATTATGTTAATAGGTACCTACTTATTAAAAACACAAAATACTTAATTTTCCATTTTTAAACTTTTTCAACGTTTTGTTTTCATAAACTTTTTGTATAATTTATTTTTCTAATTTTTCTATTACGTGTAAAAAGCGCAAAAAAATATGATTTTAAGTTCTAATAATAAGGCGCAGTTCATAGGTATAACACATAAAACAAATAGGTAGGTAGCCACATTTATCTATTTTTTATTTTCATCAGACGAATTTTACCTAAAAAAATGTTCCAGGGTACAACACTCCGAGCAGCTACCAACCTGCATCTTCAGGACACGACTACCGGGGAAACCAGGGTCATGACCATGGCCACGGACACGGTCATGACAATGAAGTGGTAAGTTTCATCAGTTTAGCCATTTTTAACCTCCATGGCGGAAAATGAGGGGTTTGTGTAACATGACTATTGAGCTATCAGTATTGTATTGTAGCTCCCAAACGGATGAACCGATTTTGACTCAGATCTTGTTTTGTTTGCTTGGTGACTTTACCAATACCGTTTTAGCTATGTTTGATGACCAGTGCAGTAGTTTTTCCTATGATTATTCAAATAAATTAAAATAGTCCGGAGTTTTAAAATTTCCGTAATAAAGGTTTGTTTAATCTGTTTGAATCAAATAATGGAAAACAAATTTAAAAACTATTTTATTAAGTCGTACTGAGAAACGAAATCGAAACGGAATCTTCACCCTTCACCCCATTTCAGATATACCAACTGACACAGGCATTTTGTAACACGAACAGAAATCAGATTAAATGAAGTCAGCACGGGAAATACCTAATTAGATAGACTATACCTATCAGTATCGTGACGTTCACGTAACGTAAGCCGTAACTTACGCAGCGAACCGTAACGTTTGTGTCAGGTTATTTATAGTTTAAAAATACTAGCGATATCGCTACGGCTTTGCTCACATTAAGAGGGCGCGATCCGCGCCATTTTGTGAAAAGGATAGGTAGCGGTCTAGAGCCGCCGATTGATGATTATATGTGGTAGCAATATGAAAGAACAACATTCGGAAATAAAATCTGTAGTCAACAGTCGCATGTAAATCCGTTTCCCGTAGTAAAAGTATAACAGACAGACAGACGCGGATAGCGACTTTAGACATAACAAGGTGTGAGAGCAGTTTAAAGACTTGCACCATTTCAGAATTTATATTTCACACTCAATCGGTAAC